>CM035187.1:7854792-7868853 GCA_020233015.1 Callinectes sapidus | reverse complement strand
TAGTAGTAGTAGTAGTAGTAGTAGTAGTGTAGTAGTAGTAGTAGTAGTAGTAGTAGTAGTAGTAGTAGTAGTAGTAGTAGTAGTAGTAGTAGTAGTAGTAGTAGTAGTAGTAGCAGCAGCAGCAGCCGCAGCAGCAGCAGCAGCAGCAGCAGCAGCAGTAGTAGTAGTAGTAGTAGTAGTAGCAGTAGTAGTAGTAGTAGTAGTAGTAGTAGTAGTAGTAGTAGTAGTAGTAGTAGTAGTAGTAGTAGTAGTAGTAGTAGTAGCAGCAGCAGTAGTAGTAGTTGTTGTTGTTGTTGTTATTATTATTGTTATTGTAATTATGGGAGTAGTGGTACTGGGATCTCTTTTATGGCAAGGACATATTGCATGTCAAAGATGCTTGCGCTTCTCATGTTAAGGTGTTGGAGTTTAACGGGAACACTTAGCGGGACATACACTCCATCGCGTACTTCGTTAGTCTAGGGAGAGAAAAGGCGTGTAAGGCCTAATAGTCGTTCCATTTCGGAGTAACAGACTGAATACGGGATTTTCCTGAGCTGCGTTGCCACGTCCCCAACTCTATACTTCATCTAATTATAGTGTTGAAACACACACACCACCTGGTGGTGCAGCGGTAGCACGCCCGACTCACAATCAGGAAAGCCTGGGTTCGATTCCCTATTCAGATTGGTAGTCATTTTGGCAAGTCTTCTATTCTAGTGTGTCGCCCTTGTTCACCTATCAGTGATTAGGTACCTGGTGTAAGTCAGAAGTTGTGATCCGCTGCTGAGTAGGAGAAACAAATTCTGAATAAAAATGCACGGGATGGCCTGATCATCCCGGGGCCTAGACCAATACGTTTGTTGGTGCTATCTACCAGCCACACATTGAGATGTCAGATGCGATTGGGTAGGCTTAAAGTGTATGAATATTAGAATATGAGGATTTGTATATGATAACCTGTAGATTTTCAGCCAAAAATTGTAGGCTGCTTTCCAATAAACGGTAAATTATTATTATTATTATTATTATTATTATTATTATTATTATTATTATTATTATTATTATTATTATTACAGATACACACACACACACACACACACACACACACACACACACACACACACCGCGGAGAGGCCTCTCTCTGACCTGAGTGAAATGACCCTACCGATAAGTACTCAAGCTACTGGAACTATATGACAACGCCGCACAGCTTTGATGTCAAATGTTGCTATATTTATGTAGGACCCAGACAAGTATCTTAAAACCCGAGATATGTATTATGAATGCTGCATGGTTTGGCAGGATGAATCATTCGTACTTAATATTTAAGTTTCAATAAAAGAAAAACAAAGATCTGACACATCTAAGACAGTCTGTGTGATGTAGCAGCGTAGCTAATTGTACTCAGCCTGCGCTTAAATATTCTAACGAGATGAAAACGACAATAGAGAAAAGACCGATTAAGACGAGAAACTTCTTGAATGTTTATTACACTAAAAGTAGAAGTATTTGAAAAAAAAAGATAGACTTGCTAGACGAACAGCCTATGTAGAAAACGTCTCTGTCATTGTATTAATAGAAACTTAGACATGTCAAGAAAAATATATAAACCAGTCGATTAAACAGAAACCAGGTCAGGTATAGCAGGAAAAATATTTCATTCAGATGTTGAATTCGCTAGTTATACACTATTCTGTAGGAACAGAGAAAACAGGAAAAGAAGAGGAGTAGCACTATACGTTAAGAACATATCACAATGTCGTATGAAGAGTAATAAAAAAAGATATCAAAACAGAGTCTTTACAGATAGGTATAAAGAAAGGATCACAATCAATAGTAATGGGTTTAGTGTACAGAACACCAAATGCTATAAAATAATTAAGTAAGCTCTTCACTGTGGCAGGAAAAGAATAGAGAAGGCATTTAGTCAAATATGTCCAATAGGCGATTTTGATTTTAAGAATGGCTATTGGAGCCAAATGGTCGGAAGCACTGATGCAGAGGAATATCTTAAGACAATGCAGTGTATTTTCTTAAATAGGTTATCTTGAAATCTATACAGGGGGAGTATAACCTAGATTTCACTCTGACAAATATGGAGATAGATATTGATGGACAGCTAGATAACAGCGACCACTGTGAAATCAGGTACAAGTTTAAATAAGATGAAACTTTAAGAAGTAGATACACTGTTTTTTTTTTTTTTTTTTTTTTTTTTTTTTTTTTTTTGTGCTCTTGAGATCCCCGGTGATGAAAAGAAACACAAAAACAAATCCTTATCAGTATGGCTTCAGATGTTGCTGCTGCATCTGTTGTTCTCTTACACGCTTAATTTGTAAGTACAATTGGTTCTCGATTTGCCTATCCTTTTAAAAAGTATTTATTAATTCTTTAGACAATTTTGGGGGTCTGGCTGTGCAATATATAGTGGAATGGGGAAGCCTCTGAGTGTCCTTCAATCATGGAGACCAGATGAGAAGTGAGTCAAATTGCACCTGCTTGCTGATTTGACTTTTCCCACTTCTCCAAAGGGAAATCCCACCTCGGGTCGCGTGGTAACTTCGCCTGACCTGATATGCCACATCGTCATACATGCACATGAAATGCCTTCATTACATTTCCAAAACATCACTTATTTGTGCTATCTGCTATTTCATAATTAAAAATCCGTGAGTAGTGAAATATGAATATTGTGGTTGGAGATCTGGCAACATGGTGGCTCACACCCTAAGGGTCAGTACAATTTGGTTTTACTATAGAAAAGTGCTTCACTTTAGGAGAGCAGATTTTGAGGGTTTGAAAAGGTACGGTTGGTTGAGGTGATGCGAGATGTGAAGAGCAAGAGGAAAGAAATGACAGACAGAGGAGCCAGAGAGTGCTCGGTGAAATGCGGCCTGAGTCAAATAATCCGAAATGGGTGAGGTGAGATTTGGAGAGATTGAGATGGTGTAAGTAGGGTAATTAGAGCTGGTAAATCTCGATGAACTATGAAAGTATACGAATGATAAATTTCATACAGTGCAAGTAGGTAACACCTCATGTACAATGATAATATCACAGAAGTGTGACCTTAAGTGGATAACGAATAAAGAGAAATTTACATAGGACAGTAAAGGCAGGTTGTATATATATATATATATATATATATATATATATATATATATATATATATATATATATATATATATATATATATATATATATATAACAAATTAGTTCAAACGATTAAGAAATCAAAAAAGCCAAAAACTATGGGAAGTTCTCATAGCTAAACCACCAGATGTCCTCACTTTTAAATGTTCCCTAATGACATCAGCTAAACTGTTGTTAGGTTAGGTTAAGTGTATAAAGATGCATAAAACATTGATTATTATGATGTTACTTACATTTTGTAGCGACTTTTGAGATCAATCAATCAATCACGTGTGCATAGACCGGGGAGCGCGTCGTAAAGACGTAAAGTGAATCCCTGGCACATACAGATGCATAAAATATTGATTGATACCATGATACTATTTACATTTTGTAGTGACTTTTAATGTCAATTAATGAATGACGGGACCATACAACGGGGAGCGCATCAACTCACCTACCCCATGATGCCATTTCCGGCGGTCACTCCTCGCGAATCTTCATGGAGGCTCCTATCTCATACTAGGTAACTCCCAACAGTAGGCATTGACTTTCTCTAGCTATGAGTTATGTGGGGGTCTCCTTGGCTTCTTTCATACTGAGTCATTCCTTTCCGGTACAACCCGATAAACAGAAGTGTGTTCAGGGTAGCTTGCTTTATGCCTTAATATCCAGTATGGATAACTTTGGTAGAGGTTGGGCAAAACATGAACATCTTTTGTGATTATGTAGTAATACTGCTATCGTTATCTTCAATATAACATATCATAAGTTCGAATTCTATATTTGGACAATGGAAAAGGTACAAAAATTCGATGTACTCTATAATGACACATCATCAATGAATCAATCATGAGGGGCATACGCCAGGGGGCATGTCACTTCACCGACCCTATGACACCAATCCTGACGGCCATGCCTCACGAGTCTTCACGCAAGCTTTCTTCCCATATTGAATAACTCCCAGTAGGAGGCATCGACTTGCAGCAGCCATGAGGCCTCCTCCATGCTAGATTATCGCTTTTGCAAACAACCCAAAAAGCAGGATCAGCTTACATGTAATGTGCCACATGTCCAAAAAGCCGTAGTTGTCGTTGACAGACTATGATGGTAATAGACCTCGAATCAGTCTCACGGAACAATCGCTGATTTGACACAAGGTCATACCAGCGGTATTCTATGTTCCTGCGAAGGCATCCAGTACCAAAGACATCACTTTGCCTCTTCAAGTCGGTCTTCAGTGTCCATGTCTCACAACGGTAAAGTAAGACAAGGATCACCAGCGACTTGAAGATTTGAATCTTTGTCTGTCTTCACAGGTACCGACAACGCCAAATAGCGAGTCCATAACGGCGTGGGCGAAACCATCCGCCATATAACATCATTGTTCGACCCACCATTGTTATGTACTACACTAGCAAGGTATGTCAAGTTTTACAAGGTCTCAATTGCCTTGCCATACGCATGGACAGACTGTATAGTTTCATCCAGAAGGCCTCTAAACACCTAAATCTTGCCAAGAAACCTAAAGTCCCAGTGTTTTCATGCAGTGCCTCTAGAGCCATTACCAGAACCTCCAGTGACTCAGCAATTACTGCATCATGGAAAAAAACAATATCTGTAATCTCAATATTTTCGATAGATGCTCCACAATGACTTTGTTCCATAACTCTCCTTAATACGCAGTCCATCCATGTGTTGAAAAGTCATGAGGCAAATAAGCATCAATTCCTCACACCTATATTCTCAGGGAAAAATCTGGACACGCCTCCTTCACACTTCACAGTACTCACAGTCCCAAAGTACACTTCAGTTAATAGACCAGTAACCCTTACAGGAATCCCAAAGAGATGCAGGAGATCCCAAAGTATCTCTCAGTGCACTGAATCAAACGCCTCCTTGAGATTGACATGGACTGCAATCATTCCCTGTAGAAACTCACGTTAGTGCTCCACCAGAACACAAAGCGCTAGGATCCGATCAAATGTTGACATACTGGGAGTGAAATCTGATTCCAGGTGCTTCATCAGATGACAACGGATCACATCAGCATCAAATGGGCAAGCATCTTGCCTGGTACGGTGAGCAGTGTTATACCATGGTAGTTGTTGCAGTTCCCTTTCCCTTTCCAGATAGGGACACCCAACCCCTTTTTCCAATGAGGAGTAATGGGTCTTGAATGCCATATAGCAGTCAAGACAGCATGCAACCCAGGGGTAGTGGCTTCAGTTCCAGCTTTGAGCAGCTTCGCACTGATATTACAGATGCCAACTGCCTCTCCACCCCTCAACTTTTCCAATGCCTTTCTGACATCATGAATGGAGGATGTAGTTTCGTCAATGGTTTGGTCAGCATTCAGTGTATGTAACCCTGCAGTCCGGAGCTGTCTACTTGGAGGATCCACCCTGAAGTACTCAGCCCAACGAGCCATCTGCCCATCTGTGTCCAATACGAGGCAACCATCTGTTGTTCGGATAACGCTCACCTGAGTTGTACAATTTGAGCGTAGATTTCTTCAGGGTTCGATAGGCAGGTCTGAGGTCATTAACTTTTAAATGACACTCGGCATACCTCTTCTTGTCTCCTCTCAGGAGAGTTCTAGTCCTACGTGACAGAGCCCTGTACTGGTCATGGTTCCCAGCAAGTTTGGTAGTGCAACTCTCCTCAATATTTCCCAGCGTCTCCACCAACCCAAAGCCACTCCGCGACTTCGGACGCTCCACAGTGCATTAATTGGTAGCCTCAAGGGTATAACGTTTGAAGGTATCCCATAGTTCCATAGGGTCCTCAAGGGTGTTGAGCATGAGCACAGATCAAATCCTTCAGCGCACTCCCCTGGCAGATGTCCGCCACGTCTGTCACTCACTCTCTGAAGGAGACAGAAGTTTTTCCTTACCATCTTTACACTCTTACTACTACTTACTACTACCAAACACAGTGTGCTCACATCTTGGAGGCTTTCTGGACTAGCCATGAAGCTTTAGTCTAGCAATAACAAGACTGTGATCAGTTACCAAGAACTCGGGACTCTGAAAATTCTGCAGTTAAGGAGGATCCTCCAACGAATATTAACAATGATATAGTCGATCTCCTTCGCTACCCCTCTGGCATATATCAAATCTACATCAAGTCTAGTGGTGCAGCGCTAGTCTCTGATACCAGGAACCCACAATTCTTAGCCTTCTGTATCTTACAAAATTCAGGAAGAAAGAGCTGTTGACATTTTTGGTACCAGAACCATGGTGGCCAACACATATATCGTAGCCAGCCCTCTCAGTGCCTGTGACAGCATTAAAGCCGCCTAGGACAATGAATCCATCATGATGAAGATACTGGTTCAGTACAGCGTCGAGTTTGGTATAGAACATCCCTCTCTCTTCAGTTTCACACACCTGGGTAGGATAGTTTTTTTTATGTAGAAGGGAGTCGGCCAAAGGCAACAAAAAAAAAAAAAGGCCCACTTAGTGCCGGTCCCTGGAAAATCCAGATTCAGTAGCCAAAAGAATGGGATAAGTGTCTTGATACCTCTCTCTTGAAACAGTTCAAGTCATAGGCAGGTGGAAATACAGAAAAAGGGAGAGAGTTCCAGAGTTTACCAGAGAAAGGGATGAAAAACTGAGAATACTAGTTTAGTCTCGCGTTAGAGAGGTGGACAGAATAGGGGTAAGAGGAAGAGGCAAGTCTTTTACAGCGAGGCCGCGGGAGCAGGGGAGGCACGCAGTTAGCGAAAATAGAGGTAAAAGAGAGCAAGAGAGGCAACATTGCGGCGATGAGAAAAAGGCTGAAGACAGTCAGTCAGAGGAGAGGAGTTGATAACACGAAAAGCTTTTGATTCCACCCTGTTCAATAGAGCTGTATGAATGGAGCCTCCCCAAACATGTGAAGCATACTCCATACATGGGCGGATGAGGCCCCGGTATAGAGTTAGCAGTTGGGGAGGTGAGTAAAATTGGCGGAGACGGCTCAGAACACCTAATTTCATAGTAGCTGTTTTAGCTAGAGAGACGTAAAGTTTCCAGTTTAGATTACAAGTAAAGGATAGACCAAAAATGTTTAGTGTAGGAAAAGGGGACAGTTGAGTGTCATTGAAGAAGAAGGGATAGTTATTTGGAAGGTTGTGTCGAGTTGATAGGTGGAGGAATTGAGTTTTTGAGGCATTGAACAACACTAAGTTTGCTTTGCCCAATCAGAAATTTTAGATAGATCAGAAGTTAGGCGTTCTGAGGCTTCTCTGCATGAGCTGTGTACTTCCTGAAGGGTTGGTCGTCTTCGGAAAAACGTGGAAAAGTGCACGATGGTATCATCAGCATAGGAGTGGATAGGGCAAAAAGTTTGGTTTAGAAGATCATTGATGAATAATAGGAAGAGAGTGGGTGATTGGATAGACCCTTGAGGAACACCACTGTTGATAGATTTAGGGGAAGAACAGTGACCATCTACCACAGCAGCAATAGAACGATCAGTAAGAAAATTTGAGATGAAGTTGCAGAGAGAAGGATAGAAGCCATAGGAGGGTAGTTTGGAAATAAAAGCTTTGTGCCAGACTCTATCAAAAGCTTTTGATTTGTCTAGAGCTACAGCAAAAGTTTGAAAAAAAAAAAAAATCTCTACAAGAGGATGACCAAGACTCAGTAAGGAAGGCCAGAAGATCACCAGTAGGGCGGCCTTGACGGAAGCCATACTGGCGGTCAGATAGAAGATTGTAAAGTGATAGATGTTTAAGAATCTTCTTGTTGCGAATAGATTCAAAAATTTTAGATAAGCAGGAGATTAAAGCAATATGACGGTAGTTTGAAGGATTAGAACGGTCATTCATTTTAGGAACAGGCTGAATGTAGGCAAACTTCCAGCAGGAAGGAAAGGTATGTAGATGTACATAGACAGAGTTGAAAGAGTTTGACTAGACAAGGTGCAAGCACGGAGGCACAGTTTCAGAGAACAATAGGAAGGACCCCATCAGGTCCATAAGCCTTCCGAGGGTTTGGGCCAGCGAGGGCATGGAAAACATCACTACGAAGGATTTCAATAGGTAGCATGAAGTAGTCAGAGGGGAGAGGAGAAGAAGGAACAAGCCCAGAATCGTCCAAGATAGAGCTTTTAGTAAAAGTTTGAGCGAAAGGCTTCAGCTTTAGAGATAGGTGAGATGGCATTGGTGCCATCTGGTTGAACTAAAGGAGGGAAATATGAAGAAGTAAAGTTGTTGGAGATGTTTTTGGCTAGATGCCAGAAGTCTCGAGATGAGTTATATCTGGAAAGATTTTGACACTTTCTATGAATGAAGGAGTTTTTGGCAAGTTGAAAAACAGACTTGGTATAATTTCGGGCAAAAAAATAAAGCACGTGAGACCCAGGTGATGGAAGGCTCAAGTACCTTTTGTGGGCTACCTTCCCTATCACGGATAGCACGAGAGCAAGCTATGCTAAACCAGGGTTTGGAAGGTTTAGGTCGAGAAAAAGAGTGAGGAATGTACGCCTCAATGCCAGACACTATCACCCCTGTTATGCGCTCAGCACACAGACAGGTTTCTGTCACTGAAGTAGTAATCATTCCAATGAAAATCAGCATAATACCTCCTCAGGTCTCCCCAACTAGCAGAGGCAAAATGGCAAAGGCACCTCCACTTTGGAGGATCCTGAGGAGGAATTGGAGAGATAGGACAAGATACAGATATGAGATTGTGATCGGAGGAACCCAACGGAGGATTTGAGGTTAGGAAAAGATTAAGAATGTTGGACGTATCTCCAAGACGGTAGGGAATACAAGTAGGGTGTTGCACCAGTTGCACTAGGTTATGTAGGATAGCAAAGTTATAGGCAAGTTCACCAGGACGGTCAGTGAAAGGAGAGGAAAGTCAAAGCTAGTGGTGAACATTGAAGTCTCCAAGAATGGAGATCTCCGCACAAGGAAAGAGAGACAGAATGTGCTCCACTTTAGAAGTTAGGTAGTCAAAGAATTTTCTATAGTCATTGGAGTTAGGTGAGAGATATATAGCACAGAAAAATTTAGTTAGAGAGTGACTCTGAAGTCGAAGCCAGATGGTGGAAAACTCATAAGACTCAAGAGCGTGGGCATGAGAGCAAGTTATGTCGTTGCGGACATAGACGCAACATCCAGCTTTGGAACGAAAATGAGGATAGAGAAAGTAGGAGGGAACAGAAAAGGGGTTACTGTCAGTTGCCTCAGACACCTGTGTTTCAGTGAGAAAAAGAAGATGAGGTTTAGTGGAGGAGAGGTGGTGTTCTACAGATTGAAAATTAGATCGAAGACCGCGAATGTTGCAGAAGTTAATGGAGAAAAATGTGAGGGGGGTGTCAAAACACTTAGGGTCGATGCTAGAGACATTTATATCCCCTCCCCAGTAGGGGACTCTGAGGCTGGTGTTGGAGTCGCCATATTTAATAAAAAATTTGAGTGAAGGAGGTGTGTGCAACTAGGCGCATGTAGTTTTGTGTGGAGGAAGAGGTTGTCTTTAGAGGGCAGGCTGTGACTACTCCCATGTGTTATGAGACACAAAGGGAAACGTTCAGTGAGTTCACAACTGGTTTTGATGATAAGCTCACAGCACCTCCTGATCCAGTGCTTTAGACCTTCCTGGGAGTAATTACCGTTTGGGCATGTGCCTACTGCCTCTTCCTGATAGTACACTGCAAAAACAGATATGAAGCTTAAACTGTATTTCAGCCTTAATTGCATTATATGCTCATCAACCGGAGTAACCTCTATAACTAATGGCTGCAGTATGCTGGAGATCCCTATATCCATGTGATATGGTGACCATTGCTTGTGCTGGACCAGTATTAAGTAAAACCCTTGCTACTGGTCTCGCCACTGTCAGGCTACTATGTCTAAGAGAGGCCCACCATATCCATCCTCAGAGTACTGAGCTCATCCGATAAATGAGGCAATCGGTGATCCTCTGAGAAGCTTAGGACATTCTAAGACACAACATACTAAAAATATAATGATAAATAGATAGCGTTTTTTCGTGGGGATTTTTGCATCTTTCACGATTCGAGCACCGATAAGGATTCAGAAGATGCAATACTGTAATTGACCACTAAAAAAAAAAAAAAAAACCAGGACTGCCTTCGAGTGACGAGAGAGCAATACTCTCGGCAAGAGACTCGATTTGCCTATTCTTGATTTTTTTTAAGCACTTTTCGAGATATCGCCTACCAAAGATTTTTTCCATTTTGTCCTCGTTTTGCCATATATAGTAGATTGATTGGCAGGAAATTTTCATTTCTGTTTGTGTAGACATTAGTGACTTTCTAGAGCATGATAGAATGCTAAGGTATCTGATATGTTTTTGTTTTTTGTTTTGTTTGTTTTTGAAAAAAAATCACGCGTAACTGAGTGATATTGGGGTCGTTTTACGGTGATATCCTCTTGTACAGGTGTAATGTACATTCATGTGTGATAAATAGTGTTTTCAAGTGTGATAGAAACACAATGGTGTGCGTATCACTCGTCTCATGGCCAGGATTTAGCTACAGACTACAGACCTGTCTCATTTGATTGTGTAGGTATAGTGAGGCTGCATGTGACAATGTAGGTATGTTTTACATAATTTTGTTAATGAAGGTAGTGAAAAAAAAAATTATATATTTTGTGTATAATCACTGTAATGATGTATAGAGCATAGTAGTACGAGCGAGGCAGTGTGTGGAGCCGGAGCGAAGAGTGTTGGGGAGGGAGAGAGTGATAAGACAGGAGAGGGGAGATTAGGCTTCGCAGATGCCACCTTTTACATTTCCTTGTAGTTGTATTACACTCTAGGCTGCTCCATCGTCTTCCTGATTCTAATTCTTATCGATTTATGCCTGCAAAACGTTTTTCATGGTAAAATGAGAGATGGTGTCGTACCCTACCTCGTAAATATCTGGGTGTAGACTGATGTTTCCGTTTTTTGTAAAGCTATGAAGCAAGAGCGCAGGCCATTTAAAAATGGGGCGGGAGGGGATTTAGTTTATGGAAAATAAACTTCACGAGATGATACTTTAGAGTTTCTAGGACAGCCTGAGCAAATAAAACGGGAAGACCAGATTTTCAAAAAATATTTTTAACAATTCGGGGAAGGGTGGCCAGCCTCTAGATCCAGGTAAGTTACAATGATATAGAGGCAAATCAATGTTGTATCCATAAGAAAAGAGATTAAACTCTAACGTTCAGTTATAGACCAGTAAGCTCATCTTTGATTTTAGGTAAATTAATGGAATTATTATTAAGTTTTAGTTTAAGTTAAGTTTAAGTTTTAGTTAAGTTTAGGTTTTAAGTTTTAGATAGACGTAAGATTTAGACAACCACAACCACAACAAAAAAAAAACACTCACAAAATGGCTTTACGAAGGGAAAGTCGTGCTTTTCAAATCTATTGAGTTTTATTGTAAAGTTTATAAGGCAAAAAATATTAGAGATACTAATATTATCCTATAGTTTGATTCAGAAAAAAAAGTTGGGGGTGCACGGAATAAAAAGAAAATATTAGTCTTAAGAATGTCGTGGTTAATCGACAGGCAACAGAGTTATAACGGCTTTTATTGCGTGTGGTGTTAAATAATTAGTGGGATGTCACATGGATAGGTTTCGGGCCATTGTTCTTTTGTATATTTATTAATGAACTGGATGATAGAGTTATTAGTGATAAAAGCGCTACAAAGCTATAACTAGAAATAACGGGCACAAGCTTGAAAAATCTCATTTGGGAAAGAAATTGGAAGAAACGGATTGTGCAACAGAGTGGTTGAAGAATCAATAATTTGGTTGTTACTATAAAGTGAATGTAAGAAAAGATTGCAAGACCTGTAAGAAAAGATTAAACAAATACATGGACCGGGATGATACGTGGAAAGAGGTGGGTGTGTTCATACAGGAACAGCAACATATATGCACACACACACACACACACACACACACACACACACACACACACACACACACACGCACACACACACACACACACACACACACACACACACACACACACACACGATCCCGACTCACACTGTAGGAGTACTACTGGCATATAATAAGAAAAAAAATAATTGAATCTTAAATATCAGACAGCATTTTCTCTCTCTCTCTCTCTCTCTCTCTCTCTCTCTCTCTCTCTCTCTCTCTCTCTCTCTCTCTCTCTCTCTCTCTCTCTCTCTCTCGTGGACTCACCCCGTTGGAGTATTTGTTGACCCTGACATTATGGCCCTGGTACCGTGTTTCGACCATCATGTCAGCCTGGAAGTGGTCGCTGAGCAGCTTAGTGGGCAGCATGTGGTACAGCAAGATGGGATTGTTGGGGCTGCCGCGGTAAGCCTCCATCTGACTCTTCAGCGACCTACGCAGGTTCTGGCGAGGATGAAATAGGTGAAGGGAGGATTGGGAGATTATGTCCGTGGTAATAACCTTTTCTCTTATTGGAGCATGGACGACTGATTGTCTACTTTGATTTACTGTTGCCTCCAATTCTAGAACAAGTGTGTACAACTATTCCTTTGTCACAATAATTTTTCATAATATTTTTTTCAGACAAATCTTAATTATATCTACATATCTCTCCCAGATAACTCCATACCAAGATGCGAGTGCAGGAATAAATCTCCATTCGTTCTTCTTTTCCGTTAAATTGTCGATAACCTTATCAAATCTAATAGACCAACTTTTGAAGGTAGGCACATTAACACTTTGCAGGATTTGAGGAAATTCTCTTCTACTACAGTCTCCTAAAAGGCTGCAAAAGGAAGTCACAGTTTAGATTGTCTAAATTTGCATCTCTAATTATTGCACAAGTGAATAGGATGATAATAATAACAAAACATAACTTCGTGCCATACTCAACAACTGAGAGTAGGGGAAGTTCTAGTAGCATTACTACTCTGAACATTTGGAGAAGAGAAGAGTGGTCAGTCCCTTTTTCAGTCTCTGCTGTGTTACATTCTCCAGCCATAGCTGCCTGGTACCCATTTGGAACCTGGGTGAAACTAAAACCGTGCGACAATCCCGGCCTTGGCCAGGTTTCAAACACAGGACTTCTTGCATAGTCAGTCACGCTTTCCATTGAGCAACCATGCTCTCTTCATAACAATAGTACAATTATGATCTATACCTGTTACATGGAATCATGTCTCCTTTTTTACTATAAGATCAAGTAAAAGAAGATCAGGTAACACAGGATATGCCTTTTATCCTGAAACTTCTAGCAGATCATAGACCTGACTTTTATCCCGCACCCCGAAAATCTGAAAATCAGAAATAGGGTGAGGGGGTCCTCCTACTCCTCTCAGGACACAGGGATCTAGCTGGCTTTCTTCTGCATTCGTCCCATGGGTAGGCAGGCCCCACTGGAATCCAATGGGTATAAACGATCGAACTCCCCTCCCCAACAAAACCGGATCGGGGTCGTGGCTAGAGGCTCGTGCCTATAGAACCCACCTCGACCTTGACCTCTAACTCTGGTGGAGGCTGTGAAGGTTTTTAAGAGGGGGGGGTTGCAAGCCCCGTCCCAATCAGTTAGGTCAGCCACGGGCAAGGACACTTGTACCCCTGAGGGAAAAATCATTGCTGCCCAAAAAAGACAGAAGGGGAGGCAAAGACAGCAGAAACAGAAAGGGATTGAGCTATGGGAGGTAGAGGGCACTCACTTCTCACTTGGATAAAATCTATCCACCAATATATATATATATATATGTGTGTGTGTGTGTGTGTGTGTGTGTGTGTGTGTGTGTGTGTGTGTGTGTGTGTGTATGTGTGTGTGTGTGTGAGTGTGTGTGTGTTGAGTAGTAATAATACAAATGAATGTAAAGATGGTAAGGAAACACTTGGGAGTATTCCTGACCAAGCCTAAGTTCTTCCTTACCATCATTACACACACACACACACACACACACACACACACACACATACACACACACACACACAGACAGATATATATATATATATATATATATATATAT
>CM035187.1:7846255-7854692 GCA_020233015.1 Callinectes sapidus | reverse complement strand
AGAGAGAGAGAGAGAGAGAGAGAGAGAGACGAGAGAGAGAGAGAGAGAGAGAGAGAGAGAGAGAGAGAGAGAGAGAGAGAGAGAGAGAGAGAGAGAGAGAGAGAGAGAGAGAGAGCATGTGAAGTACTTTATTAAAATCGGACAAATGTAAGCGTTTATTTTAATTTTTCTTCTACTTTGTGAATCCTCTATTCTTTAAACCAATATTCTAATAATAGTAAGATAGTTATACATTTCTAGAAATTTAAAACTTCTGCTTTTGTGCTAATGTATTTCTAAACATGTCGGTTTTCCATTTTTGATATTCATTTGTGTTACTAACTATTATGTTAGGACTAATAAGTTAACATTTGTTACTTTTGTAAGTAATAAATTCTAAACTTCGCAGTTTTATGAAAAATAGTTTTATCATTCTTTTATGTCAATTGTTTTGTTGACTTTAACTAAAGTGCACATTTCAAAATGCCACATACCTTTCAAATTTTGTTTTGATTCATTAAGGTTTACAAGAATTATTTCTGCATCTATGTATCTCTGCTATTTATTTTAGTTTTACATTAAAATTTTAACTTTTCTCATGACACTTTTTATAAATTTACTAGTCCATTTCATTTTTTTCACTAAATTTTTAAACTAATGCTGCTTTCCTAAACAATTCATGTAAAATTCACATGGCCAAAGTTTTCTTTCATTCTTTTATTTAACATTCATTTCTACACATTGACTATCACATTCTTTGACAATGCTTTCATTAAATTTAAACTACTCTTTACTAGTGCATGAGAATATCACATTCAAAAATAAATTTCAAGAAAAATATATCTTTTTTTTTCTACGATATGCGTCAACGAACATGATGGTATTTTACATAACTATGCCACTGCTCCCTCAGTGGTAAACAACAGTAGAAAAGTTGATTGTTATTCACTTGAGAGTGAGCTGAAGGTAGCGGATGAGTGATTTTTATCTTCTTGCGGTTAATGAATGTGTGTCTGTGTGTGGTTGACCAAGAATAAGAATGACGTGTTTGAATTTGCTGTGAGAGAGAGAGAGAGAGAGAGAGAGAGAGAGAGAGAGAGAGAGAGAGAGAGAGAGAGAGACTACATAAGAGAAGTCTTTCTCACAAGCATGTTCATAAGCCATTTTTCTTCCTTCTTTTCTCTTTACTTCCTCACCTCTTGAAAATTTTCTCCTGTGTATTATCAAAACTACAGAATAAAAGTTAAGAAAACACAGTAACATGAAACAAAACAAAACAAAAAATCTCCATCAAGTAACTAAGATGAATTGAACATATATTCGAAGTGAAACTCACCTCAAAGGCCTCATTGGTGGGGGCGAATAGCGTATAGGCAGCAGCTCCCTCAAGCTCTCCCGCTAGGCCTGACTCTCTTATGTATTGTGCCCATTTCGTGGCTCCAAGACTCTCGGCGGTCTCCAACAAATTCATGAGTGGCTTGACTGATGAAAGAATATAAACACGAAAACATAAGAACATAAGAGAATTTTCAAGATGCCTTCATGCCTACACATGGACCAAGTTCTTTTTGGAGAGATATTTATCTTTAACATATCAACCCCATTCACTAATCCGGCTGACCTTTGCTTAAAACTCTATAATGATAAAGCCTTAGCAATCTGATTGCTGACGCTATTTTATTCCATTCATCCACTTCTCTATGAGAGAAAGCCATTTCTTCATGTCTTTTTGGAATCGACTCTCTTCAGACTTGAACTCGTTATTTTTATTGTATCTTAATTACTTATCTGAGAAAAGAAGTAACAAACAAACACACACACAAACACACAGACACAGACACACACACACACACACACACACACACACACACACATACACACACACACACACACACACACACACACACACACACACACACACAGATAGATTCATTGACCACAAAAATACAATTTTAAAGCATAATAAGAACAAATTTCACAATAACACACACATACACAACCACATAGGTAGTTAGTTAGCTTATTGATCACAGCAAGCTACATAAAATGATGACAATAGTAATTAGTACATTAGGTTTACACTATTATTTACAGGTTTTAGATTTCCACTTGTAGTCCATAGTCTTTACCAAAAGTAATTCTTGTCTGTTGATTCATAAGTAGTAGCCTTCAATTTTGTTCACAAACTGACAGTATGTTATGGATTATTTCACAAGTCACACTAGGTTCAAAGTTTTCTGACAATAATTCTTCCAAATTTATGAATCCGTAAGTGTCTCTGATATGTTGTGTAAATGGACAGTCCTTTACCACGTGTCGTTCCGTTTGTACCGCACCACACTGACATAGACGTTCTTCCAGCGGTAACCTTCCTCGGCCACGTCTGTTTCATCGTCCACTCTCGCAGGCCAATGCGTGCCTGCTCACTCGGAACTTCGTGAAAGATGTTCTGTGTATTTCCTTAATCGTATATTTCGCTGTGTATACATAATGAAGTGATCCATCCGGGTTAATGTCAATATATGTCCTTCGTCTTGAAGATCGACTGTTTCTGATGTCACTTAGTACATTGTTCCTTATTTCACTGATATCTGTTACATCACTGTCGAGAAAGTGTCGAATTGATCGTCCTGTCACAGTATTCATATCCATTACCATCCTGATCACAAAACTCAATGGGTCATCATCATAATTAGATCTCTCTTGCCACATAGAATGAAAAAATATATGTTGTCTATTTTGTACAAGTTCTCCTAAAGGTGGATAGCCCGACTCAGCATAGCAAACATCATTACATGTCGACCTTCTCACGCTCAGCAGCTGCTTCAGGCACCAGTTGTATAGTTTTGGCATAGGTTTTATATCTGCTCTGACCCATGATTCACATCCATATATCAGTGATGACATGAGAGCTGCGTCGAAGACTCGCTTTTTAACTACAAATGGTACATCGTTATTCTTTTTGATAAATGAAACAAACTTTAATACATGTGACATTTTTAAGGCAGCCTGGGTCTTGGCGGCGGATGAGACAGATCCACTGCTGGTGAAGGGGGAACCTAAGTAGACATATTCATCACATTTCTCTATTATTAAGTCATTCACCATCAGCGGCTCTGCGTCTGTTTTTGTGCCATTGATAACGAAAAATTTGGTCTTGGATTGATTAACTACCATGCCATATTCTGTACAGTACTGGTGAAGTAGAGATATTTTACTTTGCATGCCTCGTCTTGTAGTTGCTAATAGTAGTGTATCGTCCATAAGGACCAAGACGTGTAGCCACTGTAAAAAGCCATCATATCCACATCCTTCTTTAATCATACAGATGAGATCATTGACAAAGATAATGAAAAGGAGGCACGATGTTGGTGACCCTTGTCTTACGCCTATAGAAATGAGGACTAGCGATGATGTTCCGACCCAGCTCTCCGTCACACAGTACATAGCAGCCAGAACGCACAGCATTACACTCTCACACCCTAGCCGCAGTAAAACTCTAAATAACATACTTCTAGGAACTCTATCGTAAGCCTGGGAAAAGTCTATGAAGGTAACAAATAACTTGAACTTTTTCCTTTTTGCTGTGTCACATAATAGGCGTAAGGATACTATGTGTTCCAGGCATCCCCTCTTTTCTTGGGCACCGGCCTGTTTTCTGAAAGGCTTAAACCAAAGTTTTAACCGTGAACACATTACCATATCATACAGTTTTGCTAAACTGTTGATCACATTAATTGCTCTATAGTTTTTTTTACGTCTCTTCTATTGCCTTTCTTAAAAACTGTAAACAACTTTGCCTTAGACCATGCAGGAGGGTACGTTTGGGAATGAAATACAGCATTAAAGATGTTGGTAAAAAGCAAAATCCACTCGGCAGGTAAGATTTTGGGGATGCCTGGCGACACGCCATCTGGTCCACTAGCTTTGTCTGATTTAAGCATATCAATTTGTTGTTTGACTTCTAATGGAGTAATGTTATCGTCTAGTATGGGACTATTTACATTTGTAAATCATCGGGATGAAGCCTCTGACTGATCGGAGGATTGAAGCATCTCTCATAGTGTTCTTTAAATTCGGTATCACTTGGGCATAACTCATCCTGCTTTGAATGTTCAAATTCTCCTTTCCAATTTATATGCGCCGCCACGGTGCAGTGGCTAGCGCGTCTGGCTACGAATCCGTGGGCCCGAGTTCGATCCCGGACGAGGACGGCGCGGACCCCACCCAGGTTTTCATCCTTCACTGGTCGATAAATGGGTACCTAGGGCCACCTAGGGAAGGTAAACTGTGGAAACCCGGATTTCATGCTGGCCCCATGTCCCGGGGTAAGGGACTATTCCACCACAGGCTCAAAGGCCAAAGAGACGGGAGATGAGCGCCCGCAGCCACGCGCTGATACAGCGTAAGCCCCCCACTTTACCTTTACCTTTAATTTATTGCCTTCCAAATATTGCGGTCATCATTATTTTCCAATAGTCTTTCTCATCTACTCAGTGTACTGTGCATATCTTGTGTGAGAGCCTTCCTTTTACTACTCTTTACATTCTGGTTTAGGACCTCGGTTACGTGTTTTATGGCATCATCAGTATTTTGTCCTCATAATGTTGTCCAAATTGTGTAAAAACAATGTCTCATCAATCATATTCACTCTAATAGGTTTAACACATTATCTGTTAACTGCTCGTTCTCCCAGGTGATAGGCACGATCAAGGAGATCCTCCACATCCACATATGGCAATGACACTTTAACACTCACCGGTGCGTGATCCGATGGAAGAGATTCATCATGAAGCGCTGAGAACTCCTCCACCATGCCCACCGCCGCTGAACTCACTACACATACATCTAACTCAGATATCCATACTCCATTCTTCCTAAATGTTTTGCCTCCACGAAAATGTTTGTATGGAATTTTGAGGTTATTCGCTACAAATAATTTACACTCCTTACATATGCTTGACAGTGTGAAGGCATTATCATTAAGTAGTGGCACATCATCGGCTATCTGAGAGTACGTATATCCAGGTAATCCTACGACCTCTGGTAGTTCGAGCAAGGAGCTTCCGAACCTTGTATTCATATCTCCGAATATAAAACACTTTTTGCATGCACCGTCCGACATTATTTTCTCCTGAATAGACGAAAATGACTCATGTGAATAGTACCTAGAATCACACGGTGGCATATAGTAAAAACAAAAGAGACAGTCTGGAATACCACGCAACTGAATCTAGATCTGATCCTCTATATTTGTGTCCACACTCGAGATAAGTTTCGAAACATAATTCTTGATAAATAACACCGTACCACCTCTCTCACTTGATCCACGTACAGCACTTTATAAGTTACATATCCAAGAAGTGAGATAGACAATGGGGTCTTCACCTCATTTACACTGATCACATCATAGCGGTACAAAAGTCCTTTTACATTGTCTTTCTCTAATTTAGTTTTCACACCGTTTAAATTCCAAGATATAATGCTTACTGTTCTTGCTTGCTGTGGTCCTCCTAAAAATACTGCAGGTTCCATGAGTCGATCACGGTCTCATTTCGGTACAGCTTCCTCTCTCGAAAGTCCAGCCGTATGACACACCCAGCATTCTCAGGCAGCTCCTTTTCTGCTCTTTCTGTGTCATGAGGCCTCTTCCATTCCTTCCTGATATTGGGGTGGAGGTCCTTTTTAACGAAAATTCTATTGAATCCCCTTCCTGCTGCCTTGAGTAGATTGGTCTTGTCCAGGATCCTGTCTCGGAATAACTTGCTGGCCACCGTCAGCAGGATGGGGTGCCGAGTCGGCGTCACTTAGGGTACCCAGCCTCCGGTGTGATTTAATCTCCTCACGGACTTCCATGCACTCCCAGATCTTACTTAGTTTCTTTTCTTCAGATGTTTCACCTGCTAAAGCTTCATTTTCTTCCGGGACTCCTGTAATGATAATGTTGTTTTCCCTCTCCTTACGATCCAGGAATTCCAGATACCGCTGTTGCTTGGCAATGATGTCTGCTTGTTTGTCTACCTGACGTTGCAGCTCGTCATGCCTTTTATTGATGAAGCTGTCAGGGGCAGTAATGGCTTCTTTCAGCTCCGCTATTTCGGAGACAAGCTCATTCACCTTCTCCGTCAGGTCGTGGACAAGTCCCTCAGTCGGCTCCGGTTCCGTCAAAATGCTCTCGATTAGTTCTTCCTTGGTCAATCTTGTCAGCTGGTTACGCTGCAGTTTCATCAGGTTACTCAGAGACTTCGCCATCGCTGCACGCAATGTTCGGCGCGAGTAAAATGCTTGATCTGAGCCGAGATGGCAGTAGTACGAATACGTTATGCTGACCAAAACAGCACCGTCACACATAAATCCTCGTAAGGGGGTATAGTGACGTGAGCGTAACTACACTACACTAGACGTCAGACTCCTCATACTGCGCAGACGGGAAAAAAACTCTGACCGAAGGGCCCAGCCAGAAAATCAAGTTTTATGGATGATCTTCACTACAGAGGGGAAAGGAGAGGTTGAAGCGCACGTCTTCACGTCACGGAGTCTGGACTACTAGAGTCACACACACACGCACACGCGCACACACACACACACACACACACACACACACACACACACACACACACACACACACACACACACACACATTCACACAAAAGAAAAAGAATGTATTGAAATGGAGCTCTCATTTATCTTTCTTTCTCTCTTATTTTCTCTCCTGATCTCTTACGTTCCTTGTTTCCTTCCTCCCTCCTCTTCATGCACTCTCATCCGCCCACATACATCTTCTCCTCCACAATCAAAACTGACTGACAGAAATACTTCCCTTTCCTGATAAACTACATTTACTGTTCATGGTCTTGAAACAATTGCAATGAGCCAATCTAATCATTCACCACAGTTGATTTTCCTCCAGCAATGGCTAAACGACCATTCTTCTTTCAATAAAAAAAGCATCTTTTACCAGTCAATTAATCGATCACACTCACCTCTTGTACAGCCATTCTCGTCTCCATTCCTTTCGAAACCTTCACAACACTCGAATCTGATCCGCCTGTGGGAGAGAGAAAACAAGGGCACGGGATAAGTAAATGGAAGTAGACAAGGGGATGAGTGAGTGAGAGAAAAAGTCACGGAAGGGATCAGACAATGAGATAAAAATGGTTAGATAGTGAGGATGAAGGTATCAGTAGCTGAGAAGAGAATGGGTTCAAGAGTTGAAGAAGATAGTTTAAAATCTGGAAAGCGGTCAGGGAGTGAAGGAAAAAAGGGCAAAGCGTAGATGGATGAGGGAAAGGTATCAGGAGACAGGTATCATGGAAATGAGGAGAATAGGTGTAGATAAATCAAGGATATGTATGATGGGAATGATGAGAAAAATGTCTTCAAAAATCAATAATTAAATCTCTCTCTCTCTTTCTCTCTCTCTCTCTCTCTCTCTCTCTCTCTCTCTCTCTCTCTCTCTCTCTATATATATATATATATATATATATATATATAAAGGGGGAGGCAGTAGACACCGGACGAAACGGTAATTCTAGGGAGGTCTAGGGCAATGGATCAGGGGGGTGCTGTGAGCTTTCATCAAAACCAGCTGTGACATCACTGAACGTTTCCCTTTGTGTCTCATAACACAAGGGGGTAGTCACACCTTGCCCTCTAAAAGGATCCTCTTCCTCCATATATAACTACATGTACCTAGTTACACACACCTCCTTCATTCAAAATTTTAATTGAATAATATGGCGACTCCTACACCAACCTAGGAGTCCCCTTTTGGGGAGTGGACCAGAAATGTCCCCAGGTCGGACTGCTTTCCAGGTATCGACCATAAGTGTTTTGACACACCCTTGACATTTTTCTCTTTCAACTTCTGCAACATTCGCGGTCTTCGATCTAATTTTCAATCTGTAGAACACCACCTCTTCTCTACTAAACCTCATCTTCTTTTTCTCACTGAAACATAGGTGCTTGAGGTAACTGACAGTAGCCCCTTTTCTGTTCCCTCCTACTTTCTCTATCCTCATTTTCGTTCCAAAGCCGGATGTTGCGTCTATGTCCCCAACGACTTAACTTACTCTCGTGCCCACACTCTTGAATCTTCTGAGTTTTCCACCATCTGACTTCGACTTCAGGGTCACTCTCTAACTAGGTTTTTCTGTGCTATATATCTCTCACCTAACTCCTTTGACTACAGAAAATTCTTTGACTACCCAACTTATAAAGTGGAGCACATTCTGACTCTCTTTCCTTTTGAAAAGATCTCCATTCTTGTTGACTTCAATGTTCACCACTAGCTTTGGCATTATTCTCCCTTCACTGACCATTCTGGTGAACTTGCCTATAACTTTGCCATCCTACATGACCTAGAGCAACTGGTGCAACACCCTACTCGTATTCTTGATCGTCTTGGAGATACGCCCATTATTTTTTACCATTTCCTAACCTCTAATCCTTCTGCTTA
>CM035187.1:7775286-7786985 GCA_020233015.1 Callinectes sapidus | reverse complement strand
CATGGCCAGAGAGGACTTAACAACATCAAATGCTACTCTGGCCAATTCTCCCATGGCCAGAGAGGACACAACAACATCAAATGCTACTCTGGCCATCTCTCCCATGGCCAGAGAGGACTTAACAACTTAAAATGCTACTCTGGCCATCTCTCCCCTGGCCAGAGAGGACACAAGAACACCATCCAGGTTACTCTGGCCAACAGTCAGGTTACCTTGGTCCATCCTGGCCTGCTGTGATATCTTGTTACTTTCCTTTATCCTGCAGGACAGTGATTCTTTTCGTTTCTTTCTCTCAATAATTCAATGTACGTACTTTATAATGGTCTTCTGCTCTTTGTTGTTTATTGTGTACTTCTGATGCCTATTTGTTTTTCCTACGCATTTTATTGTCCATTATTATTATTATTATTATTATTATTATTATTATTATTATTATTATTATTATTATTATCATAATCATCATCATCATCAATCATCATCATCATCATCATCATCATCATTTACACAGCAGTAGGGCGTTGTAGCAGCTGTGAGTGCAAGTAGTCAACAACCGCTGCATTAGTCAATCAGTTATTAGTCATCGTTGAGGTGGGTGTGTTGTGCGGCAAATCCCGGTAGAGTGTCACTGTCTGGCCACCTCTCAGTGTGCTCACAACCACCCAACAACCATCGCTCTATACATTCACCTCCTTTTTTATCAATCAACAGTGCCTAGTGACTATGGGACAATGGATCATTTAGTGAGGAGAGGCGACCGGAGCAGGAGTGAGTGTAGCGATACCTCCGTCAGCGGGAAGGGATCGCTCACACTCACAAATGCCGGATTATCTTTAAAACTGTCTTATTTTTATTTTGAGTGGTAATGAACAAGTAAATATTGGTAACCCTGGTGATGGACTTTCAATTTTGACAACGATAACGCAGTAACACGGGCCGCTCCTAGGAAATTGAAATCAGAAACGCGCCCACCTCTCATTATTATTATTATCACGTAACCTAACCTAACCTACCCTAACCTTACCTTCAACCATAACCTTGATGTCTTGTGGGTGGGTGAGGTAGTTGTGTGTGATGTAGGGCTTGTCGAAGGGGCTGGCCGACCTCAGAGTGATGTAGCCGCGGGATTTTGGCCGCAGCAACATGGGGTATACTGACCAGCTGTCTCGGAAGGCGATTGGCTTAAACATCTGATCCCATGTCTGGAAGTAAATAATAATAATGGTTACTGTGAAATGTCTGGAAATAAGTTAATAGGTACAATGAAATTAGTAAGTAAAATAGAATAAATAATAGATACAGTGAAATATTAACCTCTTCAGTATTGGGACACATTTTTACCACGAGTTATGGGTGTGATTAGATAATTTTATTGACATCAGGAAGGGTCTATGGAGGTCAAAAACATAATGGGCAAAGTTTTGAAGCTGTATAAAATCACCAATACTAAGAAGAATGGATAGGAAAAATGTGTCATGGTGCTGAAGGGGTTAATAAGTGATGTGACTGCCTGACTGACTGATGTACTTGAATAGGTATTGATGTTTCTACCTCATTTTAAATCAACACACCAAACACCACCAGACATCACACACCACCAAACACTGCCAAACACAAACCTATAATTCCACACACAAAAAACACACACCAATGCCATACTTAAACACCACAAAAAAAAAACACAAAATATTGCATCTCTTCCTAGAGAGAAACTTATAATGCAAAGAATGAAGTTGACAAATAACAAGATATGATGAAAAACACACATATATATACCAATTTCACACATTTGAAACACCTCAAACAAACAGCAAGTGTACCCATCCCTTAAAAAAACAAAAAAATCCTACTTGTCTACTTGTAGAGAAAATTACAATGCAAAGAATTGAGGTTGAGAAATAGCAAGATATGAGAAAAAAATAATACACACACACACACACACACACACACACATATACTAATTCCACACACTTATAGACCCACAAGAGATACACAACACAGCTCAAACAGCAAATACTATCAAATACACACCCTGTCCGAGAGTCCATGCACTTTCCGTATCTGCCGGCCACCATCTGACGCAGGAGAGCCAGAGATGAAATGGAACTCAATATCAGGCCAGTCGTCACTATAGTTGGCAAATTTGGTTTTGACGAACGCCAACCCCTCCGAACGCCAACCCCTCCACTCCCCCCAGCACTGTGAGTGGACCTGCAGAGGGAGGCAATGGGGTGAGGAGGTGAGAAATGGAGGGTACAGTGGTACAGTGGAACCACTTGTGTCTTGGGGGCCTTGGGATCTATGAGCACATGGGTTCGAATCCTGGCCATAGTCTGAGTGGAGATTGGGCATCCACTCGGGGTAACAGTTTCAAAATACAAGGGCTTTCAGACAGAAGGTCTCCATCAGGTGGTCTCCTTTAGCCCATATATTCCCACTAAAAGCCCACGTTATTTAAATGATTAATAATAAAAAAAAATAGATAAGAAAGATGAAAAGATGAGGAAAAAGGTGAACAGAGTTAGGAATGTTGGTGAGGAAGTGAGGAAAGGGGGAAATTGATAAAGGATAAGAGGAAGAGGTGTGGGGAATTGGATGAGGAGGTGGTGAATGGTGGGGAAAATGAATTAGTAAGATGAAAGGTTCAGATCTGCAGAGGGTAGGAATGTGGTGAAATGATGGTAAATTTCTCTGATAACAGCTGATAATGACTCTAATACTCCCTAAATTAGAATATGAAGCTACAGTAAGATCGTTGAGCAAAAAGAAACACATAAAAAAAGCAATAACAAAGCTTCTTCCAAGTTTAAATGAACTGTCATATGAAGAAATACTAAATATAATGAGTCTTACAACATTACACAGAGGAGCAAAAGAAAAGATTTAATAGCAGTGTACATATTACATAAGTACAGAAATAGAAACAGGACCACACCAGATTAACTTAGGCCCTTTAAATCTCAGCTAGGTAAATACAACCAGGTAAATACACACTCACCTGAGCCAAACATAGCATACTTGAGCACCGAGGGAAGGTTCTCATATCGTGTCTGTACTAGTGAGACCTTCTTATCAATGAGGAACACAAGACCCCCTGTTCCTATATGGTCCTGCAGATTGTGTCCTACAGGGAGGTCCTGCAGCACTGGAATCTAAAGGACAGAAGGCATTGGGAATTAATGAAGGAGCATATGGGGTACGGTATGGAAGAAAGGATGTTAGAAGAAATGGCGAGTGAGTGTATAGGAAGGATATCAGAGGTTTGATAGCTGGATCAGGAGGAATTATAATTAGCATTGTCTTTCTCAATGTAAGAGAAGGAAGCTGGCCAGTGGCAAAAAGAATAATGAAAACAATAAGCCCACTAATTTGCCAGTTCCCTTAATGGTCAAAAGAATTACTAGCCAAAAGTCTGGGAAAAATGTCTTGAAATCTCTCTCTTGAATAAAGCCAAGTCAAAGGAAGTTGGAAGTATAGAAGCAGGTAGGGAGTTCCAGAGTTTACCAAGGAGTGTGAAGAAGATGAGGTATTAGAAGGATGTTTTATAAAGACTGATTGCTAGATTAATCACCGACTTACATGCCAGTCCACAAACAGGGTTAAGAGAGTTAGCCAAAATAATAGGATAAATGTCTTGAAACCTCCCTCTTCAATGAGTTCAGATCATACGTAGATGGAAATACAGAAGCAGGCAGGGAATTCCACAGTTTACTAAAGAAAAGGCTGAATGATTGAGAGTAGAGATTAACTCTTGCACTGGAAAGATAAAAAATACAAAACCAGGCAGGGAGTTCCAGAGTTTACCAGACAAAGGATGAATAATCTAGATTACAGATTAACACTTGCATTAAAGAGGTGGACAGAATATGGGATGAGAGAGTTAATCCCAACACTGTAACCAGCAGCACTCACTCCAAAAGATGACAACTGCTCCTTTGGTCCCAGCCCACTCAGCATCAGCAGCTGTGGGGAGTTGATGGCACCAGCACTCAGCACCACCTCCTTGCGGGCGTACACCACCTGGTTATGCCCCGCTCTCAGGAACCTCACCCCCTGGGCCCGCCGTGTGTGAGGGTCCACCACCACCTGGGGAGTCATTGGTGGTGAATTGGATGGCAGGTAAAGAGGAAGTAATGGTGGTTAGGTTA
Organism: Callinectes sapidus; assembly: GCA_020233015.1. Classification (NCBI taxonomy): domain Eukaryota; kingdom Metazoa; phylum Arthropoda; class Malacostraca; order Decapoda; family Portunidae; genus Callinectes; species Callinectes sapidus. The sequence continues at coordinate 7,782,840 of CM035187.1, read as the reverse complement.
GGGAAGAGGCTGAGGGGGGAGGTAAACAGGAAGTAGTGGTGGTTAACAAAGTGAGTGGAGATAAGGGGGATGGTACAGAGAAGGTAAGGGGAGGTAGTGATGGTTAGATTAGGTTAGGTTAGGGGAGAAGGGGAGATAAACAGGAGGTAAAGAGGAGATAGTAGTGGTTAAGGGAGGGTAAGGGGAGATAGTGGTGGTTAGGTTAGGGGAGATGGGGAAGTAAAAAGGAGGTAAAGAAGAGGTAGCAGTGATTAAGGGAGGGAGGGAGGGGAGATGAGTGAGAGGGGAGGGGTGTAGGTAAATGGGGGGTAAGGAGTTAGCAGGGGGTTGTTAAGGGGATGAGGGAAGGTAAACAGGAGGTAAGGGGAGATAGGGGTGGTTAATAGGGTGAGGGGAGATAATGGGAAGAGAGAGAAGAGGTAAACAGGAGGTAAGGGAAGGTAGAGGAGGTTAAGGGGGTGAAGGAAGGAAAACAGGAGGTAAGGGGAGGTAGAGGAGGTTAAGGGGGTGAGGGAAGGAAAACAGGAAGTAAGGGGAGGTAGTGGTGGTTAATGGGGTGAGGGGAGATAATGGGGAAAGGAGGTAAACGGAAGTTAAGGGTTATTTGTATTAATTTCCTATCTTTTAAAAAATATCTGTACATAAAGCAAATATAATGATGCATTTGAAGTGTTTAGGGATGGTTAAGGGGTCAGGGGACATAAGGGCGAGTTAAGGGTAAGTTAGGGGCTTATTGTGATTCTGTAACTTATTGTATGATTGGTTTATTGGGATTTTTATTTATCAATGTGTGTTTTATTCATTAGGTCTCTGTTTGTTTCAGTACCTTGCACACACACACACACACACACCTGGGTTACAAAGGCATGCATGGCCACATGGAGGTTTGGTCTGAGTCTGACAGGGCGGATGAATGCCTTACTGGTGGAGCAGCGGGAGCCTCGACGCAGCGTGCCTTGTGGGATCATAAACCCTGTGGAGTGATGCAGTGCTATTAATGTCACTCACTACCTGCTTGTCCCTTGGCCTCATCAAACACTTGCTACTTATCTATTAACTTTTTCAAAGCTTTTCACCTTTTTCTTACTTGCTAACTGCTCATTAACTCTTTCATAGCCAGTTTGTCTTATTTAATCACTAACCACATATTAACATTTTAATAGCGTATATATGTATGTATGCACAATAAACCTTTAGTAATCACAGTCTGGTTGCCTCCTCTTTTCTTCCTCTTTCCTTGAACAATAGCCACTGACCACTTATTAACTCTTTCACAGCCTCTTTGCCTCATCTTTTCTTAAACACTAACCACTCATTAACTCTTTCACAATCTGTTTACTCAATCTTTCCTTAAACACTCGCTACTGCTGACCATTTATTAAATCTTTCACAGTTTGTTTGCCTAATCTTTCCTTACTGACTAACCACTCGACTCTTTCACAGCCTCTTTGCCTCATTTAATCAATAACCTCTTATTAACTCTTTCACAGCCTTTTTTGTCTCTTTCCCTCATCTTTCATTAATCATTTGCCATTTTTACTCCACAGCCACTTCAAAATATTGTATTGGCTTAAAAATAGAAAACCTATTCTTTTTTCTTTGTCTCAAAAGTTAGAAATTGGACATAGAAAAGTGAAGAATGAGCTCAAAAAATGAACAATGGAACAACAAAATCAAAATCAAAATATGATGAGACAAATGAAGAATGGGACCCTAAAAAAGGAACAAAACAAATTTTAAAATGGCACAGAATACAAACAAGCAAACAAAGAAAAACAAAATGGAATGGAAACAAAACAAAACCCAGAGGCACCCCACACCTGTTTGGAACTCCGCATTGTAATCCCGGTTTTCATATCCCATCTCCACGCCGGCCTCAATGAAAGCAGTGGCCAGGGGCGTCCTCCAGGGGGCCTCCTGCACTGTCAGGTAACCTCCCGTGCTGTGGTAGTACCCTGGGGAGGAAGGAGGGGTTAGGGGTGAAAAGTAGATAAGAGAGAGAGAGAATAAAAGGGTGAGGTGGGTAAACACCCATCTACTAGTCGAAAAAAAATCCATTTTGTCCGAGAGAATGTTGAAAAGGCTTCAATTACACGAGTTTTTAAAGTGTTTTTACAGTTCTAGAGGCAGAGTGACAAGATGAAAGCATTATTAGCTGGAGAAATACTTCAAAACTCCGCTAATCATCTCTGTGGCCTTGGAAAGTAACTGTGATGAGAGAACGAAGCGTTTCTGTAACTGAGCAGAAACGTGAATGTTACAGGATTCCAGTCACATATTGTATAAGTATCATGGAAAAACCCTGAAGTATTACAAAATAAGACATGTGTTCTATAATCAACATAAACTACAAAGGTACTAATACCACTTTAAAACCCAACAAACACACTCTTACCCACTGAAAAACTTTAAAACACATTCCAATTTCTTCAAAACCAAGAAAACACTAATTACCTTGAAAAAAAAAAACTAAAACACATTCCAATCTCTTTGAAAAAACAAAAACACTAATATCCTTGAAAAAAAGTCATAACACATTTTAATCCCTTTAAGAATCCAAAACACCCCCTTCAGAGTCCCTCCACTGACCGTTCTTGGCGATGTAAGGGTTCCTGTTGTCCTCTGATTTCTTGAAGTAATGCAGCACGTGGTCATACCCCCAGCCAGGGTTGCCCAGCGCCTCCCACTGGTCATAGTCCCGCCTGTTGCCTCGTACGTATAACATGTAATTGAGCACCGAAGATCCACCCATCACTCTCCCTCGTGGCCAGTTGCACCTCTGAAAAGGGATACGGGGAAATTATTCTTGTATTAGGTGCCGCAACAGCTTGGGTCGTGTGGCATTGCTAGGGTTATCTGGAGAACGCTATCCACCGGGCAACCAGTATTCAGAAACGCTCCGCTCTCCCACCACTACTATTTATTCAAGGCCACACAGAATACAAGCCGGGTTTCTGAGGGTGCTTGTCTCAGTTACATATTAACCTTGCTCATTTGTCATTATAACCACAGAAAAACACCCTTGAAAACCTGTCTCTTATACAGGAGCCTTTTGAAATAGTGGAGGTGCAGCGGTGAAATGTTTCTGAATATGGACGTGGGTTTGACAAGGATTCGAACCCGGGCTGTCTATATGCACTGGAGGCCCAAGAGGAGCCACTTTAACCAACTATACCACCCAGCCAAGGGAAATACAAGAGGAGAGCGGAGTAATGGGAGAGTCTGGGGATGTTGGGAGGGATGACAAGGCGCCCTGGGAAGGTAAGAGAGATGAGTAACGGGTGAGTCTGAGGGAACATGACACAATAGGAATGACTTCTCTCTTTTTTGGGGGGAAGAGGGTGAATGGCGGCTTTGGTTCCTTGTCTCTGGTTACCACTGAAGTCACTACGATGATCTAACACGAATGGACAAGTTGGTATTCTAAAACGCTTTCCTCTGTTACCATCACTGCTTTCCAAAGGCTATAATTGAAGATACTGGTGTGTTAAAGGGTATTTTTATGGTTCTGGTAATGGATTGGCAAGATTTCTATGTTTATTATAAGAGAAAAAAACTATCTTGAAAACCCAGCTCTCTGTGGCCTTGGAAAATCGTGGTAAGAGAGCAAATACGAGAGAATACGACCACAATTAGGCTAGTATTCTCAAACACTTCTGCGCTTCACTTCCACTATTTCAAAAGGCATTATTTACTCGAATTCGTTAAGGTGTTTTTTGCCGTTCTAGAGGCAGACTGACAAGATTTCAACATTATCAACTGGAGAAACGTTTATGAAAACTCCGGTAATCATCTCAGTGACCTTGGAAAATAGTCATGGTGAGAGAGCAAAGCGTTTCTGAATACGGACCCCGCTTTGCTCTCTCGCCATCATTATTCCAAGACCAAATAGAGGTTTAGCCAGATTCTCCAGTGTTTCTCCTGTTAATGATGTCTGTAATCTTGCTGAACTGTCACTGGAACCATCAAAGTACCCATACACACTTTGCATTCTCACCACGATCATTTTCAAGGCCACAGAGAAGATTAGCGGAGGTTTTTAAGTGCTTCTCCTCTTAATAATGTAGAAAACTTGTTAATCTGTTACTAGAACCGTAAAAACAACTCTCTCTCTCTCTCTCTTTCTCTCTCTCTCAGTGAAAGTAGACAGGTGATAAATGCTCGGTATGTGGAGAGAGAGAGAGAGAGAGAGAGAGAGAGAGAGAGAGAGAGAGAGAGAGCGAGAGAGTTTAACATCTCATTTGTGTCTCGTGGCGGAACAATGATCTCTCCACTTTAACGCACTCAGGAAGGAAGAAATGGAGTTTGAGTGGCAGTGGTTTGACTAATTAAGAGACAAAGGCCGTGAAATAGACAGGTGAGCTTTTCCTCTTTAATTACCGCTGTACTGATCAGCTAATTGGCTCCGTGATTGCTGATCTGCACTCACGACTCACGACCACTCCAGGGAAAGTAGAACAAGGGAAGGAAGGAGGGAGAGGGGGGGCGGATGGTGTTGCGGTGTTATGTACTCTCACCCGTATTCAGAAAAAGCCTTGCTCCCTCATCACGACAATTTTCCAAGGCCAGAGACAACTATAGCGAGGTTTCCAAGACAATTTTTCATTTTGATTAACTAGAAATCTTGCCAATCTATCACCAGAACCATAAAAATATTCTTAAAAACACGAGTTTCTTCAACTAGAGCCTCTGGAAAGCTGTGATGGTGAGAGAGTTAAGTGTCTCTGAATGCAGACCTTTATGTGAACACTGGTATGGATGGCAGGGCTTGTATTAACAGTCTTGCGTATATAACTTAACTTGGCGAATTTCTAGTCTTAAAATCCATCTTAACCTGCCTCGTATTGTAGTTTAGCCATTATCAGCAGCTTCATATTTACTGCTGATGAGATAATGGTTTAAGTGCAACACCAATTTCAGGAGGTTAAGATGGATTTTGATACTAGAAATTCGTCTAGGAAAAGTCCCATACTTAAGAATCTCTGTTGATACGGGGTCTGTATCTCATTCAAAACCCGTATGAAAGTAATACTAGTCATAAAAATGCTACAAACATGCACTACTACTACTACTACTACTACTACTACTAATAATAATAATAATAATAATAATAATAATAATAATAATAATAATAATAATACTTAAGGTAAGGACAATTCTAGAAAGGGAGGGAGAGAAAATAATGAAGCGTGAGTGTGTTTAGAGAGGGAAAATAGAAAAAATCCTACTATAACAGCTACTAAAACTCGTGAAAGTCTTTATTCAGAAACATTGTTCTCTCACCACGACAATTTACAAAGTCGACAGAAAAGATTGACCCGAATTTAAAGCATTTTCTCTTCTTAGCCCCTTCAGTACTGGGACACATTTTTATCACGAGTTTTGGGTATGATTAGACGATTCTATTGACATTAAGGATAATCTATGGAAGTCAGACGATTAATAGCCAGACTCTGTACAACATTAATCCTCACAAGGTTTTCTGAAGCTGTATAAAATCAACAAGTAAAAAGCAGAATCAATATAAAAACGAGTCCCAGTAATGAAGGGTACAGTAATGAAGGAATACAACAAAATCACGTTAATCTGCCACTAGAATCGAACACAAACTCTTGAAAACCCTTGTCCCTAAGATTGAGCCTCTGAACATCGAGGAGGTGATCATATGTGTTTCAAAATAAATTACACAACTTTTTTTTATGTGACAGGAAAAAACTGGCCAAGAGCAACAAAAACGATGAAACAAAGGTTCACTAAGATGTCAGTCCTCAAACAGTGCCAATAATTAGGTAGCTAAAAGAATGTGATAAATGTTTTGAATCCTCCCTCTTCAGTGAGTCCAGGTCATAGATATATGGAAATACAAAACCAGAATTCCAGAGTTTACCAGAGAAAGGGATGAATGATTCAGAGTACTGGTTAACTTTTGCATTAGAGAGGTGGAAACATAGAAGCAAGCTGAGAGTTCCAGAGTTTGCCAGCGTAAGGGATTGAGAGTACTGGTCAACTCTTGCACTACAAAGATGGAAATACAGAAGCAAGCAAGGATCCGTCCAGAATTTACCCGAGAAGAGAATAAATGACACAGTACTGGTCAACTCTTGCACTAACAAGATGGAATTACAGAAGCAGGCTGAGAGTTCCACAGAAAAGGTTAAATGACTAATCTCTTGCATTACACAGGTGGACAGGAGAGGAGTGAAACAAGAAAGTCCTTTACCCTGCCAGCCATAGCGAGACAAGCGGAGTCCTGAGGTTCAGTCTTGTATCTCCAGTCCATCTTGGAGAGCTGGAGGTAGCCGGCCAGCGCAGGGACGTCACTGATCTCCGTCTCATCCCCACCAGCCTCCAGCAGCAGCACACGCCACGACGGGTTCTCTGACAGGCGGTTGGCGATCACAGCTCCGGCAGACCCAGCACCCACTGTGCCAAGAAACAGATGGGTTAGGTTAGGCTGGACTGAAGAAGCAGGACAAACGGAGGAAATTCAAGTGGCAAGAGAAGGCCGGGTTAACCGTTAAATTATGTAACATTAGGGTTAGATTGGGTTAGATTACATTAGATTGACTAACACAGCTAGGTTAGGTTAGGCTAGATTGATTGATCTTTTTAAATTTATAAGGGGGAAGCTGGCCAAGGGCAACAAAAACAAGTGGCAAGAGAAGGCTGGGTTAGATTAGGTTAGGTGGTATTAGATGAGATTAGATCAGGTTAGGATAGATTAGATTAGATTGACTGAAACAGCTGGGTTAAGATAAATTGATTGATTTCTTATCTATTTATGTATGAGGGGGAAGCTGGCCAAGGGGAACAAAAACAAGTGGCAAGGGTTAGATTACAGCAAAACAATAAAAGAAGGGGAAACAAAGGGGAACAAAAACAAGGGCTGGGTTATGTCAGTTTAGATTAAGGTTACATCGAGTTAGATTAGATTAAGTTAGGTTAGAGTGATAGATAGAAAAGAAGGACAGATTACAATGGAATAGAGAGGAGAGCCAAACAGCAACAGACCTTTTGGTCCTTTTAAGGCTGCATGGTAACTACTAACTATTTACAGGGAAAAGAGACAGGGCAGTACAGAAGGCTCCTCCCCACCCACCACTCCCTCCAGCTTTTGCTGACATGGAAAATAGTTTTGAAAACTATTGAGGAAAGAGCTTAGGGAGAGGCAGCTGGTAGAAGAGCCACAATTGATGGAAACAGCTGGTAAGGACATGCGACCATTATGAAAATGGGAAACGCCAACAAAAGCAGCAGCAGAAGAAGAAGAAGAAGATTGATGGATAAAAAGGGGATGGTGCAAGGAAAGAAAAGAGAGAATGGAAATAGATAAAATATAAAAAGATAGACAATTAAATAGCCACAGAAATTAGGGACGAGGTATTGAAGGAAAACAAAATTAACCATTGGCCCATGAGAGAGAGAGAGAGAGAGAGAGAGAGAGAGAGAGAGAGAGAGAGAGAGAGAGAGAGAGAGAGAGAGAGAGAGAGAGAGAGAGAATGGATCATGGGGGAATACTGAATAAAGAAAACTGCTTATTTATGGGATAACTAT
>CM035187.1:7752147-7762896 GCA_020233015.1 Callinectes sapidus | reverse complement strand
TTGAGTCCGTGCCAGGAATTGTAAGACCTCAGTTTTGTGTCCAGATTTTGTGAGGTGAGAAAATAATGAAGTTAAGAAGAGATCCAGATTTGTGATAAGTTATAGACATATCTCCAGGAAAATATTCAGTTAGAGCCAGAGAAAAAACATAAGGATATGTCCAATATTGTATAATGGAAACCTTACCAATGGGTAATGATAAATATGAGGCTAATAATATAGCAGAGAATATGAGGAAGAGAAATTGAAGTATATTGTGAAATTATCAATTCTATTTATCATGAGGAGATTGATGAGAGTCAAAACTTTAAGAAATTAGTGACACCATACAGTTACAGTCCATGCATAAGCCCAGAAAAAATAACATAAGGATGGCAGAATAAGTAAGTGTATGCATTGGTTTTTGGAAATTAAATCAGCATGTACAGAGTCAATCAATCAATCATGGGGGCATACGCCGGGGGGCGCGTTGCCTCGCCTACCCTACGGCGCCACTCTTGGCGGTCACGCCTCGCGAGTCTCCATGCAGGCTCCCTTCCTATACCGAGTAACTCCCAGCAGGAGGCATCGACTTGCCGCAGCCAAGAGTTCTGTGGGCGTCCCCTAGGCCTCCTCCAAGTTGGGTTGTCCCTTACGGAAACAAAACGACAAGCAGGGTCGGCTTCCGGGTATCGCGCCACATGCCCATATAGCCGCAGTTGGCGCTCACGGACTATGCTAGTAATAGGCCTCGAATCGGTCTCGTGGAACAATCGTTGATTTGACACAAAGTCATACCAGCGGTATCCCATGATCCTGCAAAGGCATCTAGTACCAAAGACATCAATTCGCCTCTCCAGGTCGGTGTGTCCATGGTGTGTCCAGTTCAGTGTCCATGTCTCACAACCATAGAGTAAGACAGGGATCTTGAAGATCCGAATCTTTGTCCGTCTGCACAGGTATCGACAACGCCAAATACTCGTGTTGAGCAAATCCATAACGCTGTGGGCCAGGCCAATCCGCCGTGTGACTTCTTGGCTCGACCCACCGTCGTTATGTACTACACTACCAAGGTATGTGAAACTTTTCAAGATCTCAATGTCCTCGCCACACGCATGGACAGACTGTACTGTTTCATCGAGCACGCCTCCAAACACCTGGACCTTGGTCTTGGCCCAGGAAACCTTAAGTCCCAAGGGCTTCACCTCCTCGTGCAGTGCCTCTAGAGCCATTACCAGAACCTCCAGTGACTCAGCGAATATTGCTGCATCATCAGCAAAAACAAGATCTGTAATCTTGGTGTTGCCGACAGATACTCCGCAATGACTTTGTTCCACACCTCTGCCTAGTACCCAATCCATGCATGTGTTGAAAAGTGATGGAGCAAGCACACAGCCCTGCCTCACACCTGTATTCACAGGAAAGAAGCTGGACTCGCCTCCTCCACACTTCACAGCACTTACAGTCCCGGAGTACAGGCCAGTTAATAGACCAATAATCCTTGCAGGAATCCCACGGAGACGCAGAAGATCCCAGAGTGTCTCTCGATGCACTGAGTCAAAAGCCTTCTTGAGATCGACATAGGCTGCAAGCATTCCCTGTCAAAACTCACGTCGGCGCTCCACCAGTACGCGAAGCACTAGGATACGGTCAGTTGTTGACTTACCGGGCGTGAACCCTGACTGTTCAGGTCTCTGATGCTTCAGCACGTGAGTGCGGATCCGTGTCAGCAACAAATGGGCAAGCACCTTGCCTGGTACGCTGAGCAACGTTATTCCACGGTAGTTGCTGTAGTCTTGACGGTCCCCTTTCCCCTTCCAGATAGGGACGACCAACCCCTTCTTCCAGTCAGGGGGAATGGTACCTGAATGCCATACAGCAGTCAAGACAGCATGCAACCCACGGATCATGGCTTCACCCCCAGCTTTGAGCAGCTGCGCCATGATGTTGCAGATGCCAGCTGCCTTTCCACCCCTCAACTTTGCCACAGCCTCTTTGACATCGCCAATCGAGGGTGCGGTTTCGTCAATGGGTGGATCAGCATCCAGCGTCTGCAACCCTGCAGTCCGGAGCTGTCCGCTTGGAGGATCCGCCGTGAACAGCTGCTCAAAGTACTCCGCCCAACGAGCCATCTGCCCATCTGCGTCCGATACGAGGCAACCATCTGCTGTTCGGATAGCACTCACCTGAGAAGTAGACTTGGAGCGGAGTTTCTTCAGAGCTCGATAGGCAGGTCTGAGGTCATTAGCATTTAAATGACACTCGACATCCTCAGCGAGACCCCTGACGTACCTCTCCTTGTCTCTTCTCAGAAGAGTTCTAGTCCTACGTGACAGAGCCCTGTACTGGTCATGGTCCCCAGCAAGTCTGGCAGCGCGGCTCTCCTCAATACTTTCCAGCGTCTCTACCGAGGTGAAGCCACTCCGTGACCTCGGGCGCTCCCCAATGCATTCCTTGGCAGCCTCAAGATGAAGGTATCCCATAGCTCCTCAGGGTCCTCAAGGGTGTCGAGCACTCCAAACCGATTGGAGACTGTCACTGCATACTCTTGTGCACATGTACAGAGTGATTAATATCATATTCATAACTTGGAAAAAGTTATATTTTTTTCATGTTAGAGAAATTCAGTTAGGAAAAGAGAGTAAACCGTGAGACTGAACGAATCTCCTGCAGCTTTTGTAAAATTATTAATGAAGTGTTAGCAAATTGACAGGGTGTGACATGGATGTTGTTATCATCCAAGGAGCAGTTATATATCATGTAAAAAAAAAAATTAGAGAAGGTTATTCTTAGCTTGCTTCTTAGCTCAGTTAAAGTAAATTTGAAATGATGCAATTTTTTTTAAGGTAGTGTAAATTATTTAGAATATGTGATATAAGCAGAATATTAAGGCTACAAACTGGTAAAATATTAGTGATCAACAATAATATTGCTAATCCGATCTACTATGGCAGAAGTTGGTATATTACCACAGTAAGAGATCTGCAATCTTATATAGGATGGGCAAATTAAAGTAAAATTAAAGTAAAGAAAATTTGTGAGGAATTATGTTGATATAGGAGCCCCCATATAAAGTTAACTGTAGGAAAAACTTGTAGGTGAAAGGAAAAACAATACAGTAAAAGGATGATGTGAATAAGTTAAGACAATTTTTTTTTTTTTTTTTTTTTTTTTTTTTTTTTTTCTTACAAAGTTACATAACGCTGAACTGAATTGTAGCAAAATTGAGAGAGAGAAGCTCTTGCATAATTATGGATTTCAGATAAATAGAGATTAGTGCCTAGGATATTAAATTTTTGTTCTGACATATAACTGCCCATTGGTCTGGTTATTACTAATTCAAATGCAAATTAGTAGAAGTAGATATTGATCTCAATGTGGATTATATTCCTGGAAATGTTAATAAGGTGGCTGACCATTATATAGATTGAGGGAACAAGAGATATATGATGTAGATGAGCATGGGATGGTTATATCAGAAAATAAGAGAAGAAACATATGGTGGATTGGAATTGAAGGATCTTGGATATATGAAGTTAGTGAAATATTCAATGGATATTGAAACTATGAAGTGGGTGAGATATTGAGTGGATATTGAATATAAATGTTACGCAAAATGTGGATATTTGCCAAATGTGTACATTTTGCAATCAATTTTGCCTATTGTGTACAATTTGCAGCGCTGGTGTCGATTGTGCACAGTTGGCAAAATTGATTGGAAAATGTACACATTTGGCAGCTTTTCTACTTTTTGCAAGGACATTTTGCCAAATGTTAACATGATTAATTAATAAATTATAACTATGTTGTTGCGCAAGTGTGTGTGTGTGTGTGTGTGTGTGTGTGTGTGTGTGTGTGTGTGTGTGTAAGGTCGAGTGGGTGGTTCGGAACACTGAACCAGTGAACGAGCTCGGGACGGAGGTGCCGCGGAGACGTAGCCAGAAGCTGGGTACACCGGCACCTCACGGCTCATCTTGGATTACTCTTCACCTGGCACCCCATTCCTCCTGCACTTCACCCCACATCTCAGGAGAGGTTCGACCAATGCACAAAACATATGTGCTGATTTTGCAACAGTATATTGCCAAATGTTAACAGATTTTTTTTTTTTTTTTTTTTTTTTTTTCCCCAGTGGCATGGCGGACTTTAAAGAGCAGTATGAGCAAAAGTTGGACAACTTATTGCAGTCTAAGAATGACAATGTGGTCATTCCTCGGAATGAGAAACGTGCACAGCAGCTCAGCTGCTTAAAATTGAAAAGGAAGGGCCTAAAACCAGTGATGACTATAATATGAAAAAATTCGAAATTCTCAGAGTTGGTGACGATGACCGACTTATTCGGAAGCGTAAAGAATTGGAAACTGAATTTAGGTTTATAGTGTGCTTTGAGGAAGTTCATCAGGCCATTTCGGTCGCGCATTCAGCTGTGGGTCATGGCGGTGAAAAGAAAACTTTCAAAGGACAAAAGAAGTGGGCTAATTTGACTATGCAGTGCTGCCAGATGTTCATAAGTTTATGCATTGAGTGTCAAGAGAAGAAAAACGTAGAGTACATAAAGGTCTGGTGGTGAAGCCTGTTAGAAGCGAGACTATTTTTTCTCGATGCCAAATTGACTTGATCAGTTTTCAAACATTACCTGATGAGGTTCCCTATGTTGAAATGGCTTTGAGAACCGCTTTAACCAGGTACACAGGAGGCCGAGGGTATGTGAAGTGTGTCTGTAAAACAAACTGCAGAACTTCCAGGTGCTCCTGCACAAAGAAGCTGTTAAAATGTAACTCTCGTTGCCATCCTGGTCGTTTATGTAGCAATATTTAAGTGTTAAAGTATTGCCAATCCCTTTTAGTTTGAACAATAATTACTAATAAATACTAATTTTAGTTTGAACAATAAATACTAATTCTCTTTGATTCTTGTTTCATTCTGCCTATTGCGTACAATCAGCAAAATGCCGTTGCTTTTTCTTAAAAAATGGCAAAATTTTGCCATATGGGGATAATTATCTACATTTGGCAATTATCCACATTTTGCGTAACATATATAGTTGGTGAGATATTGAATATATGAAATTGGGGAGATATTGGAAGATATAGAATATATGAAGTGGTGAGATATTGAAGAAGAGTCGTGAAATATATGAAGTTTTGAGATATTGAAGGAATATTTGTGAGATATTGATAAATATTGTGTGAAATATTGAAGGAATATTTGTGAAATATTGAAAGGAATATTGTGAGATATTGAATCATACTGTGTGAAATATTGAAAGATATTGTGAGACATGGGAGATATATTGTGAGATATTGACGGAATATTGTGAGATATTGTAGGGATATGGGATATATGAAGATGAGAAATATTGAATGGATATTGAATTGAGTATTACATGGTGGTGAAAAGGATATTTGAAACAGAAAGAGATGAAGAGAGAGTTAAGTAAGCACAATAAAGAAGGAAAAATATATATAAAAGGAAGAAAATAGCAGATCTGTCTTTAGAAGGTAATGTATTTTACAGAGTAACAAATAATGTATATGGGGAATAGACGCGTCAGATATTGATTCCAGAATCATATGTAACAGCTGCGATGCACCTGGGACGCTCCTTGCCACTGCAGGGCATGGGGGTGTACAAGTTACCTTAAACAGGTGTCATAAAATGGCTTATTGGTCAGAAATGAAAAGGAAATTGAAGAATTATTGCCAATATTGTCATAAATTTAGTTTATCAGCCTTGTCAGTCTTTTCACCCTTACTGGGAACACGAGAGATAGCAGACAGATATGGAGCAGAGGAAGTGATGGCAGTAAAAGTTTTAGTGGAAGTGGAGGTAGCTTCAGCAGGTGATGAGGCAGAGGTTGAAGGGGAAACTGTGGAGGTAGATGAAGCAGACAACGGATCAGTCTGAATTCCACTAGTGCACATCTTGGGAGGAGCCCTTACTGCTGAAGCATAAGAAGCGTTTCGTTTGGTTAGGTTAGGTTAGGTTAGGTTAGGTTAGGTTAGGTTAGTGAAGCAGACTGCGTCTGTTTCACTCTCATCCTTGCTTCATTGTAAGAAATTCTTTCAGTAGCTTTCACGGTGCAGTTCTCTTTTTCCAATTTCCACACGGGGCAATCGCGCGAGAAAGTGGAATGAGCACCCTCACAGTTGCGGCACTTTTGGATAAGAGATGTACATTGGTCTGCAGAATGACCCTCATCTGAGCATCTACCGTAGTAGCCGTGGGAAGACCGACAAGCATTTCCATGATGACCATAAAGTTGACAATTGAAGCAACGGAGAGGATTCGGAATGTAGGGACGAACGGAAACCGGCTCGTATCCTAAATGAACCCTATCCGGCAATTTAGCAGCACTGAAAGTTCAAATAACAGATGCTGTGCTCCTTCTGGTGCCGTCAACATTCTTAGGTATCTTACGAGCTTCAATTACATCCTGGTCAGCCATGCAATCAGTACTCTCGGCCTCATCCATATCCACAAAATCGCTGTGGGAGGCAACTCCCCGACACGAGTTCATAGAGTTCATAGACACTGGAATGAAAGCCTCGATCTCGATGTCATGGATGAACCGGAGCTTCAACAATGATTTAACTTGACTTACGTTAAGGGTCTGAACTAGTAAGTCACCACTGGCAACTTTCTTTACATTTACAACATTACCAATATCATAATCAATGACTTTCTTTATTATAAAAGAATTAACACTTTAGAGGCGGGTGGAAGTCTTAGAATGTAGAGTCACATATGTCGCTTTATTGGGGTCAATGTTCAGTCTGGCAGTCAGGGGTCGTCGATCAGTATCCTCCCTCCCCCTTGGAGGGGGGAGGGGAGGAGAGTCCGTCTGGCATGGAGGGGGTACACCCCCCTCCTACAGGAAGGGAGTGGGACACAAGTGGGAGGAGGTCAGGGAGGAGATTCTATGGTCAGATTGTCCTGCCAAACCACTCTAGGGGAGCGGGACGGTGTCAATTCACCCCTAAAGCACGCTCACTGAGGTGGATCCTCCGTACGTGAGAGAGGAAGACAATCTGACTCAGTGGCAACACACACCTTCTGTTGCCACTAAGGACAAGGAAGTGACAAGCAAATCTAAAATTCACGGTGCAATGGGAAACCTAACTTTATTTGACTAAGACCCTAGGCCAGATGGGCGTAAAAAAAAAAATCCACGCAAAGGTGGCAGAAGGACAGAAGCGTCAGAATACGTGTTTCCAGCACGGTATCTGGGCTCAGTCTGAACGTCCACCGTCCCGTCTGGAGTAGAAGTTGGTGAACCACTTGAAGCAGCGCCAGAGGGGACGGCAGTTGATGGATGACCCTTTCTTTGATCACCAGTTTGGTATACTTGAAGAAGGCAATCTTGCCCGTCGATCTTGCTTGCTTCAAAGCAGGTAGTTGGTTTCTAACTACTTCTTGGAAGGCAGGGCAGAGATCTTCATTGATGTATATGCCCATACCTTAAGTTTCCTCGCATTCCGTAGTACTGCTTCTTGATCTTGAAACTTTTCGAACCACGCGATCACAGTGCGAGGTTGACCCTGACCCACTGGTCCGATCCCATGAGCTCGTTCCAGATTAATGGATGGGAGTTGAAGTTTCTGTTGAAAGAGCTTAGTCACTTGTTCAGCTGTTTGCTCCCACGTTTCTCCATTAGCTAGTTCTTGCATGCCATTGATACGTAGGTTATTCCTCCTACTATAGTTTTCTTAGTAATTCACTCGTTGCACCAGGTTTTCAACACATGCTGTGAGATCTTGTATTTTAGTTTTCTGTTCGCGATTGATTTTTTGCAGCGTCCTCACCTCATTTGTCAGGTCCGCCACTTCAGCCTGGCTGATCTCCAGACTATTGGTCAGGCCACTGATTTTTGTTTCCAGTTCACTATTTTTTTAGTTGAACTGGTCAGCAAGAACCTTCAACTGCGAAATGCTTGATTATTTGAGTCCAGCAACACTTTGAGAGTAGAGGAGTCCATGGTTGTCAAGTGAGGTCGCGGTGATCACACGTCCGTGTCTGATGGGGTCAAGAACAAGTGTGTGTGTGTGTGTGTGTGTGTGTGTGTGTGTGTGTGTGTGTGTGTGTGTGTGTGAATTCCAATGTTTCCTGCGTGACACTTCTCAACTTTGTACCTACCATTGTTATTTATTGATGGATACCTTTTGGGTGCAATAAATTTATCAAATTAAATCTCTCTCTCTCTCTCTCTCTCTCTCTCTCTCTCTCTCTCTCTCTCTCTCTCTCTCTCTCTCTCTCTCTCTCTCTCTCTCTCTCTGTACCAGTTTGGGTGCAGCAAGGCGTCGTAGATCCGTTTTTATACAAGGACTCTCTCTCTCTCTCTCTCTCTCTCTCTCTCTCTCTCTCTCTCTCTCTCTCTCTCTCTCTCTACTCGCCAGCAGAGGGCCACTTGTAAACAACACCAGCAAGCAGCTCTTCCAATATTGACGCTTTCCTGCTAGAATTCCCCAGCTATCACCCCCTAGCTGACCTTGTGAGCCACCTAAAGGTCCATACGGACGTTTTCTGGAGTTTGGTTTTTAGAGGGTTTTGGACTTAGCCTGTAGCTTTGAGTGAAAATCAGGACAGTCCGGGGGGGGGACCTCCTGGTCGGCGTCCCTCTGTTTTGCGCATGCGCATTAAGAGGCTGCTTACGTCATATGACGTCATGGCACGTCACCTCTGTTGCCAAGAGTCGCTGGTGCTTTAGTGATTCAAGCCCACCATGGATTACTCAGGACCTGACACTCTGCGAGACCTCGAGGACGACCTGGCGCTGAGTGATGAGGATGACGTAATACCCGAGGGGGACTATCCCCCACTACCACAGACCTCGATAATATCAGCTGGGCTACCCTCGCCTGTTGCGCCTCACCTTGTCACTCATCCAAAGGTCCCCAACAAGAGAGTCATCAACCACTCGTCGGACAGTGGCAGCGAGCCGACATCTCCGGCTGCCAAGGCCTCCAAGCGACGCGAGCTCCTGTCTTCTCCACCGCCCGCTTCCACTCAGGACATCGGCACTCTCTCCATCCCTCAGCCTCATCACACTCCGCTAGGAACATTAGTGTTTAAGCCAACATCCCTTGTATTTGCACCCAGAGCTGAGTACTTCAAGCTACAGTTTAAGGACAACCCAAACATTGACATTAAACTCCGCTGGCTGTCAGAGGTCAACCAGGCCTTCCATCTTGATAGATTCCAGGCAGAGGTCAAGATGGCAGCGATTACGTCCCGATTTGTCTACATCTCCAGGCGACGTACAGATATTGTAGACAGTGTGACGAGAGGAGAGTTCTTGAGCCTTTTCCTTGAGGTTCAGGATTCACCAGAAAGGCCACGCAAATATCCAACATACCTCCTCACTCGCTACCCTGTTTGCATGGATCCATCCTTGGCATAGGAATTACCTGGTGTCCATATCGCACGTCGCTTCCACCAGAACGGGGAGCCACTGAGTCGGCTAGTTATTACGTGGAGTTTTCCAAGTCCTCCACCGCCATCTGTCACCTTTAGCTTCCTTCCCTGCCTCCCAGCATGCGAGTTTCGCAGGATGGCAGACGAGCAACCCTCGTGCTATCGATGCTGGGGCACTTGCCACATCTCTCGCTACTGTTCGGGGACCGAGAGGTGCGCGTAGTGCTCTGGCCAACACGACTCCCGCACATGCCCTCACCGTATCCCCCCTTCCCCCCCACCAGCCGATACTGCCTCTGCCTCGACCTCGAATCAGCCTGATCCACCAGCACCAGACACCTCACAATGGAAGTGCCCACGATGCCATCAGGTGGGAGTTAATGCCTGGCATGGGTGCGTCAGGCGTCGGCGGGCTCCCCACGCAGCTCCCTCGGCGAAGCACGAGACTGCCCGCCCACCATCACACGGTGCCTCATCCACCCACACCACTGGTTCGGAGTCAGCTCAAGTTTCTTCACTTCGTGACGCGGTCGCCAGCCTGAAGTCCAAGGTTGCTTCTTTTTCCGCACGTTTTGATGCCATGGAGGCTCGTATTGAAAGTATGGTCACAAAACAGGCAGAAACTGAAACAACTTTGGCCTCACTGGTTGACGCTCAACAGGTCGTTATAGAGAGCGTCGCCACTTTCACAGAAAAACTGGACATCATTGCCACACGCCTTAACAAACTGACTTCACCATCACAGAGGCCTCCTCCTCCCACTACGTCACGAACCACCGCTGCCGCCACTGCCTCCACCACCACCACCACCACCATATCCGGCCTCCGTCAATCAAAAAACAGAATACGATAATCAGATGAAGCTGCACATCATTTCCTGGAATGCATGTGGAATCAAAAGCTATGACAAACTTGCTGCCCTCAAAGATTACGTGGCTGTACATCGCCCAGACGTAATTCTCATTCAGGAAGCCTTCGTGGGTCGCCCTGCACCTGTGGGGGAGGCACCGTCCCTCAGCGGGTATGTCTCCTATGTGCACATGGTTAGGAACGGCCTGGTCACCTATGTTCACTCCACTGTACAACACCAACTGATCAGAAACTCCTTAAATAATGAGACAACTTTCCAACTCCTGGACGTTACATTTGGACAAGACAAGATCCGCGTGTGCAACGTGTACTCTGCCCCTGGCCGGCTGAACCCAGACACTCTCCCCGCCCCCACAACCCGCGGCGCGATATACATGGGGGACTTTAACGCACGACACCCTGCGCTAGGTGACACATCGAACACCGTGAACCGAAGTGGGACCCTCCTGCTACAATACATCCACCGTAACCAACTCACTCGCTGGG
>CM035187.1:7713904-7742522 GCA_020233015.1 Callinectes sapidus | reverse complement strand
TATATATATATATATATCCTTTTTATTTATATAATAACACAAAGAAAAACAACAACAACAACAACAACGACGACGACAACAGTCACACTTACACACACACTTCATTCACACATGGTACCTATTCCTACTGCAAAGCTATTGTCCTTTGTCAAGCCAGGGAAGGGAGGGGCAACACACAAACATACAGTGACTACGTAGTAGTACTACGTATTGCTTTTATTAGAAAATATATAATAATAACAATAATAAAATAAAATAAAATAAAATAACCAAAAATAAAAATAAAAAGAAATAAAAAAACGGTGGAAAACATATACATCAAATCAGATAGAATTCTAGATAGAATTCTAGATAGAATTCATACACGCTTTCATATTTTATTTACATATATATATATATATTGATGTGAAAAATGTACATAATTCATCATACAGAATATATACACATAAATCATAAATCTCTAATTAAGTTGGTTTCAGTCAGGTAAATCATCAGTTTATCGACCACATACGGGTGTTCGTCACCCAGAAGGGTGGTCTGTGTTAGCAAGAGGCCGCGACTCCGCTAATACGCCGCCAAGGGCCGCCTCTCCTCACGAAAACGCACACAGTGAAGCAGGATGTGCTCGACAGAGAGGGTGACATTACATACAGAACATTGTGATGGTAAAGCCTTTGCTATGTAGGGGAGCATGTGGGTGGGGAGGGTGCAGCCCATTCTGAGGCGTGCGAGGACAACCTCCTCCCTCCTTGTGGGGCGAATGGAGGATGCCCACTCGCCTAGGATGGGTTTGATGGTATGTAGGTGAAGGTTGTCCCAGTGACTGCCACAGGAGTTTCGCTGATGATTTAACAACTGAGAGACATGACTGCAGATCCCGACGGAGGTTCCACGCTCCCTCGAGCTCTGCGGCAGACCGAGCTAGCATGTCAGCCTGTTCATTCCCGCGAATATTGGAATGTCCAGGCACCCAAATCAGTGAGAAGGATTTACGACTTGAATTTCATTTATTAATGATGTTGCCCTGGATTTCATATGTATCCGTAGGGCCGGACTCTATTGACTGAAGGGCTGACATAGAGTCCGAAACAATGATAATTGAATGATGAAATGAATTTAAAGCATAATCTATGGCTTTGTAAATTGCAAAAATTTCAGCGGAAAAGACCGATGTATGAGTCGGCAGTCGGAACCTGAGGGCACACTCACACGACCACACACTTGCACCCACACATTCATCTGTTTTGGAGCCGTCAGTGTATATATGTAGGGATGGAGGGAGGCCAGCGATGAGGGCCCGGAAGCATTGATGGAGCTCAGCCTCGGCAACAACAGCCTTCTTCCCCGTTATCAATGTTGTGTTGATAGATTGTTGTGGTTTCTTCCATGGGGGAAGGGTGGGCAGCACGAGGCGATCCGCATCGTCCAGTCTCACGCCCGTTTCCTGGCATAGGGCGTTAAGTCTGACAGAAACTGGACGGAGGACCGCAGTGTGGAGGCGGTGGTGCTGCCAGACGATCTTGCTTGCTGTGTTACCGAGGGGCGCTTTCCGGGCGGTTTTTATCCCATATGATAACAGTAGGGCATTGCAACGATGTTACAGCGGTGGTATGTTGGCCTCAACCTCCATCCTCGCCACACGAGTGCAGCGCAAGGCTCCAAGACACATTCTCACACATTCATTTTGCAAAACATCCAACCTCTTCAATGTTGATTCCGACCTGGAGCCATGCACCGGTGTTCCATAGTCTAAATGAGAACGAATTAAGGACTTGTATACCATTAATAAAGATTTTCTGTCTGCTCACCATGAAGTACCATAGAGGTATTTGAGGAAATTGATTTTTTTACGGAAACGGATAAGTAATTCTTTGATATGGTTCTTCCAATTGAGTCTGCTGTCAAAATGCAGACCCAAAAATTTGACTGAATTTTGAAATGGTATCGGCAGGCCTTAAAGAGTTAATTGCAAAGCAGGTACGTTACGTCTAGTAAAAACAACACCGATACACTTAGCAACGGAAAACTTAAATCCCCACAAAGAGACCCAATGCTGAATGGAATCAAGAGCGTCTTGAATCCGCCCCGCCGAGAACTGAGCAGGCGTTAGGCGAGGAGTGCCATAACGCACAGTCGTCAGCATACAGTGAGTATTTAAGATTCCTGGGGACGGGAGTTGCGGACAGAATATCATTAATCATAATACAAAATAATAGAGGACTAAGAACACTACCCTGCGGCACCCTGTTCTCCTGGACGAAAGCGTCCGAGATTATGTTACCAGGAAGCTTGACAGAGAATGTTCTGTCCTATAGGAAATTATAAACAAAAATGGGCAAATTACCTCTGAAGCCATGAACGAAGAGTTTCATGAGGATACCGTGTCGCCATGCCATGTTGAAGGCTTTGTGGATGTCTAAGAACACCCCTATCACTAATTCTTTTTTGGCAAATGCCTCTGAAATGCAATGTTCCATGTGTGTTAGGTGATCCATTGTGCTTCGGTACTTCCGAAACCCCGACTGCTCATCACCTAACATAACCTTCGCTTGTAAAACAAAACGCAGCCTTCGCTTTATCATACGTTCCATGACCTTAGATAGACAACCCGTGAGCGCAATAGGGCGAAACGCACTAGGGTCTGTAAGGCGTCTAGTCTTTTGGGGGATTGGGATGGTATGAGCAAAGCCCCAAGTCTTAGGAAATGTGTGGGTGGTCCATATTATGTTGTACAGGAATAATAATTTAGTGATGGAATGGTGGCGAGATGTTGTAGCATAGTATATGAAATATCATCTGGACCGGGACTGGAGCCTTTACAGTATTTCAGGGCAAGGAGGAGTTCATCCAACGTAAACTCTGTGTTGTAGTCCGAGTTTACGCCTCATGTGGCAAAGTTTGGGACTGAGAGTTCTGCCTCCTCCTTGCGGGGGAGGAAGGCTGGGGTATAGTAGGCGGAACTGCGTGCCTGATAAAAATGTTGGGCTATTTTATTGGCTATTTCCTTTTGATCATCTATTACATTATTGTTTATTTTAAGATAATTTATGTGTGTATAAGGTTTTTTTATTAATGAATTTGTTTATTATTTGCCACACTTTTGACAGGGGTGTGGTGCGGTTCAATGATGAAATGAATAGTCTGAATGGATCTGTTTTTGCATTACGGATGACTTTCCTTGCCTGAGCCCTTGCCTTTTTATAGGCTATGAAGTTTGCTTGACTGGGCTGCTGGCTGAAATGCCTGTATCGCCTATTACGCTCACGAAGTGCTTGTCGGCAATCCGTTGTCCACCATGAAACTCCATGCTTAGTGTGAACTGTAGAAGTTTTCGGAATACAAGCCTTGGCGGCGTGTAATATGGATCGTGTTGCGTTGCTAACCATTGTGTCAATGTCCTCGCCAGATATATCCGCCTTGGCAATCCCACGGAAGGTTGCCCAATCTGCTCTCTTAAAGTTGAACTGTCGTGCCCTGCAATTTCTTGCAAGCACGTTGCAATTGCATAGTTGTAGGTAAATCAATGTTAAATAGCCACGAGGTGCGATAATATACACTGTTAAAGTTTTCTCATTTAATGAACTTAATAGTTACGTACACTACGGATTATCTGACTTAATACAGCGGGTTGCTATAAAACTTTCATATAATCATAAAACATAAAATTATTTAAGTTACACCGCAAATCTTTCATCCAACTTCAAGTCAAGTAATATAATTCAATATCAAGGTAAATCCAATGCAGCAATTATAAACTTAACACACGGTAGTACCAAAGCAATCTTCAATCTCATCAAAATTCATATCAAGAAACTTCAATATCAGCATCAAAATAAAATCCACGCAACACAAAAAATCAACACAATATCTTAACTCTATACATCCTAACAATATAATATCCTGTCAACTATTTCCTACTTACACATCATAACACAAAATTATTTAGACTGCATTACCAACATCAAGCTCCACTTACTGATACAAGAATGATTTTCTGCATGTTGCTGACTTCCGTCCAGCCAACACCCTCAGCCCTCTTGGCTTCTCCGTATCTCCTCTCTCTCCGTCTCCAAATCTCTCCAACCAACAACCAACTAACCTTACTCTCTAGTTACATCTTATTTTATACTTCAGTTGTTACACATTTCCATCAGAAAACTATTCTTATTCCTAAGGTTGAATTTTCCATACTTTTCACATACTCCACATACAGTAATTACACCTCTTACATAAGACACGCCCCTAGGCGTGGCCAAACGTGACATACCCAGCCTGGGTATCATGGCACTGGTCAATATTTAAAAGTAGACACATCCACTGCGGAATGGGAAGGCGGAGTTAAGACAATGCATTTTCAAGTTAGGTTTACAATGTCCCTCTCCTGCGGTTTAAGCTCCTTCAGCCTTCCCAGAAACAATGTCTCTCTCTGTGCCATCTCAATTTTTCACAACTCTCTGCGATTACATCTGGTCCTGCCTGCATTGACACTCCCCTAAACACGTTCATGTTTGAAACGACCTTCCCATTAGTACTTGTCAACTTACCTTTTCGAATACCCTGGCACTGTTTTTCTCTATTTTCTATTGCCTTTTCCTTTACTTCTGTTTCCCTCATTTCTTCTCTTCTTATGCCTACATTCTTCTGTGTCAGGATACCACAGAACCTTGGAGTGCGGAGGGGTGGGCGGGATGTCGCGTGAGTAAGAGATACAGATGGGTAGATGGTCATTTCCGTGGAAGTCGTCGATGACTTCCAAGGAGAAGTCAGGGAGCATACCCGGCGATAACAATGACAGATCAGTGGCAGACGCGTTACCAGTCCGATGTTCTACACGAGTTACACTTCCATCGTTCAGAAGATAGAGGTTTGTCTGCAACATAATGTCAACTATCTGCTCCCCACGTACACTTGACCTCTCCCTTCCCCATTGCTGATAATGGGCGTTAAAGTCACCCAGTAGAAGCCTGTTGCCCGGAAGCTGGCTAATCAGTGATGTAATGTCGTCATCAACAATGGAGGTATTGGAAGGCATGTAGAGGGAACAGATAGCCAGATACGTGTTGTTGAATTCAGGGGAGCGTCCGGTAAGGTGTCCGAAAAAATATGAAAAATAATATTTTTTGTGAAAAAAATATATCTGGTAAGCATACACATTGACTATTATTTCACAAAGTTTTATGGTGATACGCGCAATAGTTTCCCTTTAAACCGCATTTAAATGTCCGTACGCGTGGGTTTGTTTACATCTGTATATTCAGTATTTTTCTTTCCCAAAACCTACTAAAAAGGGAAATCTTTATAGTTTCGGAGATCTAGATATGGCAACATGGTAACCCACGTGTGTGTTGGTAGTGGTTGGGGCCTGGGTGAGCACTGGCAGGCCAGCTAGTGCGTCTGTAGCCTTGGAGGGAGATAGACGCTGCGTGACCTTGATCGGCCCGTATCTCAAAACGAAAGTTATTCCCTTTCTAAATGCTTCACAGCCGCCAGTTTTAGCTTGATTTCAATGAAACAAAAACCATAATGCAGAGGAATCTTTTTTCTAGAAATGTATGTAAATTTTTTTTTCATATTTGTAAGGAGTAATTTTATATTAATATTTATTTGGTCAAAAAAATGAGAAAATTTTTTTTTTCGAAAAAAAATTATTAAAAAAAAACTAAGGCGAATATAAAAAATCTTTTTACATACTTTTTTGGGAAATCACAAGGTACATTAGCCCTAGAAATATAAAGATGATGGGGTTAAAAATACGGTCTGTGAAGCATTTTGAAATTTTAGAAGGGGCTGTTGGGGGCTGGCAGGGCTGGAGGTCTAGAGAGCTGCTGAATGTCTTAAATTCATGTACATGTTGTCACTACTTTACAACATAAAAATTAGAGTGATCCATGCATATATACCGGAGATATGGTACCACCGTCCCTAACCGGACCCGAACCGGACGTCATTGAATCATTGAATCACACCCTGCACGCGACAGCTTCCAGAGGTGTATTCAACGTCACTTCTGTTTGTGTTAGTGTTTTGTGTATGTATATGGCAACGCCGTGTCCCTCATATCTTCAATACGGATGGTAGTGTTTTAGCACTGTAGGATCAGGCTGATCCTGCAGTCTCGTCTCCTGTAGACAAATAACAGACGGCCCATGTATGTTCACTAAAAGTGACAAAAATGAATCTTTACTCCGAATACTTCTGCAGTTCCACTGTAACACCTTGAACATTATGCCTTAAGAGTGGAGGTGGCGGCCGTGTTTCTTGGTCATTTTGCGCTCTGAAGAGCTGCCGGGGGACCTCTCCCGGCCCTTACTAGTGGTGACATCCATTGGGTCATCAATCGTTAACTCCCCGGAACTCGTCGAGAGGGAGCGAGCGTGAGAACTCCTCCTCGACGGCGCGGGAGCTGCGACGACATGAGAAGGGCGAGTGCGTTCAAGTTTTGTTAAATTTAGTTTTTCAGCCTTGTCAGTCTTTTCACTTTTACTGGGAACACGAGAGATAGCGGACAGATATGGAGCAAAGGATGTGATAGTAGTAGAAGTTTTAGTTGAAGTGGATGTAGTTTTATCAGGTGATGAGGCAGAGGTTAAAGGGAAAACTGTGGAGGTAGATGAGGCAGGCAACGGATCGGTCTGAATTCCAATAGCACACATCTTGGGAGGAGCCCTTACTCCTGAAGCATAAAAAGCGTTTGAAGAAGGAGCGGACTGCGTCTGCTTCACTCTCATCCTTGCTTCATAGTAAGAAATCCCTTCGGTAGCTTTCACTGCAGATCTCTTTTTCCAATTTCCAAACGGGGCAATCGCGCAAGAAAGTGGAATGAGCACCCTCCCAGTTACAGCACGTTTGGACAAGAGATGTACATTGGTCTGCAGAATGACCCTCATCTGAGCATCTACCGCATTAGGTGTGAAAAGACCGACAAGCATTTCCATGATGACCATAAATTTGGCAACTGAAGCAACGGAGAGGATTCGGAATGTAGAGACGAACGGAAACCGACTCGCATCCTACATGAACCCTATCCGGCAATTTAGCAGCACTGAAAGTTAAAATAACAGATGCTATGCTCCGTCTGGTGCCGTCAACATTCTTAGTTATCTTACGAACTTCAATTACATCCTGGTCAGCCATGGAGTCAGTGCATATCCACAAAATCGCAGTGGGAGGCAACTCCCCGACACGAGTTCATAGACACTAGAATGAAAGCCTCGATCTCGATGTCAAGGATGAACCTGAGCTTCAAGAATGACTTAACTTGACTTACGTTAAAAGTCTGCACTAGCAAGTCACCACTGGCAAGTTTCTTTACATTTACGACCTTTCCAATATTACAATCAATGACTTTCTGTATAACAAATGAATTAACCGTAGAGAGGCGAGTGGAAGTCTTAGAGTGTAGAGTCACATATGTCGCTTTATTGGGGTTAATATTCAGTCTGGCAGTCAGGGGTCGTCGATCAGAATCCTCCTTCCCCCTTGGAAGGGGAGGGGAGGAGACTCCGTCCTGCATGGAGGGGATACACCCCCCTCCAACAGGAGGGGAGCGGGTCGCAAGTGGGAAAAGGTCAGGGAAGAGTTTCCTAAGCTCAGATTGTCCTGCCAAACCACTCTAGGGGGCCGGACAGTGTCAATTCACCCCAAAATCACGCTCACTGAGGCGGATCCTCCGTAGGTAAGAGAGGAAAGACAATCTGACTCGGTGGCAACAGACACTTTTTGTTGCCACTAAGGACAAGGAAATGACCAGCAAATCTAAAGTTCACGGGGCAATAGGAAACCTAACTTTATTTAACTAAGACTCTAGGCCAGTTGGGCGTACAAAAAAATCCACGCAAAGGTGGCAAAAAGACAGAAGCGTCAGAATACGTGTTTCTGGCACGGTATCTGGGCTCAGTCATTGCTGCCTTTTTTTTTTATTGGCCATCAGCCAAACATGGGGTTTAGGCCATTTTTATTAACTTTCTGTATTTGGTTGTTTATTTACAAGTGCAATTTGTTTAATTTATTTGTGTTTTATGGTTATTATTATTATTATTTTATTCTTTTAGTGTTTTTTTAATAACATCAACAACAATAACAACAACAACAACAACAACAACAACAACAACAACAACAACAACAACAACAACAAACAAACAACAGTCATACTTACACACACACTTCACTCACACAGGGTACCTATTCCTACTTCAAAGCTGTTGTCCTTTGTCAAGGCAGGATTGGAGGGGGCAACACACAAACACACAAGGTGACTAAGTAGTATTACTACGTATTGCTTTTATTTATAAAAAAGAAATACAAATAAATAAGATAAAAAACTGAAAACATATACATCATATCACGCTGGATGGAAATCATGCACACTTTCATACTTATATTTTCATGTATAATGTGAAAAATATACATAGTGCCTCATACAGAATATATACACATAAATCACGACTCTCTGATTAAGTTGGTCGCAGTCAGATAAATCATCAGTCTATCGACCATATCCGGGTGTTCATAACCCAGAAGGGTGGTCTGTGTTAGCGAGAGGCCGCGACTCCGGCAACACGCCGCCAAGGGCCGCCTCTCCTCACGATAACACACACAGTGAAGCAGGATGTGCTCGACGGAGAGGGTGACATTACATATAGAAAACTGTGGTGAGAAAGTGTTTGTTAGGTAGCGAAGCATGTGAGTGGGGAGGGTGCTGCCCATCCTGAGACGTACGAAGACTACCTCCTCCCGCCTTGTGGGGCGATTAGAAGAAGCCCTCTCGCCTAGGAATGGTTTGATGGTATGTAGGTGGAGGTTGTCGCAGTGACTCTGCCACAGGAGTTTCGCTGATGATTTAACAACTGAGAGACATGACTGCACATCCCGATGGAGGTTCCACGCTCCCTCGAGGTCTGCGGTAGACCGAGCTAGCATGTCAGCTTGTTCATTCCCGCGTATATTGGAATGTCCAGGCACCCAAATCAGTGAGAAGGATTTACGACTTAAATTTAATTTACTAATGATGTTGCCCTGGATTTCATTTGTATCCATACAGCCGGTCTCAATTGCCTGAAAGGCTGACAAAGAGTCCGGAAAAATAATAATTGAATGATGAGATGAATTTAAAGCATAATCTATGGCTTTATTTATTGCAAAAATTTCAGTGGAAAAGTCCGATGTATGAGTAGGCAGTCGGAACCTGAGGGCACATTCACACGACCACACACTTGCACCCACACATTCATCCGTCTTGGAGCCGTCAGTATATATGTGTAGGGATGGAGGGAGGCCAGGGATGAGGGCCCGGAAGTGTTGATGGAGCTCTGCCTCGGCAACAACAGCCTTCTTCCACCTTATCCATGTTGTGTTGATTGAAGTTTGTGGTTCCTTCCATGGGAGAAGGGTGGGCAGCACAAGGCGGTCCGCATCGTCCAGTTCCACGCCCGTTTGTAGGCATTGAGCGTTAAGTCTGATAAAGACTGGACGGAGGACCGAAGTGTGGAGGTGGTCGTGCTGCCAGACGATCTTGCTTGCTGTGTTGCCGAGTAGCGCTTTCCGGTCGGTTTTTATCCCATACGATAGAAGTAGGGCATCGCAACGGTGTTTCAGCGGTGGTTTGTTGGCCTCAACCTCCGTCCTCGACACACGAGTGTAGTGCAGGGCTCCAAGACACATTCTTACACACTCATTCTGTAAAACATCCAACATCCTTAATGTTGGTTACGACCCAGACCCATAAAGCCATAGCCTAAATGAGAATGAATTAAGGATTTATACACCATTAATAAAGATTTTCTGTCTGCTCACCATGAAGTACCACGGAGGTTTTTGAGGACATTGATTTTTTTACGGTAACGGATAAGTAATTCATTAATATGGGTTTTCCAATTGAGTCTGCTGTCAAAGTGCAAACCCAAAAATTTGACTGAATTTTGAAATTGTATCGGCTGGCCTTCAAGTGTTAATTGCAAATCAGGTACGTTACGTCTAGTAAAAAAAACACCGATACACTTAGCAACGGAAAACTTAAATCCCTCCAATGCTCAATGCTGAATAGAATCAAGAGTGTCTTGAATATGCCCCGCCAAAAACTAAGCGTTAGGCGAAGAGTGCCATAACGCACAGTCGTCAGCGTACAGTGAGTATTTAAGATTCCTGGGGACGGGAGTTGCGGACAGAATATCATTGATCATAATACATATTAATAGAGGACTAAGAACACTACCCTGCGGTACCCCGTTCTCCTGGACGAAAACGTCTGAGATTACGTTACCAGGAAGCTTGACAAAGAATGTTCTGTCCTGTAGAATATTATAAACAAAAATGGGCAAGTTAACCTGTGAAGCCATGAGCGTAGAGTTTCATAAGGATACCGTGTCGCCACGTCATGTCGAAGGCTTTGTGGATGTCTAGGAACACCACTACCATGAATTCTTTTTTGGCAAATGCCTCTGAAATGCAATGCTCTGGGCGTAATTCGTGATCCATCGTACTACGGTACTTCTGAAACCCCGACTGCTCATCACCTAGCAAACCCTTCGCTTCTAAAACAAAAAACAGCCTTCGCTTTATCATACGTTACATGACATTGCATAGACAGCTCGTGAGCGCAATAGAGCGAAACGCACTGGGGTCCGTAAGGCGGCTAGTCTTTTTGGGGATTGGGATGGTATGAGCGAAGCCCCAAGACTTAAGAATTGTGGTGGGCCATATTTTGTTATTGAGCAATAATAATTTAGTGATAGAATGGTGGCCGAGATGTTGTAACATTATATATGAAATATTATCTGGACCTGGACTGGAGCCTTTACAGTATTTCAGGGCAAGAAGGAGTTCATCCAATGTAAACTCTGTGTTGTAGTCCGAGTTTCTGCCTGTGTTGTAGTCCGACAGTTCTGCGGCCTCCTTACGGGGGAGGAAGGCAGGGGTATAGTAAGCGGAACTGCTTGACTGATAAAAATGGTGGTCTATAGCATTTGCTTTTTCTTGTTTGTTGTCAATTATATTGTTATTTATATTTAGAGTATTTATTGGTGTATAAGGTTTTTTATTATTAAGTATATTTATTATCTGCCACACTTTTGAAAGGGGTGTGGTACAGTTCACTGTTGATATTGTTACGAACCCATGTATGGGGGGGGTAGTGTTACGAACCCATGTATGGGGGGGGGTAGCCGTGGCCGTGGGTATGTGTGTATGTATGTGCGTGGTGGGCGTGAGAGTAGACAAAGAAGCGACGGGTCTGGGACGGGAAGGAGAGAGAGAGGCCGGAGGAGCGACACAAGGGAGAAGGGGGCTTTTGACGATTCAGCAAATAGTTTCTGCCGCCGCCCGGCGACAGGCAGTGAGGGGAGAGAGCAGAGAGAGGAGAGTTGGGGCCCAGTGAGGAGGACAGAGGGAAGAGCTGCCTCGCTTCCCCTTGTTCCTGGACAGATATATTCTGACTGCCATGTACTAGTACCTGTGCGTTGGCAGTGTGTGCGCCTGGACTGTGTGTGCCTAGTTGACATTGTGGAAGCCTGCTGGGAGGCCGTGAATGAGGTGTGAGGTGTGAGGAGGCCCGAGCTGCCGCCTTGCTGTGTCGTCTTGCTGAGCGCGCCTTTGTCAGTGTGTGAGGCGTGTCACGGTCCCCCGTGTTACCTGTAGTGCTTGCTGAGTAAACTAGCCAAAGTGGACTCTATGTGTTTGCTTTGTCCCCCATTTTGAGCTGGTATAGGTACGCTTCGCTACACTTGCCCATCCGAACCGTGTGAAAGTTACGCAACCCCCCTATGCCCTGTTGCCCTGCTTGTGCACCTGGGAGGCCTGTGTGAACCCTGTGGCCTGAGACGTGCTGCTGAGGGCAGAGAGAGGGTGTGAAGGAGAAGAAACAGGGGGGGGTGAACGTAACAATATGTATTGCCGTAACGAGTCCGTTTTTGAATTACGGATGACTTTCCTTGCCTGAGCCCTTGTCATTTTATAGGCTATGAAGTTTGCTTTACTGGGCTGCTGGCTAAAATGCCTTTATCGCCTATTACGCTCACAAAGTGCTTGTCGGCAATCTGTTGTCCACCATGAAACTTCAGGCTTAGTGTGAACTGTAGAAGTTTTCGGAATACAAGCCTCGGCGGCGTGTAATATGGATCGTGTTGCGTTGCTGACCATCGTCTGAATGTCCTCGCCAGATATATCCACGTCGGCAATCCCACGGAAGGTTGCCCAATCTGCTCTCTTAAAGTTGAACTTGGGAGTGCGGGGAGTGGGCGGGATGTCGCGTGAGTAAAAGATACAGATGGGTAGATGGTTACTTCCGTGGAAGTCGTCGATGACTTCCCAGGAGAAGTCAGGGAGTATACCTAGCGATAATAATGACAGATCAATGGCAGACACATTACCAGTCCGATCACCTACACGAGTCGCACCTCCATCGTTCAGAAGATAGAGGTTTGTCTGCAACATAATGTCAACTATCTGCTCCCCACGTACACTTGACCTCTCACTTCCACATTATTGATGATGGGCGTTAAAGTCGCTCAGTACTAGCCTGTTGTCTGGGAGCTGGCTAATCAGTGATGTAATGTCGTCATCAACAATAGGGATATTGAAAGGCAAGTAGAGGGAACATATAGCCAGATATGTGTTGTTGAATCTCACCCTGCACGCGACAGCTTCCAGAGGTGTATTCAACGTCACTTCTGTTTGTGTTAGTGTTTTGTGTATGTATATGGCAACACCGTGTAACTCATAACTTCTATACGGATGGTAGTGTTTTAGCACTGTAGGATCACGCTGATCCTGTAGTCTAGTCTCCTGTAAACAAATAACAGACGGCCAGTGCATGTTTACTAAAAGTGACAAATATTAATCTTTATTCCGAATACTTCTGCAGTTCCACTGTAACACCTTGAACATTATGGTTTAGGAGTGGAGGTGTTGGCCATGTTTCTCGGTCATTTTGCACTCTGAGGAGTTGCCAGGGGACCTCTCCCGGCCCTTACTAATGGCGACATCCATTGGGTCATCAATCCTTAACTCACCGGAGCTCGTCGAGAGGGATCGACGGTGAGAACTCCTCCTCTAGGTCGCGGGAGCTGCGACGACATGAGAAGGGCGAGTGCGTTCTACTTTTGTTAGATTTAGTTTATCAGACTTGTCAGTCTTTTCACTCTTACTGGGAGCACGAGAGATAGCGAACAGATATGGAGCAAAGGAAGTGATAGCAGTAGAAGTTTTAATTGAAGTAGTTGTAGTTTTATCAGGTGATGAGGCAGATGTTGAAGGGGAAACTGTGGAGGTAGATGAGGCAGGCAACGGATCGGTCTGATTACCAATAGTGCACATCTTGGGAGGAGCACTTACAGCTGAAGCATAAGAAGCGTTTGAAGCAGGAGTGGACTGCGACTGCTTCACTCTCATCCTTGCTTCATAGTAAGAAATTCCTTCAGTAGCTTTCACTGTGGAGATCTCTTTTTCCAATTTCCACGCGGGGCAATCGCACGAGAAAGTGGAATGAGCAACCTCACAGTTACGGCACCTTTGGACAAGAGATGTACATTGGTCTGCAGAATGACCCTCATCTGAGCATCTACCGCAGTAGGCGTGGGAAGACCGACAAGCATTTCCATGATGACCATAAAGTTGACAATTGAAGCAACGAAGAGGATTCGAAATGTAGGGACGAACGGAAACCGACTCGTATCCTACATGAACTCTATCCGGCAATTTAGCAGCACTGAAAGATAAGATGACAGTTGCTCTTCTCCTTCTGGTGCCGTCAACATTCTTAATTATTTTACGAGCTTCAATTACATCCTGGTTGGCCATGCATTTAGTAATCTCGGCCTCATCCATATCCTTAAAATCGTGGTTGGGAGCCAACTCCCCGACACGAGTTCATAAACACTGGAATGAAAGCCTCGATCTCGATGTCATGCATGAAGCGTAGCTTCAACAATTACGTAACTTGACTTACGTTAAGAGTTTGCACTAGCTGGTCACCACTGGCAAGTTGCTTTACATTTACAACATTTCCAATATTACAGTCAATGACTTTCTTTATAATAAAAGAATTAACCGTAGAAAGGCGGATGGACGTCTTATAGTGAAGAGTCACATATGTCGCTTTATTGGGGTCAATATTCAGTCTGGCAGTCAGGGGTCGTCGATCAGTGCCTTCCCTCCCCCTTGGAGGGGGAGGGGAGGAGAGTCCGTCCGGCATGGAGGGGGTACGCCCCCTTCCTACAGGAGAGGAGCGGGACGCAAGTGGGAGGAGGAGAGGGAGGAGTTTCCTAAGGTCAGATTGTACTGGCAAACCACTCTAGGGGGGCCGGACGCTGTCAATTTACCCCAAAAGCACGCTCATTGAGGCGGATCCTCCGTAGGTGAGAGAGGAAAGGCAATCTGACAAGGTGGTAACAGACACCTTCTGTTGCCGTGAAGGACGAGGAAGTGAACAACAAATCTGAAATTCACGGGACAATGGGAAACCTAACTTTATTTATCTAAAACCCTAGACCAGATGGGCGTACAAAAAAATCCACGCAAAGGGCTCCAGGACACGTGCTGGTAGCACGGTGTCTTGGCTCAGTCTCTCCGTTTGTTGCCTTTTTTTTTTTTTTTTTTTTTTTTTTTGCCATCACCCAATCATGGGTATTAGTCCTTTTCTTTAAAATTTTGTGTATTTCTTTGATTTTATACAAGTGCATTTCTTGTTTAGTTTCTTTGTGTTTTATGGTTATTCTTTATCTTAATTTGTTTATATATATTTTTTCTTTTTATTTATATAATAACATAAAGAAAAACAACAACAACAACAACAACAACTACAACAACAACAACAACAACAACAACAACAACAACGACAACAGTCACACTTACACACATGCTTCATTCACACAGGGTACCTATTCCTTCTGCAAAACTATTGTCTTTTGTCAAGGCAGGGAAGGGAGGGGCAACACACAAACGCACAGTGACTACGTAGTATTATTACGTATTGCTTTTATTAAAAATATACAATAATAACAATAAAAAAATAAATCTATAAAAAATAAATAAAGATAAATAAAGATAAAAAGAAATAAACAAACGGTGGAAGACATTTACATCATATCACGCTAGATAGAATTCATATACACTTTCATACTTTTATTTACATATACTATATATTGATGTGAAAAATGTACATAGTGCATCATACAGAATATATACACATAAATTACGACTCTCTGATTTATTTGGTCTCAGTCAGGTAAATCATCAGTCTATCGACCACATCCGGGTGTTCGTCACCCAGAAGGGTGGTCTGCGTTAGCGTGAGGCCGCGACTCCGGCAACACGCCGCCAAGGGCCGCCTCTCCTCAGGATAACGCACACAGTGAAGCAGGATGTGCTCGACAGAGAGCGTGACATTACGTACAGTACATTGTGGTGGGAAAGCGTTGGCTATGTAGCGGAGCATGTGGGTGGGGAGGGTGCAGCCCATCCTGAGGCTTGCGAGGACAACCTCCTCCCTCCTTGTGGGTGAATGGAGGATGCCCACTCGCCTAGGATGGGTTTGATGGTATGTAGGTGGAGGCTGTCCCTGTGACTCTGCCACAGGAGTTTCGCTGATGATTTAACAACTGAGAGACAGGACTGCAGATCCCGACGGAGGTTCCACGCTCCCTCGAGCTCTGCGGCAGACCGAGCTAGCATGTCAGCCTGTTCATTCCCGCGAATATTGGAATTTCCAGGCACCCAAATCAGTGAGAAGGATTTACGACTTGAATTTCATTTATTAATGATGTTGCCCTGGATTTCATATGTATCCGTAGGGCCGGACTCTATTGACTGAAGGGCTAACATAGAGTCCGAAACAATGATAATTGAATGATGAAATGAATTTAAAGCAAAATCTATGGCTTTGTAAATTGTAAATATTTCAGCAGAAAAGACCGATGTATGAGTCAGCAGTCGGAACCTGAGGGTACATTCACACGACCACACACTAGCATCCACACATTCATCCGTCTTGGAGCCGTCAGTATATATGTGTAGGGATGGAGGGAGGCAACCGATGAGGACCTGGAAGTGATGGTGGAGATTTGCCTCGGCAACAACAGCCTTCTTCTCCATTAGCCATGTTGTGTTGATTTATGTTTCTTTGTTTCTTCCATGGGGGAAGGATGGGCAGCACGAGGCGGACCGCATCGTTCAGTCTCACGCCCGTTTCTTGGCATAGAGCGTTAAGTCTGACAGGGACTGAACGGTGGACCGCAGTGTGGAGGTGGTCGTGCTGCCAGATGATCTTGCTTGCTGCGTTGCCGAGGGGAGCAGTCCGGGCGGTTTTTATCCCATAAGATAGTAAGAGGTCATCGCGACGGTGTTGCAGTGGTGGTTTGTTGGCCTCAACCTCCATCTTCGCCACACGAGTGTAGCGCAGGGCTCCAAGACACATTCTCACACACTCATTCTGTAAAACATCCAACCTCCTCAATGTTGGTTCCGACCCCGACCCATACACCGGTGAGCCATAGTCTAAATGAGAACGACTTGTACACCATTAATAAAGTTTTTCTGTCTACTCTCCATGAAGAACCACGGAGGTATTTAAGGACATTGATTTTTTTGCGGCAACGGATGAGTAGTTCATTAATGTGTGTCTTCCGATTGAGTCTGCTGTCAAAATGCATACGCGAAAATTTGACTGAATTTTGAAATGGTATCGGCTGGCTTTGAAGAGTTAATTGCAAATCAGGTACGTTACGTCTAGTAAAAACAACGCCGATACACTTAGCAACGGAAAAATTAAATCCTCACAAAGAGGCCCAATGCTAAACGGAATAAAGAGCGTCTTGAATCCGCCCCGCCGAGAACTGAGCGTTAGGCGTGTTGTGAAGTATTGGAGAGGTCCAACCAGGTCGATGTGTACGTGGTCGAACCGAGAAGAGACTGGTGTGAATGTTCCGGGAGGGGAACGTGTGTGTCGTGTCACCTTGGAGGCTTGGCAAGGGACGCAGGTGCGTGTCCACTCCCTGACATCCTTGTTCATACCCATCCAGATGAATCTGGAGGTCATCATCCGCTGCGTAGTCCAAATGCCGGGGTGGGAAAGGTCGTGCAGCTGACGGAAGAGGGGATACCGGTGTTTCTTCGGTAGGTATGGCCGGACGGTGTCGGTGGAGACGTCAGCGTAAAGGTGCACTTGTGTTCCCGGGAGCTGGATCCTCTTCATGGACAGTGCGGCATTTTCCTTTAGCTGCTGCAACTCAGGATCAGAGGCCTGGTCAGCAGCAATTGCGGCGTAGTCGATGAGAGAGGTGGAGGTCGCGCAGATGTTACGGGAAAGGGCGTCGGCGGGAGCGTTGTCGTCGCCTTTGATGAAGCGGAGGTCCGTGGTGAACTGGGAGATGTAGTCAATGTGACGTAGTTGCCTTGGGGAATAGGATGTCTTGTTGTTGTTGAAGATGGTGGTTAGTGGTTTATGGTCAGTGTAGATGTTGAATGGGCGACCTTCGACGAAGTACCGGAAGTGTTTGACTGCCTTGTAGATGGCGAGGAGTTCTCTGTCATAAGTGCTGTACTTAGTCTCGGCACTCTTGAGCTTCTTTGAAAAGAAGCGAGTGGCTTCCACGCGCCTTGAACGTGCTGTTGCAAGACTGCCCCAATGCCGGTGTCAGAAGCGTCGGTGGCGATAGAGATGGCGGCGTCTGGGGTGGGGAAGTCAAGGGAAGAGGCGTCGGCGAGTGCGGTCCTTGCAGCGAGAAAGGCGTCGACAGCTTCGGAGGTCCAGTCCAGGGTGATGGACTGGCCTTTCTTGGCAGGCTTCAACATGGAGTAGAGAGGCTGGAGGAGCTGTGCGCAGCGGGGGATGAAGCGATTATAATAGTTGAGCATCCCCAGAAACTGCTTCAGTTGGCGCTGTGTGGTAGGCTTCGGGAACTCCTGGATGGCTTTACAGCGAGATGAGGTGGGGGTGATGCCAGAAGTAGATACTGTGTGGCCAAGAAAGTCGACTGTGGACACGCCGAACTGTGACTTGTCGGCGTTAACTTGGATGCCGTAGTTCTGAAGGCGAGTGAAGACTTGTTCGAGGTGGGCCCGGTGTGTGTCAGCATCAGAACTGGCGATGAGGATGTCGTCGACATATGTGAAGCAGAACTGGAGACCGCGCAATACTTCATCCATAAACCGTTGGAAGGTCTGTGCAGAGTTCTTCAGACCGAAGGGCATCCTGGTGTATTCGTAGAGGCCAAAGGGTGTGATGATGGCCGTCTTCGGGATGTCTGCAGGCTCGATGGGAATTTGGTGAAAAGCCTTGACAAGGTCGATCCTCGTGAAGATGGTGGATCCATGAAGTTGTGAAGAGAACTCCTGGATGTTGGGCACAGGATAGCGGTCAAGTTGTGTGCAGGAGTTCAGGGCTCTGTAGTCTCCACATGGTCTGATGTCGCCATTCTTCTTGGAGACGACGTGGAGAGCTGAAGACCAGTTGCTGGAGCTGGGGCGAATAATGCCTTGTTGCATAAGGGATTCAAATTCTTCTTTTACTGTCTGTAGCGTTCAGGTGCAAGGCGGCGGGCCTTAGCGAAGACAGGCGGACCAGATGTGTCAATGCAATGAGTCACGTGATGCTTGATGGGCGTAGTGGCTGAGTACGGCTGCGTGAGAGCCGGGTAACTCGAGAGCAGCGACGCAAACTGGTTGTCCCGACTTATGGTGGAGAATCCAGTACTAACGCCGGGTGTAGTCTTGCCTCGCGTCCAGAGTGAAGTGAGAGGGTCCAGGAGCTTGCGACTTCCAAGGTCAACCAGGAGGTTGAAGTGTTGCAGGAAATCGGCGCCGAGGATGGGTTGGGAAACTGCTGCCACGTAGAATGTCCAGGTGAACGACCGACGGAGGGAGAGTTCCAGTGTCAACGTCTGCCGCTGGAAGACAGGGATCCTGGAGTTGTTGGCTGCGTAGAGGTGAGTGGTAGGGGTTAGCAACTTCTGGGTCTGTGTGGCTGGTAAGACACTAACTTCTGCGCTAGTATCGACAAGGAAGTTGAAACCAGTGAGACGGTCGTGGACGTGGAGCAGTTTCGAGGTGATTGGACGGATGTTGTGCGCCATCAGCATCCTCCGGTCTGGTTTAACGGTGGAGCGTTGAAGGAGCAGGGTTTGGTGCACTTTATTGCGTCGTTCCCGAAACGGTTGTGGTAGTAGCATACACCTGGCGTGCGGGAGCGACTACCTCTGGACCCAGACCGTGAGCGACGATAGGGTCGTGGAGAGCGAGACCGATGTGGCGGGGGGTGGTAACGCTGAGTGTCGCTGAGTCGTTCCTCCAAGGAGTTCACCTTCAGCATCAGTTGGGTTATGAGGTGTACCAACTGCTGTGTGTCAGAGGTAGAGGAGACGGTGGCGACAGATGGAGGATGCTCAGCCGGAGTGGATGCCATGTAGTCGTCTGCGAGCTGCGCCAGGTCGCTCAGCGATAGCTTGTCCTTTACACTGAACAGGTTGCGCTGCAGGGCATGGGGTAAGCGTTGATAGAAGAGATGGGTGAATAGAGTTCTGTCAAACGAATCGAACTTGTCACCCAGAAGTCTTTTCATACGACGAAGGAGGTCAGACGGTTTTTCGTTCCCGAGTTCCTCCTTTGATAGTAACGCCTGAAGACGTGCAGAGACGGAGGACTCAAGACGGGCAAGGACCGCCTTCTTGAGGTCTTCGTAGGGCGTGTTGGAGGTGGAGGCGCTGGCGATCGCGTCGGAAACCTGGGAAACCACATCTGACGGCAGGAGGGTGCAGGCGTGGCTGAATTGCGCAAGACTACTTGCAATCTTGTGGGCTCTGAAATTCACCTCAAGGATGGTGAACCAGATGGTAGGGTCGTGCGGAGTGAAGGCAGGTGCGCGGAGAGGGGCGGCCTGTGGAGGCTCTTCGTTTGACATGGTGACTTGAGGTGGTGGTGCCGTGGTGGGAGGCGCTTGTACGGAGAGAAGGGAAGGGGGTGGCGAACGGTGGCGGGGGAGGGACAGGCAGAGACGTCCTGTAGCCGTCGTTCGATTCTGTCTCCGAAATACAGGTCACTCCAGGAGTCACCAATTGTTGTGAAGGCAAAACCGAGATGTGATCTCAGCCGTGTTGAGTCCGCTAATGCCTTCTGGATGTGAGAGTAGGATAAGCAAATCCGATGTTTGATATCGGCCGTGTTGAGTCCGCTAATGCTTATTCTAGTAAAGGTGAAGGAAATCCACTATTGTTACTCTCTCTGATTTATTCACTTTACATCTTATAGGTATAGGTATAGATTTTCATTAGTAATGTATATTAATTATATATGATTATGGTGTGAGATGTGTGTAAGATGAGTGTACTCGTAGTGTTAAGAATGGATGATGGTTGAAAGGAATATTTATGTGCGTTTCAATGTGTATGTTGGTTTGTGTATGATGTGTATGTAGAACGGATGAAATGCTATGTAAAGGAATGATATATATTACAAATGAAATAGTCTGTGCTCAAGACAGACAGAATGTGAGAATGGTAAATTTGAGGGCAGACTGAAGTAGTGTGCTGCTACAGTATATTTAAGGGCAGACTGAAGTAGTGTGCTGCTACAGGCGAAGAGTGCCATAACGCACAGTCGTCAGCGTCCAGTGAGTATTTTAGATACCTGGGGGCGGGAGTTGTGGACAGAATATCATTAATCATAATACGAAATAATATAGGACTAGGAACACTACCCTACAGCACCCAGTTCTCCTGGACGTAAACGTCCAAGATTAGGTTACCAGGAAGCTTGACAAAGAATGTTCTGTCCTGTAGGAAATTATAAACAAAATTGGGCAAGTTACCTCTGAAGCCATGAGCATAGAGTTTCGTGAGGATACCGTGTCGCCATGTCATGTCGAAGGCGTTGTGGATGTCTAGGAACACCCCAATCATGAATTCTTTTTTGGCAAATGACTCTGAAATGCAATGTTCAAGGTGTGTTAGGTGATCCATCGTGCTTCGGTACTTCCGAAACCCCGACTGTTCCTCACCTAACATAGACTTCGCTTCTAAAACAAAAAGCAGCCTTCGATTTACCATACGTTCCATGACCTTACATAGACAGCTTTTGAGAGCAATAGGGCGAAACGCACTGGGGTCCGTAAGGCGTCCAGTCTTTTTGGGGATTGGGATGGTATGAGCAAAGCCCCAAGACTTAGGAAAGGTGTGGGTGGTCCATATTTTGTTATAGAGGAATAATAATTTAGTGATGGAATGGTGGCCGAGATGTTGTAACATAATATATGAAATATTGTCCGGACCTGGACTGGAGCCTTTACAGTATATCAGGGCAAGAAAGCGTTCATTTAACGTAAACTCTGTGTTGTAGTCTGAAAGTTCTGCCTCCTCCTTGCAGGGGTGGAAGGCAGGGGTATAGTAGGCGGAACTGCTTGCCTGATAAAAATGCTGGGCTATTGCATTAGCTATTTCTTGTTTGTTGTCAATTATTTGGTTATTTATGTTTAGAGTGTTCATTGGGATGTATGTTTTTTTTATTATTAAATATGTTTATTGTTTTCCACACTTTGAGGGGGTTTGTTGCGGTTCACAGATGAAATAAATTGTCTGAATGAGTAATTTTTGCATAACGGATGACTTTCCTTGCCTGAGCCCTTGCCTTTTTATAGTCTATGAAGTTTGCTTGAATGGGCTGCTGGCTAAAATGCCTTTATCGCCTATTACGCTCGTGAAGTGTTTGTCGGCATTCCGTTGTCCACCATGAAACTCCATGCTTAGTGTGAACTGTAGAATTTTTTGGAATAGAAGCCTCGGCGGCATGTTATATGGATCGTGTTACGTTGCTGACCATCGTGACAATGTCCTCGCCAGATATATCCACGTCGGCTATCCCACGGAAGGTT
This sequence comes from Callinectes sapidus, assembly GCA_020233015.1. Taxonomy (NCBI): domain Eukaryota; kingdom Metazoa; phylum Arthropoda; class Malacostraca; order Decapoda; family Portunidae; genus Callinectes; species Callinectes sapidus. The sequence goes on along the minus strand of CM035187.1, from coordinate 7,720,672 downwards.
GCCCAATCTGCTCTCTTAAAGTTGAACTTGGGAGTGCGGGGGGTGGGCGGGATGTCGCGTGAGTAAGAGATACAGATGGGTAGATGGTCACTTCCGTGGGAGTCGTCGATGACTTCCCAGGAGAAGTCAGGGAGTATACCTGGCGATAACAACGACAGATCAATGGCAGACGCGTTACCAGTCCGATCATCTACCCGAGTCGCACTTCCATCCTTCAGAAGACAGAGGTTTGTCTGCAACATAATGTCAACTATCTGCTCCCCCACATACACTTGACCTCTCACTTCCCCATTGTTGATGATGGGCGTTAAAGTCGCCCAATACTAGCCTGTTGCCCGGAAGCTGGCTAATCAGTGATGTAATGTCGTCATCAACAATGGGGGTATTGGGAGGCAAGTAGAGGGAACATATAGCCAGATACGTGTTGTTGAATCTCACCCTGCACGCGACAGCTTCCAGAGGTGTATTCAACGTCACTTCTGTTTGTGTTAGTGTTTTGTGTATGTATATGGCAACACCGTGTCCCTCATATCTTCTATACGGATGGTAGTGTTTTAGCACTGTAGGATCAGGCTGATCCTGCAGTCTCGTCTCCTGTAGACAAATAACAGACGGCCTGTGTATGTTTACTAAAAGTGACAAATATGAATCTTTATTTCGAATACTTCTGCAGTTCCACTGCAACACCTTGAACATTATGGCTTAAGAGTGGAGGTGGCGGCCGTGTTTCTTGGTCCTTTTGCGCTCTGAGGAGCTGCCGGGGGACCTCTCCCGGCCCTTAGTAGTGGTGACATCCATTGGGCCATCAATTGTTAACTCCCCGGAGCTCGTCGAGAGGGAGCGAGCGTGAGAGCTCCTCCTCGAGGGCGCGGGAGCTGCGATGACATGAGAAGGGCGAGTACGTTCTAGTTTTGTTAGATTCAGTTCATCAGACTTGCCAGTCTTTTCACTCTTACTGGGAGTACGAGAGATAGCGGACAGATATGGAGCAGAGGAAGTGATAGCAGTAGAAGTTTTAGTTGAAGTGGATGTAGTTTTATCAGGTGATGAGGCAGATGTTGAACGGGAAACTGTGGAGGTAGATGAGGCAGGCAACGGATCGGTCTGAATATCAATAGTGCACACCTTGGGAGGAGCCCTTACTGCTGAAGCATAAGAAGCGTTTGAAGCAGGAGCGAACTGCATCTGCTTCACTCTCATCCTTGCTTCATAGTAAGAAATCCCTTCAGTAGCTTTCACTGTGCAGATCTCTTTTTCCAATTTCCACGCGGGGCAATCGCGTGAGAAAGTGGAATGAGCACCTTCACAGTACCGGCACTTTTGGACAAGAGATGTACATTGGTCTGCAGAATGACCCTCATCTGAACATCTACCGCAGTAGGCGTGAGAAGACCGACAAGCATTTCCATGGTGACCATAAATTTGACAATTGAAGCAACGGAGAGGATTCGGAATGTAGGGACGAACGGAAACCGGCTCGTATCCTCCATGAACCCTATCCGGCAATTTAGCAGCACTGAAAGTTAAAATAACAGATGTTATGCTCCTTCTGGTGCCGTAAATATTCTTAGTTATCTTACGGGCTTCAATTACATCCTGGTCAGCCATGCAATCAGTAATCTCGGCTTCATCCATATCCACAAAATCGCGGTGGGAGGCAACTCCCCGACACGAGTTCATAGACACTGGAATGAAAGCCTCGGTCTCGATGTCATGGATGGTCCGGAGCTCCAACAATGACTTTACTTGACTAACGTTAAGAGTCTGAACTAATAGGTCACCACTGGCAAGTTTCTTAACATTTATAACATTACCGATATTGCAATCAATTACTTTCTTTATGATAAAAGAATTTACACTTGAGAGGTGGGTGGAAGTCTTCGAATGTAGAGTCACATATGTCGCTTTACTGGGGTCAATATTTAGTCTGGCGGTCGGGGGTCGTCGATCAGTGCCCTCCCTCCCCCTTGGAGGGGGAGGGGAGGAGGGTCCGTCCGGCATGGAGGGGAGGGGAGGGGAGCGGGACTCAAGTGGGAGGAGGTCAGGGAGGAGTTTCCCAAGGTCAGATTGTCCTGCCAAACCACTCTTGGGGGGCCGGACGGTGTTATTTCACCCCAAAAGCACGCTCACTGAGGCGGATCCTCCGTAGGTGAGAGAGGAAAGACAATCTGACACGGTGGCAACAGACACCTTCTGTTGCCGCTAAGGACAAGGTAATGAGAAGCAAATATAAAATCACGGGGCAATGGGAATCCTAACTTTATTTAACTATGATCCAAGGCCAGATGGGCGTACAAAAATCCACGCAAAGGTGGCAAACAGACAAGGCTTCAGGACATGTGTTAGTGGCACGGTGTCTGGGCTCAGTCTGTGTTGTGACTGACTGACTGACCTCACCTGCTGGGCGGCTTATATTGCCCCGAGCCCTGCTCTGACCGCCGTGGTTGTCCACCCACGTGGTTACACCACAACACAAAGGGAACACTACCTAACAAATCAAATATTATTACCATAGTGGTATTTACGTGTAGGTAGTATGACAAAAGATATCCTCTCCAAAATTCAAGAGGGAAAACTGGGAGGTAAACAAGTTACAGGCCAAAAAGGTAAAAATGCCCTAACTCTATGTAATACGAACATGAAAAAAATATAAAAATTACCTATTATACAAAATAAAAACAATTTGCTATATAATTTACATAGCAAAAGGTATAATAAGTTTTCCTCCTCCCCAGGGCGACTCTGGAAACGTACACAATTCCTAAACGGAGAACAAGCTCCCCCAACTTCCGCCCTTCATGTAGTGACTAAAAAAAAAAAACAATCAAACTTAAATTAAAACATCAAATGTACATAATAAAGAAAAATAAAGGGACCTTCAAATGGTAACAAAACAAGGAGTGGTGGGAAAGGTACGGCTGATCTCTCCTCACCCCCCCACTGACCCATTAACCCCCCATTTCTGACCTGGGGTTGCTCGCGGCGCCAACCGCCACGAGGCCGAACTGAACAGCACAAAGGGGAAGGGAAAAAAAAATATATACGAACACAAATAAAATAGAGTATGGGTACCACGTCCGTGACAATGTCTAGAAACACCCCTATCATGAATTCTTTTTTGGTAAATGCCTCTTAAATGCAATGCTCCAGGTGTGTTAGGTGATCCATCGTGCTTCGGTACTTCCGAAACCCCGACTGCTCATCACCTAACAAACCCTTCGCTTCTAAAACAAAAAGGAGCCTTCTCTTTACCATACGTTCCATGGGCCGTATCCACGAAGCTGCTAAGACCGACGGCGTCGGCCTTAACAAACAATGATGGCCGCCGTCGGCCCTAAGTTGCCTCCCGTCGGCCTTACGTCGTCCATAGCGCTAAAAGTGGGTGTACCTTGTTTTAGCCGCGGTGGGACCGACGGAGCTGAATGTAAACAATCATCATGGCTGCGCCACAAGAGCATCCCCCACACCAACCAAGAAGAAATCACCGTAGAAGGGATGTGTTAAATGAGCTGAGTGATGCTGAGCTCATAAAGAGGTACAGATTTGACCAGGAAGGTATCATATATGTTACCGATCTTGTGAGGGAACCCCTGTGCAGTGAGACCAGTCGGTCAAACCCCCTCACCCCAGAGATGAAGGTTATCATAACATTGCGCTATCTTGCCACTGGGAAAATGCAACAGTGTAGCAGTGATGACCTTGGCCCCTCCCAGTCCAGCATCAGCAGAACCATCACACAAACCATAGATGCCCTCGCAGATCCCGATGTCCTCAAAAGATTTGTATACTTTCCTGTCACTACAGACGCAGCTGAGAGAAATAAAGAAGACTTCTTGGCCATTGCCAATTTCCCTAACATCGTAGGTGTCATTGATGGAACTCATATAAGAATTGTGGCACCGAAGGAGCAGGAAGAAGTGTATGTGAATCGCAAGGGATTTCACAGCATTAATGTGCAAATAGTATTCGATGCCAGTTATCGAATTTTGGAAATCCTTGCAAAGTGGCCAGGGTCAGTGCATGATGCACGTATTCTAAACAGCAGTGGATTATCAAGATTGTTTGAGGAAGGATATGTGCCAGCAGAAAGTCACTTGGAGACAGTGGGTATCCCTCCAAGACTTGGCTTCTCACACCATATCTGCGTCCACTACCTGGCCCTCAGTCACGATATAATAGGTAAATACAATGTTGTTATTATTATTAGTAATATTATTTAGTTTCTAGTTTATTTTCTTTTGTGGGTTTTTCATTGTGACATTTAGTTTGGTTAGCTTTGGTTGAGTTTGGGTAGGTTAGGTTAGTATTTGGTTCAGTAAGGTAAGTATCCATCTTATGATTAGATGTGCACATGAGTTAACTTTGGTTAGGTTAGGTCAGGTTAGATTGAGCTCAGTAAGATAAGTATCTTATTATATATTGTGCTCATAAATTTTAATAAGTTATGTTTAGCTTACTAATGAGTTAGACATTTTTTATCTGTCAAGTATAGCAACTTTTGACAATTTTAAATCCTGTCAATATATGGAGCTATTTATAAAAGAAGCCTGTCAGTAAGTTTCTAAAGCATATTTCCTTTTGTGCTTTTCAATGTGACTTAATGTATGGTTAGGTGTAATAGTTAGGTTAGGTTTGATTTAGTTTGGGTTGGTTAGGTTAGTATTCAGTTATGATTATGATTATGTAGTATAGACCAAAAAACTAAAGCAGATGACCACTAGCACACCAAGACAGAAGAGTTAATACATTATTCAATTATTATTTTTCAGGGCTCACAAGAGGACACGCAGTGTTGGCGAACGAGGAATAGGGCAACTCAAACGGCGATTTCACATTCTGCATGGCGAAGTTCGAGTGAGTCCGCCTCTCAAGGTCTGCAAGATTGTACAAGTATCTGGAATGCTTCACAACATTTGCAAAGAGCGGGATATTCCTCTTCTGGATGAAGACCAACCCATGGGTGCAGTGGCTGAAGCTGCGGTGCCATTGCAACAAAATGATGCCGCACAAGAGCCTGCCAATGCAGCCGGTGGTCGCCAGAATGAGGGTTGTGCATGTCGGGATGCATTCTGCAACTGGCATTTCAAGTAAGTTGAATCTCAGCAGGAGACATGTTATGCATTACAATTGTAAACAAATAATTTTATGACATGAACAAATTTGACCTATTGCATTATAGTAATTGATGTTATAATTGATGATTTATGTTTATGTAAGAGGGGAAGCCAGCCACGGGCAACAAAAAACAATGAAAACAAAACAGCCCACTATTATTGCCAGTCCCGTAAGAGAATAAAAGAGTTAGCCAAAAGTCCGGGACAAATATCTTGAAACCTCCCTATTAAATAGAGTTAAGTCATAGGAAGTTGAAATACAGCGACAGGCAGGGAGTTTAGAGAAAGGAATGTATGACTGGGAGAACTGGTTAACTCTTGCATTAAAAAGTTGGTCAGAATAGGGATGAGAGGAAGAAGAACGTCTTGTGCGGCGAGGCCGCTTGAGGGTGGGAGACATGCATGAGGTTACTATTTCCGTTATATATCTCTCTGATGTTATTATTTTTCATTTATATATTTCTGATGTTATTATTAATTAAAATCAGGACATAGTAAAAACAAAAGTCTAATTACATTAAAACTATTTGAAATTAGTGAGAAACCATGTAAGAAAAATCAGTAAAATAGCCATAAAAAGGTCATTGCTTATGGGAAATAGCTTATAATGGAAATGATAGATGTGTTTACTTGTCTGCTGATTTATTTTCCAATAACCTATGGTAATATTGCATCTGCAGGTACAAAGTCTCAAAGGCCCAAGCAACACATTCCTGTGCTCGATATGCTGCCGCACGTGCCTGCTGCTCAATGTCCTGCACAGGCTCAGCAGGATGGCGGTCAGCAACAGGGTCTTCACAGATGAAGGAAGAAGTCCCTTCTACCCCCGATGATGCACCAACACTAGTAATGATCGGTGCATTTTCAGCTGGTGAGATGCGTCACTGCAAGCAATGGACCAAATCATTACATTGGTGCATACATTTGGAGGAGGCAGTTTATCTTCAGCCTTTGCTAGCTCCTCCTTGTAGAAAGAATTGCCATTAATGATTGTTAAACAGCTGACATACTTAAATTTTTCTTTCCTTTCACTGACTGGTGCCTTAATGACAAAGAGCAGTATTATCAATACAGAAATAATATTTTGCATTTTACCCCATATGTTATCTTTATAAAACTTTTATTGACCTCAATAAAGTAATCATAGGTTAGAATCTATGTCATAAAAATATTGGGAATTTGGGGAGGAAGGTAGTTGCCTTTGACTGGCACCTTGTGTGGAAAAATTTCCAATTAATGAATGTTAACTTACAGACTGCTATTTTTCTTTCCCTTCAATGAATGTAGCCTTTATAACAATAAGCAGTATTATTGATGGAGGAATAATATTTTAACCATATTTGCTATTTCTATAAAACTTGTATGGACTTAAATAAAGTAAGCATTAGTAAGAACTTTTAAGAAAATAGAAATCACTTTTGCAGTAAAATCATTTTTTTTTTATGTAAAAGAGAGGGTTTTCCTTGAAAAGGCGTAAATATCTGAAAAAAACATTAAAAAAAGAGTCATTTATGCAGTTTAAGGAAAAAAATGTCTTAAAATTAGGATAAAAAATGAAATGAGTAATTTGTGCAATTTTAGAGAAAAAAAAATATTGTCGTAAAAAAGAATATTTTTTGTTTTTATCCATCAACAAATGAAAATATGTTAAAAA
>CM035187.1:7641320-7664997 GCA_020233015.1 Callinectes sapidus | reverse complement strand
TATATATATATATATATATATATATATATATATTATGTAGAAGGGAGGCGGCCAAGGGCAACACAAATAAAACAAAAAAGCCCACTGTAGTGCCAGTCCCTGGAAAGTTTAGATTCATGAGCCAAAAGAATGGGATAAGTGTTTTCTTGATACCTCTCTCTTGAAACAGTTCAAGTCATAAGCAGGTGGAAATACAGAAGCAGGGAAAGAGTTCCAGAGTTAACCAGAGAAAAGGATGAAACACTGTGAATACTGGTTAACTCTTGCATTAGAGAGGTGGACAGAATAGAGGTGAGAGGAAGAAGCAAGTCTTGTGCAGCGAGACCGCGGGAGCAGGGGAGGCATGCAGCAAGCAAGATCAGAAGAACAGGTACCATGAAAATAGCGGTAAAAGAGAGCAAAGAGAGGCAACATTGTGGAGATGAGAAAGAGGTTGAAGACAGTCAGTCAGAGGAATGGAGTTGATAAGTTAATAAGACGAAAAGCTTTTGATTCTACTCCGAGCTGTGTGAGTGAAGCCTTCCCAAACATGTGAAGCATACTCCATACATGGACGGATGAGGCCCCTGTATAGAGTTAGCAGTTGAGGAGGTAAGTAAAACTGGCGTAGACGGCTCAGAACACCTATCATCATAGAAGCTGTTTTAGCTAGAGAGGAGATGTTTCCAGTTTAGATTACAAGTAAAGGATAGACCTAAATAGGATAGACCTAGTTCAGTGTAGAAGGGGACACTTGAGTTCCATTGAAGAAGAGGGGGTAGTTATTTGTAACATTGTGTTGAGTTGATAGGTGGAGGAATTGAGTTTTAAGGCATTGAACAACGCTAAGTTTGCTTTGCCCCAATAAGAAATTTTAGAGAGATCAAAAGTTAGGCGTTTTGAGACTTCCCTGCGTGAGCTGTGTATTTCCTGAAGGGTTGGTCGTCTATGGAAAGACGTGGAAAAATACAAGGTGGCATCATCAGCATAGGAGTAGATAGGGCAAAAAGTTTGGTTTAGAAGATCATTGATGAACAATAGGAAGAGAGTGGGTGATAGGACAAACCCTTGAGGAACACCACTGTTGATAGATTTAGGGGAAGAACAGTGACCGTCTACCACAGCAGCAATAGAACGATCAGAAAGAAAACTTGAGATGAAGTTGCAGAGAGAAGGATAGAAGCCAAAGGAGGGTAGTTTGAAAATTTAAGTTTTGTGCCAGACTCTATCAAAAGCTTTTGATATGTCTAGGGCCACAGCAAAAGTTTTGTCAAAATCTCTAAAAGAGGATGACCAAGACTCAGTAAGGAAAGCCAGAAGATCACCAGTAGAGCGGCCTTGACGGAAACCATTCTGGTGATCAGAGAGAAGAGTGTGAAGTGATAGATGTTTAAGAATCTTCTTGTCGAGAATAGATTTTAAAACTATAGATAAGCAGGAGATTAAAGCAATAGGGCGGTAGTTTGAAGGATTAGGACGGTCACCCTTTTTTAGGAACAGACTGAATGTAGGCAAACTTCCAGCAAGAAGGAAAGGTAGATGTAGATAGACAGAGTTGAAAGAGTTTGACTAGGCAAGGTGCAAGCACGGAGGCACAGTTTCGGAGAACAATAGGAGGGACCCCATCAGGTCCATAAGCCTTCTGAGGGTTTAGGCCAGCGAGGGCATAGAAAACATCATTACGAAGGATTTTAAAAGCTCGCGTGAAGTATTCAGAGGGAAGAGGAGAAGGCGGAACCAGCGCGGCATCGTCAGAGGTAGAGTTTTTAGCAAAGGTTTGAGCAAAGAGTTCAGCTTTAGAGTTAGATGAAATGGCATTGGTGGCATCAGGTTGGACTAAAGGAGGGAAAGATGAAGAAGTAAAGTTGTTGGAGATGTTTTGGGTTAGATGCCAGAAGTCTCAAGGGGAGTTAGATCTAGAAAGATTTTGACTTTCCATGAATGAAAGAGTTTTTGGCTAGTTGAAGAACAGACTTGGCATGATTTCGGACAGAAATCTAAAGCGCATGAGACTCAGGTGATGGAAGGCTCAAGTACCTTTTGTGGACCACCTCTATCATGGATAGCACAAGAGCAAGTTGTGTTAAACCAAGGTTTGGAAGGTTTAGGTCGAGAAAAAGAATGAGGAATGTACGCCTCCATCCCAGACACTATCACCTCTGTTGTGCGCACAGCACATAGAGAAGGGTCTCTGTCACGAAAGCAGTAATCATTCCAAGGAAAATCAGCATAATACCTCCTCAGGTCTCCCTAACTAGCAGAGGCAAAACGCCAAAGGCACCTCCGCTTTGGGGGGTCCTGAGGAGGGATTGGAGAGATAGGACACGATACAGATATGAGATTGTGATCGGAGGAACCCAACAGAGAAGAAAGGGTGACAGCATAAGCAAAAGGATTAGAGATTAGGATAAGATCAAGAATGTTGGACGTATCTCCAAGACGGCCAGGAATACGAGTAGGGTGTTGCACCAGTTGCTCTTGGCCATGTAGGACAGCAAAGTTATAGGCAAGTTCACCAGGGTGGTCAGTGAAGAGAGAGGAAAGCCAAAGCTGGTGGTGAACATTGAAGTCTCCAAGAATGGAGATCTCCGCAAAAGGAAAGAGAGTCAAAATGTGCTCCACTTCAGAAGTTAGGTAGTCAAAGAATTTTCTTTATTCAGAGTAGCTAGGTGAGAGATATACAGCAATTCAAAATTTACAGAGTGACTCTGAAGTCGAAGCCAGATGGTGGAAAACTCAGAAGATTCAAGAGCGTGGCCACGAGAGCAAGTTATGTCGTTGCAGACATAGACACAATATCCAGCTTTGGAACGAAAATGAGGATAGAGAAAGTAGGAGGGAACAGAAAAGGGCTTAATGCCAGTTGCCTCAGACACTTGTATTTCAGTGAGGAAAAGAAGGTGAGGTTTAGTGGATGAGAGGTGGTGTTTTACAGATTGAAAATTAGATCGAAGACCGCGAATGTTGCAGAAGTTGATAGAGAAGAATGTGAGGGGCGGTGTCAAGACACTTGGGGTCGATACCAGAAGAGCAATCTGACCCGGGGACATTTATGGTTCCCTCCCTAGAAGGGGACTCCAAGGCCTGGTGTAGGAGTCGCCATATTCAGTTAAAATTTTGAGTGAAGGATGTGTGTGTAACTAGGTGCATGTAGTCCTGTGAGGAAGAAGAGGTTGTCTTTAGAGGGCAGGCTGTGACTACACCCTTGTGTTATGAGACACGAAGGAAAACGTTCAGTGAGGTCACAACTGGTTTTGATGATAAGCTCACAGCACCCCCTGATCCAGTGCTTAGACCTCCCTGGGAGTAATTATCGTTTTGGCATGTGTCTACTGCCTCCTCCATATATATATATATATATATATATATATATATATATATATATATATATATATATATATATATATATATATATATATATATAGAGAGAGAGAGAGAGAGAGAGAGAGAGAGAGAGAGAGAGAGACGCAACCTTCCTGTTACTATTGTTAAAAAACTATAGATAAAAATAAATAAAACTGTAAAAAAACAAACAAACAAACAATTATTCTATCACTTCTACCTGTGTGTGTGCATATGTGTTGATAACCAAAGGAAGGACTTTTATGTTGATGACCAAAGGAAGGATTTCAAAATTGATGACTAAAGGAAGGATTTTTATGGTGACCAAAGCAAGGATTTTTATGTTGATCAAAGGATGACCTCTTCTTATGTTAATGACCAAAGGAAAGATTTTTATGTTGACCATGGGAAGGATGTTTATGTTGACCGGAGGATGATCTCTTTTTATATTGATGATCAAAGGAAGGATTTTTATGTTGATGACCAAAGGAATGATTTAATGTTGATGACCAAAGGAAGGATTTAATGTTGATGCCTAAAAGGATTTTTATGTTGACCAAAGGAAGGATTTTCATGTTGCCCAAAGTAAGCATTTTTATATCGATGACCAAAGGAGGGATTTTTATGTTCATGGTGATTTGGAGTCAAGAAAGCCACCACGAGACTCCATTGCCTTGTTCAATAATTCGCCACCGCTGCCACTGGCAACTGTAGCTATATCATTTAGCTACGTTAGATCACATAGACAACATCTAACATAAAACATATACTGCACACACACTCTAGCTACAACTGACAACTACACGCAAACCCAGAATGCACCATAGAGGCCCCAGACTGTAACCCAGGACAGACACACGCTAGAGGGCTGAGGTATTTGTGTCCTTCTGTAGTCGCATAAGAACAATATATGTGATTGTCTCCACAACTTTCCTTTAAGCCCCTAAGGTTGTCAGCCCTTACCTGTGTGGATTACCTCCTCAACTACTGAGGAGAGTGTAAGATCCCCGGACCCATCCCTGGGACCAGACGGGCACAGTGCTGGCATACCATGCACCACGTCAATACGACGTCCGCCTGCCGTGTGGTCATGTACTGAGACGGTGCTTTCTGCGTCCAGACACTGCTTCCGCGGTCCCCTCATCAGACGCCCTTGCTCCCCAGGACCCACCACCGCTTCAATGTTCAGAGCGCCTGCGTCAGCAAGAAGACATGCAGTTTCCCAGTCATACGTTCAAGATCTTGCTATGAACTCGGTGGGGGAAGGAGGTGTAGAAAAGAAAACACCCAACATAATATATATCCTTCACACACACTTCTGGCAACTGCACGCATACCCAGAATGCACCAGAGAACCCTCAAACTGTAATGCAGGACAGACACACCCTTGAGAGTTGAGGTATTTGTGTCCTTTTGTAGCCGTATAAGAACAATATATGTGATTGTCTCCAGGACTTCTTTCAAGCCATTAACGTTGACAGCCTTCACCTACGTGGATTATCTCCTCAACTAATGAGAAGAGTGTAAGAACACACATCCACTGTCACGTCATGGTACCTATTGTTTTCCCTTTTTAATCTTGTGAAAAATCAGATGCAGTCTTTAAGGTTAGAGGTGGCGTGTCTTACAAATATTACGCTTGTGGAAGCTCTATAATATAGTGCAGTATAATATTGTTGTATTGGTTTATTTAATAATCTTCTCAGGTCAAATAAAGTGCGAATAAGAGAGATTAGTAGTCATCTTCTACTGTAGTGTGCGTGTTGTTTCAAGTCAGAGAAGTTACGTTTTACGTTCGTGCTGTTCGTGGAAACTGCCTCCACAAGGGGTGCGATATATATTGTTTTTCAGGTTAATTCATTCTCCTCTAAGGTAAAAGTCAAGTGCATTTTGCTCAAATTAGTGGTTGTGTGTTTTGTTATCGTCATGTTTGTGAGAGCTGCATTTTCTATATAAGACGGGAAAACTGGGCAAGGGCAACTTTATGCGTTAAGGAGATCAGCCAAGGAAAAACACTAAATTATAAACAAAACCTGTCTAAAAATGCTCCCTTTAAAGAAATTAGAAGTAAATGAATCAAGAAAAAAGACAAATTAGCAGTTTATCAGTCAAAGGGTTTTGTGTAAAATACCATTAACACTCCTAAAAACGGTGAAAAAAAGTACTTAATAAATATTAGAGAAAAAAAAGTTTATTGTCGCAATACTCTTTTTTTGTTTGTTTGTTTTCCATGAAAACAACGAAATAAGAAGAGAATCATTGAAAAATTCACTTTTTCGGCGAAGAACTTTTTTTCATGAAAAGGCATCTATTCCTTTTTTTTTTTTTTACCTAAAAAAGATGGTCTTTCTTAGATAAGATGTTAATACTCCTAAAAACGCTGAAAAGGGGATAATTTATGCAATTTTGAGAAAAAAAAATGAATTGCAATAAAAAGTTAATATATTTCTTGCTTTTTCCTTCATTGTCAATCAAAACATGGAAATGAAAAGAAAACACTGAAAAAACCTTTTTCTAAAAGAAATATATTTTTTTATTCAAATGGCTTATATTTGTTGTGAAGGCAAAACCGAGATGTGATCTCAGCCGTGTTGAGTCCGCTAATGCCTTCTGGATGCGAGAGTAGGATAAGCAAAACCGATGTGTGATATCAGCCGTGTTGAGTCCGCTAATGCTATTCTAGTCAAGGTGAAGGAAATCCACTCTTGTTATTCTCTCTTTATTCACATTATATCTTTGGTATATATATAGAGATTTAATTTGTAATACATTATTTGGTATATGATTATGGTGTGAGATGTGTGTAAGATGAGTGTAGCGTTAAGAATGGATGATGGTTGAAAGGAATATCTATGTGTGTTTTAATGTGTATGTTGGTTTGTGTATGATGTGTATGTAGAACGGATGAAATGATATGTAAAGGAATGATATGTACAGAAATGAAATAGTCTGCGCTCAAGACAGACAGAGAATGTGAGAATGGTGTATTTAAGGGCAGACTGAAGTAGTGTGCTGCTACAGTACTCCCCCCTCAATGACGAGGTAGGAGGAACGTGACTTTTCTCTGGCGCGGTGTTTCAGTAGGCGTGTCCGGAGGGTCCGCGAATGGTGTTACCGAAGCATGGGAGAGTATGTATGCCGGCTTGATCCTGTCGATGGCGATGATGTGGGCACTGCCGTTTTTATTGATTGTGATGTTCTTCCGGGTCCGGCGCAGGACTTCAAAGGGCCCTTCGTAGGGTTGTTGAAGGGGCCGCTTGACGGCGTCAACCCTGACGAAGACGTGGGAGCAGTCTTCGAGGTCCTGGCTGACGAACGTCTTTGTGGGATAGGTGCGAGGTTGCACGGGCTGCAGGCTTGCCATGGACTGTTGGAGGCTGCTGGCGAAATCCTGGATGCTGCAAGGTGGAGTGTCTTGGGGTGAGCTACAGAGGAGCTCACCAGGCAGTCGGAGGTTTGTCCCGTATACCAGCTTTGCGGAGGAGTGTTGGAGGTCCTGCTTCAGAGAGGCACGAATGCCAAGGAGGACGAGGGGTAAGGTGGCACACCACTCCTCACGTGGCTGTCTGGAGGCCATGATGGATGCCTTCAGCTGGCGGTGGAAACGCTCCACCATAGCGTTCGCCTGGGGATGGTAACTAGCAGTCCTGAACCGTCGGATGCCCAGCAGGGTCATGACCTTGCCCCACACGCGGGACTCAAACTGGCTGCCACGGTCGGAGGTGAGGTTGAGGGGAACACCGAATCTGGACACCCATGTGGTGATGAAGGCGCGAGCGACGGTGTCGGTGGAGATGTCAGCCAGTGGTGTCGCCTCTGGCCAACGTGTGAAGCGGTCAACACAGGTCAGGATGTAGCGGTTGCCATCAGAGTATGGGAGAGGTCCAACCAGGTCGATGTGTACGTGGTCGAACCGAGAAGAGACTGGTGTGAATGTTCCGGGAGGGGAACGTGTGTGTCGTGTCACCTTGGAGGCTTGGCAAGGGACGCAGGTGCGTGTCCACTCCCTGACATCCTTGTTCATACCCATCCAGATGAACCTGGAGGTCATCATCCGCTGCGTAGTCCGAATGCCAGGGTGGGAAAGGTCGTGCAGCTGACGGAAGAGGGGATACCGGTGTTTCTTCGGTAGGTATGGCCGGAAGGTGTCGGTGGAGACGTCAGCGTAAAGGTGCACTTGTGTTCCCGGGAGCTGGATCCTCTTCATGGACAGTGCAGCATTTTCCTTTAGCTGCTGCAACTCAGGATCAGAGGCCTGGTCAGCAGCAATTGCGGCGTAGTCGATGAGAGAGGTGGAGGTCGCGCAGATGTTACGGGAAAGGGCGTCGGCGGGAGCGTTGTCGTCGCCTTTGATGAAGCGGAGGTCCGTGGTGAACTGGGAGATGTAGTCAATGTGACGTAGTTGCCTTGGGGAATAGGATGTCTTGTTGTTGTTGAAGATGGTGGTTAGTGGTTTATGGTCAGTGTAGATGTTGAATGGGCGACCTTCGACGAAGTACCGGAAGTGTTTGACTGCCTTGTAGATGGCGAGGAGTTCTCTGTCATAAGTGCTGTACTTAGTCTCGGCACTCTTGAGCTTCTTTGAAAAGAAAGCGAGTGGCTTCCACGCGCCTTGAACGTGCTGTTGCAAGACTGCCCCAATGCCGGTGTCAGAAGCGTCGGTGGCGATAGAGATGGCGGCGTCTGGGGTGGGGAAGTCAAGGGAAGAGGCGTCGGCGAGTGCGGTCCTTGCAGCGAGAAAGGCGTCGACAGCTTCGGAGGTCCAGTCCAGGGTGATGGACTGGCCTTTCTTGGCAGGCTTCAACATGGAGTAGAGAGGCTGGAGGAGCTGTGCGCAGCGGGGGATGAAGCGATTATAATAGTTGAGCATCCCCAGAAACTGCTTCAGTTGGCGCTGTGTGGTAGGCTTCGGGAACTCCTGGATGGCTTTACAGCGAGATGAGGTGGGGGTGATGCCAGAAGTAGATACTGTGTGGCCAAGAAAGTCGACTGTGGACACGCCGAACTGTGACTTGTCGGCGTTAACTTGGATGCCGTAGTTCTGAAGGCGAGTGAAGACTTGTTCGAGGTGGGCCCGGTGTGTGTCAGCATCAGAACTGGCGATGAGGATGTCGTCGACATATGTGAAGCAGAACTGGAGACCGCGCAATACTTCATCCATAAACCGTTGGAAGGTCTGTGCAGAGTTCTTCAGACCGAAGGGCACCCTGGTGTATTCGTAGAGGCCAAAGGGTGTGATGATGGCCGTCTTCGGGATGTGTGCAGGCTCGATGGAAATTTGGTGAAAAGCCTTGACAAGGTCGATCCTCGTGAAGATGGTGGATTCATGAAGTTGTGAAGAGAAGTCCTGGATGTTGGGCACGGGATAGCGGTCAAGTTGTGTGCAGGAGTTCAGGGCTCTGTAGTCTCCACATGGTCTGATGTCGCCATTCTTCTTGGAGACGACGTGGAGAGCTGAAGACCAGTTGCTGGAGCTGGGGCGAATAATGCCTTGTTGCATAAGGGATTCAAATTCTTTTTTTACCTGTCTGTAGCGTTCAGTTGCAAGGCGGCGGGCCTTAGCGAAGACAGGCGGACCAGATGTGTCAATGCAATGAGTCACGTGATGCTTGATGGGCGTAGTGGCTGAGTACGGCTGCGTGAGAGCCGGGTAACTCGAGAGCAGCGACGCAAACTGGTTGTCCCGACTTATGGTGGAGAATCCAGTACTAACGCCGGGTGTAGTCTTGCCTCGCGTCCAGAGTGAAGTGAGAGGGTCCAGGAGCTTGCGACTTCCAAGGTCAACCAGGAGGTTGAAGTGTTGCAGGAAATCGGCGCCGAGGATGGGTTGGGAAACTGCTGCCACGTAGAATGTCCAGGTGAACGACCGACGGAGGGAGAGTTCCAGTGTCAACGTCTGCCGCTGGAAGACAGGGATCCTGGAGTTGTTGGCTGCGTAGAGGTGAGTGGTAGGGGTTAGCAACTTCTGGGTCTGTGTGGCGGGTAAGACACTAACTTCTGCGCCAGTATCGACAAGGAAGATGAAACCAGTGAGACGGTCGTGGACGTGGAGCAGTTTCGAGGTGATTTGGCGGATGTTGTGCGCCATCAGCATCCGCCGGTCTGGTTTAACGGTGGAGCGTTGAAGGAGCAGGGTTTGGTGCACTTTATTGCGTCGTTCCCGAAACGGTTGTGGTAGTAGCATACACCTGGCGTGCGGGAGCGACTACCTCTGGACCCAGACCGTGAGCGACGATAGGGTCGTGGAGAGCGAGACCGATGTGGCGGGGGGTGGTAACGCTGAGTGTCGCTGAGTCGTTCCTCCAAGGAGTTCACCTTCAGCGTCAGTTGGGTTATGAGGTGTACCAACTGCTGTGTGTCAGAGGTAGAGGAGACGGTGGCGACAGATGGAGGATGCTCAGCCGGAGTGGATGCCATGTAGTCGTCTGCGAGCTGCGCCAGGTCGTTCAGCGATAGCTTGTCCTTTACACTGAACAGGTTGCGCTGCAGGGCAGGGGGCAAGCGTTGATAGAAGAGATGGGTGAATAGAGTTCTGTCAAACGAATCGAACTTGTCACCCAGAAGTCTTTTCATACGACGAAGGAGGTCAGACGGTTTTTCGTTCCCGAGTTCCTCCTTTGATAGTAACGCCTGAAGACGTGCAGAGACGGAGGACTCAAGACGGGCAAGGACCGCCTTCTTGAGGTCTTCGTAGGGCGTGTTGGAGGTGGAGGCGCTGGCGATCGCGTCAGAAACCTGGGAAACCACATCTGACGGCAGGAGGGTGCAGGCGTGGCTGAACTGCGCAAGACTGCTTGCAATCTTGTGGGCTCTGAAATTCACCTCAAGGATGGTGAACCAGATGGTAGGGTCGTGCGGAGTGAAGGCAGGTGCGCGGAGAGGGGCGGCCTGTGGAGGCTCTTCGTTTGACATGGTGGCTTGAGGTGGTGGTGCACCGCTGGCCGCGTTAAGGACGGCCTTGCTGTGTAAGCGTGGGCTGCGGCGAGAAGGGCGTCCTTTACGGGAGGAGAGGCACCGGTAGGGCAGTCGCGCACTGGGAGCCACGGCGGTGAAAAGTTAATCACAGCCGGTAGTGTCGAGAACCATGCACACACTGGTAATCCTGGGCACTGTATAGTAATCCTGGGCACTGCTTGGTAATCCTGGGCACTGTTTGGTAATTCTGGGCGCTGTTTGGTAATCCTGGGCGCTGTAGAGTAATCCTGGGCACTGTATGGTAGAGGTCAGCGGGAGGAGGGCACCGTGGGGTGCAGGGTGCCGGCAGGAGGGCCACCGGCAGACGTGGGTGGTGTAGTGTCAGCGGGGTGGACACGCTGCTGAGGGCGGGGTGGGCGCGCTGGCAGGAGTAGTACCAACAGGGGCCCAGAGAGGATGGAGCGGAGGATCGTAGGTGCAGCACGTCCTGAGGGCCTGGAGGGGTGCCGTGGTGGGAGGCGCTTGTACGGAGAGAAGGGAAGGGGGTGGCGAACGGCGGCGGGGGAGGGACAGGCAGAGACGTCCTGTAGCCGTCGTTCGATTCTGTCTCCGAAATACAGGTCACTCCGGGAGTCACCAATTGTTGTGAAGGCAAAACCGAGATGTGATCTCAGCCGTGTTGAGTCCGCTAATGCATTCTGGATGCGAGAGTAGGATAAGCAAAACCGATGTGTCATATCAGCCGTGTTGAGTCTGCTAATGCTATTCTAGTCAAGGTGAAGGAAATGCACTCTTGTTACTCTCTCTTTATTCACATTATATCTTTGGTATATATATATAGAGATTTAATTTGTAATACATTATTTGGTATATGATTATGGTGTGAGATGTGTGTAAGATGAGTGTAGCGTTAAGAATGGATGATGGTTGAAAGGAATATTTATGTGTGTTTTAATGTGTATGTTGGTTTGTGTATGATGTGTATGTAGAACGGATGAAATGATATGTAAAGGAATGATATGTACAGAAATGAAATAGTCTGCGCTCAAGACAGACAGAGAATGTGAGAATGGTATATTTAAGGGCAGACTGAAGTAGTGTGCTGCTACATATTACATTTTATGTAACATGAAAAAAGTATTTTCTTCAAAATGTTGTTAAAACTAATAAAAAGGTTAAAATAGGGTAGTTTATGTAACTTTAAAGAGAAAAAAATATATATTGTGATTTTTCTTGCTTATTACTTAAAAATCTCAATTTTGGGGGTAAAAACATATTTTTTTTCTAAAGGAATAGGGTTTTGTCATTAAAATATTGTAAAACTCCTAAAACGTTGGAAAGTGGATGATTTATGCACTTTTAGAGAAAATATATATTGTCGTAAAAGAATGACTGAAAAATCTAAAAAGGTTAATTCTAAGCAATTTTAGAGAAAAAAATATATATTGTCATAAAAAGTATTTTTTGCTTTTTTTTGTTTTCCGTTAAGAATGAAAATAAGCTGAAAAACATTGAAAAACTCTCTTTTTAGGCAATTTTTTTATTGCATATATTATTCGTGAATAGGGGGTTTTGTCTTAAATACTGTTAATAGTCCTAAAAGCATTGAAAAAACCGTATTTATGAAATTTGACAGAAAAGAACTATATTATCGTAATATTCATTCTTTTCCCCCCCTTTTTTTTTTTACTTGTTTTCAATGAAAATATGCAAATAAGTAAATAATTGTTGAAAAATTCACTTTTGGGGGAGTGATGTTTTTCATAAAATGGTATATATTACATTTTTTAACTAAAAATCAGAGTGTTTTTTTAAAATGTTGTTTATGCTCTTAAAATCGATAAAAACGACGTAATTTATGTAATTTTGAGAAAAAGATGTATTGTTATAAAAATTAAATGGTTTTTTCCTTCATTTTCCATCAAAACATGGATATAAAAAGAGAAACAAAGAAATAATCCCATTTTTACCTAGATTTTTTTTTTTAAATGGTTTTCTTCAAAATATTGTTAAAACTCCTAAATATGTTAAAATAGGGTAGAAAATAAACTTTTTTTGGTTAAATTGCATACATATTTTTTTCTTCATTTTACCTGAAAAAGAGAGTTTTCTTTTAATGTTGTTAATACTCTTCAAAACGTTGAAAAACGGGTAATGTGTGGAATTTTGAAGAAAAAAATGTACTGCCATAGAAATTAAATGGATCCTTTTCAATCAAAACATGGAGATTAAACTAAAAAACATAAATAATCCCTTTTTTGACAGAAATATTTTCTTTCCTTGAAGTGGCATATATTACATTTTTTGTAACATAAAAAGTTTTTTTTCTACAAAATGTTGTTAAAACGTCCAAAAAGGTTATAATTCTGTATTTTATATACTTTCAGAGATAGAAAATGCGTATAGTTTTTTTTTCTTGTTTTCAATCAAAACATTTAAATCAATAGAAAATTATTGAAAAATCACTTTTGGAGTAAAATCATCCTTTTTTTCCTAAAAGAGAGGGTTTTCCTTGAAAAGTTGTAAATCTCCGAAAAAAAAATTGAAAAAAGGGTGATTTCTGCAGGTTTAGAGAAACAAAATGGAAAAATTCACTTTTTCGGTGAAAACGAATTTTTTTTGGGTGAAATGGCATATATTCCTTTTTTTTCTACCTATAAAGGATAGCCTTTCTTAGATAAGATGTTAATACTCCTAAAAACGCTGAAAAGGCGATAATCTATGCAATTTTGAGAGAAAACAAAATAACTTTTGGAATAAAATCATACTTTTTTTTTCTGAAAGAGAGGGTTTTCCTTGAGAAGCTGTAAATCTCCGAAAAACGTTGAAACCATTGATGGAAGAAAAGTAGAAAATAAAATATTTTTTACGACAATGTTTTTTTTTCTCTATAATTGCACGTATTACTCATTCTTATGTTTTCATTCTTATTTAACGACAATATGTTTTTTTTTCTCTAAAACTGTATAAATTACCCGTTCATTTATACAGTTTTAGAGAAAAAACATATTGTTGTAAAATAAGAATGGAAACATAACAATGGGTAATATGTGCAATTATAGAGAAAAAAAAAACATTGTCGAAAAAAATAATTTATTTTCTGCTTTTCTTCCATCAACAAATGAAAATAAGATGAAAAACATTGAAAAAGTCACTTTCTGGGCAGAATTTTTTATCTATTCAAATTGCATATATTATACTTGTAAAAAGGGGTTTTGTGTAAAATGACATTAATACTCATAAAAAAGTTGAGAAACAAGTATATTGTCGTAATATTCATTGTTTTTTATTTGTTTTCCGTGAAAACAATGAAATAGGAAGAGAATCATTGAAAAATTCCCTTTTTTGGTGCAATGGAACTTTTTTCGTGAAATGGCATATATTCCTTTTTTTTTTTACTTAAAAAAGATGGCCTTTCATAAATAAGATGTTAATACTCATAAAAACGCTGAAAGGCGATAATTCATGCAATTTTGAGAGAAAAAAATTAATTGGAATAAAAAGTTAATATATATCTTGCTTTTTTCCTTCATTTTCAATCAAAACATGGAAATGAAAAGAAAAACACTGAAAAATCCTTTTTCTAAAAGAAATATTTTTTTTTCCTTGAAAGGGCTTATTTTACATTTTATGTAACATGAACAAGTAATTTTCTTCAAAATGTTGTTAAAACTAATAAAAAGGTTAAAATAAGGTAGTTGATGTAACTTTAAGGAGAAAAAAAATATATAGTGTTCTTTTCTTGTTTTTAATCAAAATATGGAAATCGAAAGAAAATAACTGATAAACTAAATTTTTGGGGGTATAAACATACTTTTTTTTTTTTTTTGAAGAAGAAGAGGGTTTGGTCATTAAAATATTGTAAAATTCCTAAAAACGTTCAAAAATGGATGATTTATGCACTTTTAGAGAAAATGTACATTGTCGTAAAAGATGGATTGAAAAATCTAAAAAAAGGGTAATTTGATGCAATTTTACTGAAAAAAATATAGATTGTCGTAAAAAATATTTCTTTCCTCCTTTTTTTTTTTCCATCAAGAATGAAAACAAGACAAAAAAAAAGAAGAAAAACATTGAAAAAGTTACTTTATAGGCAGAATTTTCTTCTTTTTTGAAATTGCATATATTATTCTTGAAAACGGGGTCTTGTCTAAAATGCAGTTAATGCCCCTAATAATAAAAATTATTATTGTACTTCCTTGTCAATCAAAACATTTATATAAAAAGAGAAACAAAGAAATAATGCCATTTTTGACATGAATTCGTTTTTTTTTCTTTGAAATGGCATCCTTTTTTTTTTACATGAAAAAGATTTTCTTCAAAATATTGTAAAAACTCCTAAATAGGTTAAAATAGGGTAGAAAATAAACTTTTTTTTTTGGTTAAATTGCATATATTACATTTTTTTTTACCTGAAAAAGGTTTTCTTTGAAATGTTAACACTCTTAAAAACGCTGAAGAACAGGTAATTTATGGAATTTTGAGGAAAAAAATGTACTGCCATTAAAATTTAATGGAATTTTTTTCATTTTTCCTTCATTTTCAATCAAAACATGGAAATTAAAATAAAAACATTTAAATAATCCCTTTTTGACAGAAATATTTTTTTCCTTGAAACGGCATATATTACATTTTTTCTAACATGAAAAACGTTTTTTTTTTTTTTTTTACCAAATATTCTTAAAACGTCCAAAAAGGTTAAAATTGGGTAGTTTATATACTTTTAGAGAAAAAAAAATGTATATAGCGTTTTTTTCTTGTTTTTAATCAAAACATTGAAATCAATAGAAAATTATTGAAAAATCACTTTTGGATAAAATCATACTTTTTCTAAAAGAGAGGGTTTTCCTTGAAAAGTTGTAAGTCAGCGAAAAACATTGAAGAAAGAGTGATTTATTCAGTTGTAGAGAAAAAAAACATATTGTTGTAAAATAATGATGAAAACATAAAAATGGGTAATTTGTGTAATTTTAGAGAAAAAAATGTATTGTTGTAAAACAGAATTTATTTTTTGCTTTTCTTCCATCATCAAAAGAAAAAAAAGATAAAAAACATTAAAAAGTTAATTTTTAGGCAGATTTTTTTTCTTTATTCAAATTGCTTATATTATACTTGTAAAAAGGGGTTGTTGTAAAATGCCGTAGATACTCCTAATTAATTTTATGAAATTTTAGAGAAAAAAGTATATTTTCGCAATATTCATTATTTTTTGTGTGTTTTCTACGAAAACAATGAAATAAGAAGAGAATCATTGAAAAATTTACTTTTTCCTTGAAAAGGAATTTTTTTCGTGAAATGGCATATATTCCTTTTTTTCTACCTAAAAAAGATGGCCTTTCTTAGCATAAAATGGTATATATTACATATTTTTTTTACTAAAAATGTATGTTTTTCTTCGAACGTTTGTTAGTATTCTTAAAAACAATAAAAAAGACATAATTTTGAGAAAAAAATGTACTTCCATAAATATTAAATGTTTTTTTCCTTTTTTTTCAATCAAAACATGGATATAAAAAAAAATAAAGAAATAATCCCATTTTATACATAGATTTATTTTTTTTCTTTGAAATGGCAAATTTTTTTTATTCATGTAAGAAATTTTTCTTCAAAAAAAAAAAAAATAAAAAAAATTAATAAATAAAAATAAAAATCCTAAATAGGTTAAAATAGGGTATAAAATAAACTTTTTTTTGGTTAAATTGCATATATTACTTTTTTTTTAAATTGAAAAGTGGGTTTTTCTTTGAAATATTAATACTTAAAAAAAAACGTTGAAAAACGGATCATTTATGGAATTTTGAAAAAAATTTTTACTGCCATAGAAATTGAATGGATTTATTGTTTTTCCTTCCTTTTCATTCAAAACATGGAAATTAAAATACAAATATTTAAATAATCCCTTTTTTGACAGGCATATTTTCTTTCCTTGAAACGGCATATATTACATTTTTTGTAACATAAAATTTTTTTTTTCTACAAAATGTTGTTAAAACGTCCAAGAAGGTTAAAAATGGGTAGTTTGTATACTTTCAGAGAAAGAAAATGTATATAGTGTTTTTTCTTGTTTCTAATCAAAATATTGAAATCAATTGCAAAATCACTTTTGGAGTTATTGAAAAATCACTTTTGGATAAAATCATACTTTTTTCTAAAAGAGAGGGTATTCCTTGAAAAGTTGTAAATCTCCGAAAAACATTGAAGAAAGGGTGATTTATTCAGTTGTAGAGAAAAAAAAAAACATATTGTCGTAAAATAAGGATGGGAACATAAAAATGGGTAATTTGTGCAATTTTAGAGAAAAAATATTGCCGTTAAAAAAGAATTTATTTTTTGCTTTTCTTACATCAACAAATATATATAAGATAAAAAAAAAACATTAAAAAAGTCTATTTTTAGGCAGAATTTTTTTCTTTATTCAAATTACATATATTATACTTATAAAAGGGTGTTTTGTGTGAAATGCCGTTAATACTCCTAAAAACGTTGAAAAAAGCATAACATATGAAATTTTGTGAGAAAAAAGTATATTGTCGCAATATTCATTGTTTTATGTTTCTCTTCCATGAAAACAATGAAATAAGAAGAGAATCATTGAAGAATTAACTTTTTCGGTGAAAGGGAACTTTTTTTTCGTGAAATGGCATATATTCCTTTTTTTACCTAAAAAAGATGGCCTTTCTTAAATAATGTGTTAATACTCCTAAAAACGCTGAAAACGAGATAATTGATGCTATTTTGAGAGAAACAAAATTAATTCCAATAAAAAGTTAATATATTTCTTGCTTATTCCTTCATTTTCAATCAAAACATGGAAATAAAGAGAAAAACACTGAAAAATCCTTTTTCTAAAAGAAATATATTTTTCCTTGAAATGGCTTACATTTTCTGTAACATGAAAAATTGATCTTCTTCAAAATGTTGTTAAAACTAAAATAAAGGTTAAAATAGGGTAGTTTATGTATTTTTAAAGAGAAAAAAATGTATAGTGTTTTTTCTTGTTTTTAATCAAAACATGGAAATCGAAAGAAAATTACTGAAAACTCACTTTTGGAGGTAAAAACACTTTTTTCTAAAAGAAGAGGGTTTTGTCATTAAGATATTGTAAAACCCCTATAAACGTTGTATAATGGATGATTTATGCACTTTAAGGAAAAAAATATATATATTGTCGTAAAAGAACGATTAAAATTCTGAAAAGGGTAGTTTTATGCATTTTGAGAGGAAAAAATTTATATTATCGTAAAAAGTATTTTTTTGCTTTTTTTTTGTTTTCCATCAATAATGCAAATAAGCTGAAAACATTGAAAAGTCACTTTTTTTCTTCTTAAAGTTAAATAAACTACTTTTTTAACCTTTTTACTACTTTTAACAACATTTTGAAGAAAATCCCTTTTACATATTACATAAAAACTACTTTTTTAACCTTTTTACTACTTTTATCAAAATTTTGAAGAAAATTCCTTTTACATATTACATAAAATGTAATATAAGCAAAAAATACATTTCAAGGAAAAATACATTTTCTTTTGGAAAAAGAATTTTCGGTGTTTTTTTTCCTTTTCCATGTTTTGATTGAAAATGAAGGAAAATGCAAGAAGTATATTAACTTTTTATTGCAATACATTTCTTTTCTCTCAAAATTGCATAAATTATCCCCTTTTCATCGTTTTTAGGAGTATTATTATCTTATCTAAGAAAGGCCATCTTTTTTAGGAAAAAAAAAGAATATATGCCATTTCACGAAAAAAGTTCCTTTTAACCGAAAAAGTAAAATTTTCAAAGATTCTTTTCTTATTCTAATGTTTTCATGGAAAACAAACAAACAAACAAAAAAAAAACCCAATAAATATTGCGACAATATACTTTTTTCTGAAAAATTTCAAAAATTACGTTTTTTCAACGTTTTTAGGAATATTAACGCTATTTTACATAAAACCACCTTTTACAGCTATAATTTATGCAATTTGAATAAAAAAAAATTCTACCTAAGGGTGACGTTTTCAAATTTTTACGACAATATTTTTTTTCTCTAAAATTGCACAAATTACCCATTTATTTTTGTTTTCATCCTTATTTTACGACAATATGTTTTTTTTTTCTCTAAAACTGCATAAAACATCCTTTTTTAAACGTCTTTCGGAGATGTAGAATTTTTCAAGGAAAACTCTCTCCCCTAGAAAAAAAGTTGGTTGTTACTCCAAAAATGATTTTTCAATAATTTTCTATTTATCTCAACGTTTTGATTAAAAACTAGAAAAAATACACTATATACATTTTCTTTCTCTGAAAGTATATAAACTACCAAATTTTAACCTTTTGGGACGTTTTAACAACATTTTGTAGATAAAAACCTTTTCCATGTTACAAAAAATGAAATATATGCCGTTTCAAGGAAAGAAAATATTTCTGTCAAAAATGGGATTATTTAAATGTTTTTATTTTAATTTCCATGTTTTCAATGATAAGGAAGGAAAAATCAATAATTCCATTTAAAATTTATTGCAGTACATTTTTTCCTCATAATTCTATAAATTACCTGTTATTCAACGTTTTTAAGAGTATTAACAACATTTCAAAGAAAACCCTCTTTTTCAGATAAAAAAAAAGAAGTAATATATGCAATTTAACCAAAAATAAATTATTTTCTACCCTATATTAATATATTTAGGAGTTTCAACAATATTGAGGAGAAAAATCTTTTTCGTGCAAAAAAAAAAAGTATGCAACTTTAAAGAAAAAACAAATTTATGTAAAAACTGGGATTATTTCTTTGTTTCTCTTTGTATATCCAAGTTTTGATTGAAAATGAAGGATAAAAACATTGAATTTTTATAGCAGTACTTTTTTCCTCAAAATTGCATAAATGATCTCTTTTTCATCGTTTTTAACAGTATTAACAACATTTTAAATAAACCCCCTTTTAAGTTAGAAAAAAAATGTAATATATACCATCTTATGAAAAACTTATGAAAAACTTATGAAAAACTCCCCCCAAAAGTGAATTTTTCAGTAATTCTATACTTATTTCCATGTTTTCAAAAAGAGAAAAAACAATGAATGTTACGATAATATAGTTTTTTCTGTAAAATTTCATAAATACGCTTTTTTTCAGTGCTTTTAGGAGTATTAACAGTATTTTAGACACAAACCCTTTTTCAAGAATAATATATGCAATTTAAAAAAATAATAAATTCCGCCTAGAAAGTTACCTTTTCAATGTTTTTCAGCTTATTTTCATTCTTGATTGAAAACAAAAGTAATCAAAAAAATTTTTTTTACGACAATATATATTTTTTCTCTAAAATTGCATAAAATTAACTTGTTTAGATTTTTTTTATCCTTCTTTAACGCCTACATATATTTTCTCTAAAAGTGCATAGATCATCCATTTTTTAACGTTTTAGAGGTTTTACAATATTTTAATGACAAAACCCTCGTCTTTTCGAAAAAAAACTATGTTTTTACCCCCCAAAGTGAGTTTTTAATAATTTTTTTTCGATTTCCATGTTTCGATTAATACAAGAAAAAACACTATATATATATATATATATATATATATATATATATATATATATATATATATATATCTAATAATATATATATATAATATATATATATATATTATATATATATATATATTTTTTTTTTTCTTTTTAAAGTTACAAAATCCTCCCTATTTTAAACTTTTTATTAGTTTCATCAATATTTAGAAGAAAATCTCTTTTTCATGCTACATGAAATGTAATATAAGCCATTTCAAGTAAAAATATATATATTTTTGGAAAAATGATTTTTCAGTGTTTCCTTTTTATTTCCATGTTTTGATTGAAAATGAAGGAAAAAGCAAGAAATATATTAACTTTTATTAAAATTAATTTTTTCTCTTAATAAGTAAATGATCCCCTTTTCAGCGTTTCTAGGACTATTAACATCTAATCTAAGAAAGGCCATCTTTTCTAGGTAAAAAAAAGGAATACATGCCATTTCACATAAAAAGTTCCTTTTTACCTAAAAAGTGAATTTGTCAATGATTCTCTTCTTATTTCATTGTTTTCATCGAAAACAAATAAAAAACAATGAATATTACGACAATATACTTTTTTCTCTAAAATTTCATAAATTACGTTTTTTCAACGTTTTTAGAAGTGTTAACAACATTTTACACAAAACCTCCTTTTACAAATATAATATAGTTGAATTTTGAATAATTTGAATAAAGAAAAAAGTTCTGCCTAAAAAGTGACTTTATAATGTTTTTCATCTTCTTTCCATTTGTTGATGGAAGAAAAGCAAAAAATAAAAATTTTTTACGACAAAATTTTTTCTCAAAAATTGCACAAATTACCAATTTTTATGTTTTCATCCTTATTTTACGACAATATGTTTTTTTTTCTCTAGAACGGCATAAATCACCCTTTTTTCCACGTTTTTCGTAGATTTACAACTTTTCAAGGAAAACCCTCTCCTTTAGAAAAAAAGTTGGTTGTTACTCCTAAAGTGATTTTTCAATAGTTTTCGATTGATTTCAATGTTTTGATTAAAAGCAAAAAAAAAAAAAAAAAAAAAAAAAAAAAACACACACACACTATATCCATTTTCTTTCTCTGAAAGTATATAAACTACCCAATTTTACCCTTTTGGACGTTTTAACATTTTGTAGAAAAAAAAAAAATTTTCATGTTACAAAAACTGTAATGTTTGCCGTTTCAAGGAAAGAATATATTTCTGTCAAAATAAAGATTATTGAAATGTTTTTATTTTAATTTCCATGTTTTGATTGAAAAGGAAGAAAAAATCAACATATCCATTTATTTTTTATGGCAGTACATTTTTTTCTTCAAAATTCTATAAATTACTCTTTTTTCAACGTTTTTAAGAGTATTAACAACATTTCAAAGAAAAGCATCTTTTTCAGGTAAAGGAAAAATATATATAATATATGCATATTAACCCAAAAAAGTTTATTTTGCACCTTATTTCAACCTATTTAGGAGTTTTAACAATATTTTGAAGAATATATTTTCATTTAAAAAAAAAGTATGCCAATTAAAAGAAAGAAAAATTGTCAAAAATTGGATTACTTCTTTGTTTCTGTTTTTATATCCATGTTTTGATTGAAAATGAATAAAAAACGATTTAATTTTTATGGCAGTACATTTTTTTTTTCTCAAAATTACATAAATTACCTCTTTTTTCATCATTTTCAAGAGTATTAACAACATTTCAAAGAAAAACCCTATTTTTTTGTAGAAAATAATGTAATATATACCATTTTATGAAAACTTCACTCCCCCCCAAAAAAGGTGAATTTTTCAACAAATCTATACTTATTTCCTTGTTTTTATGGAAAACAAGTAAAAAAGGGGAAAAATAATGAATATTACAATAATATAGCTTTTTTTCTGGCAAATTTCATAAATACGCTTTTTTCAATGCTTTTAGGAGTATTAACAACATTTTAGACAAAACAACCTTTTCAAGAATAATATATGCAATTTCAAAAAAGGAAAAAATTCTGCTTAAAAATTGACTTTTTAAAAGTTTTTCATCTTATTTTCATTCCTAATGAAAAACAAAAAGTAAAAGAAATTTCTTTTACAACATATTTTTTTTCTCTAAAACTTCATAAAACTACCCTTTATAGATTTTTTATTCCTTCTTTTACGACGATATATATTTTCTTTAAAAATGCATAAACCATCCATTTGTCAACGTTTTTAGGGGTTTTACAATATTTTTCGACAAAACCCTCTTCTTTTAGAAAAAAGGTGTTTTCACTCGCCAAAAGTGAGTTTTTTTTTTAATAATTTTCCTTTGATTTCCATGAGGAATTTATGCAATTTTTAGAAAAAAAGTACTGTCATAAAATTAAATGTTTTTTCTTCATTTTCAATCAAAACAGGGATATAAAAAGAGAAACATGGAAATAATCCCTTTTTTTTATATAATTTTTTTTTTTTTTGAAATGGCATACTTTTTTTACATGAAAAATATTTTCTTCAAAATATTGTTAAAACTCCTTAATAGGTTAAAATAGGGTAGAAAAAAACTTTTTTTGTGTTAAATTGCATATAATACATTTTTTATTACCTGAAAAAGAGGATTTTCTTTGTAATGTTGTTAATACTCTTAAAAACATTTAAAATCGGGTAATTTGTGGATATTTGAGGAAAAAATGTACTGCTATAAAAATGAAGTGGATTTATTGATTTTTTCTTCCCTTACAATCAAAACATGGAAATTAGAATAAAAACATTTAAATAATCCCTTTTTTGACAAAAAATATTTTCTTTCCTTGAAACGGCATATATTACATTTTTTGTAACGCGAAAAAAGTTTTTTTTTCTAAAAAATGTTGTTAAAACGTCCAAAAAGGTTAAAATAGATTAGTTTATATACTTTCAGAGAAAGAAAATGTATATAGTGTTTTTTCTTGTTTTTAATGAAAACATTGAAATCGATAGAAAATTATTGAAAAATTACTTTTGGAGTAAAATCATACTTTTTTTTTCTAAAAGAGAGGCTTTTCCTTGAAAAGTTGTATATCTCAAAAAAAGGTTGAAAAAAGGGTGATTTTATTTTTAGAATCCCCCAAAATTTCAAAAAACATTTCAATAATCTTTATTTTGACAAAAATATATTCTTTCCTTGAAACGGCAAACATTACAGTTTTTGTAACATGAAAAATGTTTTTTTCTACAAAATGTTGTTAAAACGTCCAAAAGGGTAAAATTGGCTAGTTTATATACTTTCAGAGAAAGAAAATGTATATAGTGTTTTTTTTATATATCTTAATCAAAACATTGAAATCAATCGAAAACTATTGAAAAATCACTTTTGGAGTAACACCAAACTTTTTTTTTCTAAAGGAGAGGGTTTTCCTTGAAAAGTTGTAGATCTACGAAAAACGTGGAAAAAAAAGGTGGTTTATGCCGTTTTAGAGAGAAAAAAAAACATATTGTCGTAAAATAAGGATGAATTAAAATTTCATAAATAACGGTTTTTCAATGTTTTTAGGAGTATTAACAGCATCTTACACGAGACCCCTTTTTACAGGTATGACATATGCAGTTTCAAGAAAGAAAAAATCTGCCTAAAAACTGATTTTTACATTTTTTGATGGAAAACAAAAATAACAAAAATAAATTCTTCTTTACGACAATATATTTTTTTTCTCTAAAATTGCACAAATTACCCTTTTCTAATTTTTTCATCCTTCATTTATGACAATATATTTTTTTCTTTAAAACTGCATAAATCACAACCTTTTCAACGTTTTTGGGAGTTATACAATATTTTAAAGTAAAAGGGTTTTTAGAAAAAAAAAGTTTTTATACCAAAAGTGATTTTTTTCAATAATTTTCTTTTGATTTTCAAGTTTTGATTAAAAACAAGAAACAAAATTATATATAAATATATATATATATATATATATATATAT
>CM035187.1:7630658-7641220 GCA_020233015.1 Callinectes sapidus | reverse complement strand
ATATATATATATATATATATATATATATATATATATATATCGCTATTGATGTTAGTTTACATGCGCACAGATGTGGCACTATTTGGAAAAAAAAGAATAACTGTACATAAATAAAACTACGCAATATGTTGAATAAAAATGCTTAAATTATTCGCGTCTTTTATATTTATTTATTTATTTTTTTTTACAACTTGTGAATACAACACAAAATTTCTTTGTGTACAAGTGGTTTTGTTCACTACTTTACTTTAAATAAACACTCACATTAAAGTAATCGTCTTTGAGAGCTGTGCAGGTTTCCGATATAATGAGGAACAAACTCTGCTTCGATGTCTTCATAGAGTACTGCAACGTGGTGTATGAACATCCAGTTGCTAAGATTCTGAGTGTTGGTTACAAACGAGCCTCCGCACATACTGTATACTATGCCTTACACAAGAGCCTTTTGAAATAGTGGAGATGCTGCAGCGCTGACGTCACCTGACAAATACCCTTCCTCTCCCCTCTGCCTCTCTCTCTTGGTGTTGTCCTATCAAGGTCTGTGGTAGAAATACATTAAAAATCGCAAAAAACCCTGAAAAATGCTATAAAATCATGTTGCTTATCATTAAAAGGCCATTAAGAGGACTCTTCAAAATACTTAAATAAAGACGATTTAAAGATATAACGAACTAGCCGTGTCGTAGTGAGGGTTTGGATACCAGACATAACCAGATTTTGTAGTTCTTGCTGAAAAATAAATACTTTTGGGGGCAAGTTTTACAAGCTTACAAAGGTATATCGTTGCACATTAATGCATGTGAAATTTAAGTCAATTGATTTTATGGTAACTGATGGCATATGATATTGTTTAACCCTCTATTCATAATTTCAGATGATATTTATAAAACCGCCTATAATTGTGTCAAGGCAGGTGATTTATCATTTTTTACTGACTTCAATGGACGTATACTAATATATTTCATATGAATGTTTTATTTCCTATATATGTAATGTATAGGAAGTATGATGTTGTATCGGAGACTTAACGTTTCCGGTACGACAATTATCCTAACCTGGCGGCAACGAGCAAGCCAAAACACAGCGCATATACATCTACCCTCTACCACCTCCAAAACAAAAATTAATTCCTCACCGTCACTATTTTTAACCTTTTAGTTATTTGGTCTGTCTTTCTTTTCTTTTTCATGAATCAGAGATGAAGTCTGGAACGGTACACGTAAAATTGGATATATTGGTTTCTCAACAAATCTGAGAGTTTTGTTTACACTCTTACCAGTGTCTTCCTAACGGGGCTTACTTCAGTTTGTCCTATGTCCACCAGCGGTGCTGTTCTGGTTTTATTTCACTGATTAGCTTCATATATAGGAGGTGACAGTGTTATCTGTTATTTGCTAATAATCCCAGATGAATGCATAAACCAAAATCAGCATTACTTTATTTCTACTACACGTACTAGAAAAAAAAAATTTCCTAATTCAGTGTTATCATATAACTGAATTAACAAAGCCTTATAATACACCAATAAGTATGAATAATAACATTAAGAGTTATGTTTAAAATTTCAAATATACTTGTGCAGCAATTCATGTCATATTTATTTCTGCACACCGGATTCCAGATTAGCTAATAACCCCTTTGCTCCATGAAATCGGAGACAATTAAAAATTCTAGTTCTAATAGGTATCTACAATCTACCTGCTGCGCGGCTTATTGCATTCAACAGGATGTTAACGTTCTCACAGAAAACTCTAGACATTTCAAGGGCAACAGCAATATCAATAACTCACTTTTAGGCGTCTTCTTTCTTGACATGCCTGGGTCCTAAAATATTTTGTAGAAAATTGAAATTTTCTTTTTCTTATTATTTTATTCTTTTATTTTCTATTTTGTAAACAGAATGTATGTATAGTTAGGTGAGCATAGTTTTGTGTGAAGGAAGAGAGTTGTGATAAGAGGGCAAGCTGTGACTGCCCCTTTGTGTTGTGAGAGACAAAGGGAAACGTTCAGTGAGATTTTTATTTGCGTGTGCATAGAGTTACATGAATTCAGCAATTTATGAAAATCTACTTTCTAAATATACATAGACTTGGTTACATATTATCACATTATATACTTTTGGAAGGAGGAAGCAGAAATTATGGATTGATGTATGATATCGTATCCTCTCTTATCAAATCCAATTTTTTAGCATTTATTTATCTATCTATTCATTTATTTATTCATTTGCTGTTATTATTATTATTATTATTATTATTATTATTATTATTATTATTATTATTATTATTATTATTTTCATTATTTTTATTATTATTTTCATTATTATTATTATTATTATTATTATTATTATTATTATTATTATTATCATCATCATCATCATCATCATCATCATCATCATCATCATCATTATTTTATTTCATTTATTTATTTATTTATTTATTTATTTATTTATTTTTTTTTGAGAGAGAAAAAGATGGAAGGAGAAGGGTTTGGGGGGAGAAGGAACAGAAAGGAGGCAATGATATGAAGAAAAGTAAGAGTAGAAAGTTGATGGGTAGACCACCTTCACTAGTCATCTCCCTTTAGTAAGAAATTACTTTTTACATGTCTTTTTTCTACAGCAAGAGCATTGTTTGATTTTACAAAAACCAGTCTGTTTCTCGGTAGAATCACAGGTTCCAGTGCCCACACACCGCCCTTTACAATTACTCTCAGGACAAGGTTTACAGCAGACACAGCTTCCCCCTGAGTTGTCACAGTTTCCATCAGCATACTCGTGAGATTCACAGAGGCTTGCATCGCCAACACATCTCCCTTCGCAAGTATCATATCTGCATTCTTTACAGCACGTGCAACTTCCTGCGGCACCATCGCAAGGTCCCCCATCGTATTCCCCAGCTAGGCAAAGGCCAGCGTTCCCCACACACCGTCCTGTGCAACTGGCAGTTGCACAAGTTTTACAACAGGTGCATCTTTTCCCAGAGCTGTCACAGTTTCCATCAGGATACTCATCAGGTTGACAGAGGGATGCATCGCCAACACATGTTCCATCGCAAATATCAGAACTGCATTTTTTACAGCACGTGCAACTTCCTGCAGTGTCATCACAAGGGCCATCAGCGTATTCTCCAGGTACGCATTGGGCAGCGTCGCTCTCGCACCGCCCCATGCACCTACCAGACGTACAAGTTTTACAACATTTGCATCTTTTCCCGGAGTTGTCACAGCTTCCATCAAGATACTCGTTTGATTTGCAGGAAGTTTCAAGGCTAACACACCGTCCTGTGCAAGTATCAGAAGTGCAAAGTTTACAGCACGTACAACTGTCTCCGGTACCACCACAGTTTCCATCACCATACTCGTCCGAATTGCAGCTGCTCATGTCCTGCACACAACGGCCATCACAAGTAGCAGACGTGCACGCATCACAGCATCTACAAACATAAATACAAACTTAAGTACAAGCACACACACCCAACCTAATCTAACCACAAACACACACACACACACACACAAACACACACACACACACACACAAACTTTGGCACAAAGCTTTGATCTCAAAACTGCCTTCCTACTGTTTTTGTCCTCTCTGCAAATTTATCTAAAGTTTCTTCTGTGACCGTTGAATTGCTGGTGTGGTAGACGGCCCCTGTTCTTCTAAATCTATCAACAGGATACTGTTCTATCACCCACTCTCTTTCTGCTTTTTAATTAATGATATCCTAAACCAAACTTCTTGCCCTATCCATTTCTAGTCTGATAATACCACCCTACACTTTTCCACGTCTTTCAAGAGACGACCAACCCTTCAAGAAGTTAACGGTTCACGCAGGGATGCCACAGAACGCCTGGCTTCTGATCATTCTAAGATGTCTAATTGGGGCAGAGAAAACCTAGTAGTGTTCAATGAGTCAGAAACTCAATTTCTCCATCTATCAACTCGACACAACCTTCCAGACAACTATTCCCTCTTCTTTAAAGACACTCAACTTTCCCCTTGTTCTACAATGAATATTCATGGTCCCTCTAACTGCAAACTTCATATCTCATCCCTTGCTAAAACAGTTTTTATGAAGTTAGGCGTTCTGAGGCGTCTTCACCAGTTCTTCCCCATCCCCGCCAACTGCTGACTCTGTACAAGGGCCTTGTCCGTCCATGTATGGAGTACCCTTCGCATGTATAGGGTGATTCCACTCACACAGGTCTGATAGATAGGATGGAATCAAAAGCTTTTCGTCTCATTAAATCGTCTCCTTTGACTAGCTTTCTTCAGCTTCTCTCTCTTCGCCGGAATGTTGGATCACTTGCTATCTTCATACTAACTGCTCTATTGATCTTGCTAGCTTCATGCCTCCCCGCCTCCTGCGGCTTCGCTGCACAAGGCTTTCTTCTTCTTTTCACCTCTATTCTGTCTAAGTTTCTAATGCAAGAGTTAACCAGTACTCTCAATCATTTATTCCTTTCTCCGGTACACTCTGGAACTTCCTGCCTTCCTCTGTATTTCCAACTTCCTATGACGTGACTCTATTTTAAGTGGGAGGTTTAAAGACATTTGTCTGTGACTTTCGGCTAATTGTTTTACCCTTTCAGTGAAGTGGCAATTAATGAACTTTTTATTTTTGTTATCCACAACTCTGCCTAGTACCTAGTCCATGCATGTGTTGAAAAGTGATGGAACAAGCACGCATCCGTGCCTCACTCCCGTATTCACAGGGAAGAAGCTGGACACGCCTTCTCCACACTTCACAGCATTTATAATCTTGGAGTACAGGCCAGTTAATAGACTAATAATTCTTACGGGAATCCCAAGGAAATGCAGAATATTCTAGAGTGTCTCTCGATGCACTGAGTCAAACGCCTTCTTGAGATCCACATAGGCTGCAAGCATTCCCTGTCGAAACTCACGTCGGCGCTCCACCAGTACGCGAAGTCCTAGGATCCGGTCAGTTGTTGACTTACCAGACGTGAACCCTGACTGTTCAGGTCTCTGGTACTTAAGCAGATGACTGCGGATCCGCATCAGCAGCAAATGGGCAAGCACCTTGCCTGGTACGCTGAGCAGTGTAATTCCACAGTAGTTGTTGCAGTCTTGACGGTAACCTTTTCCCTACCAGATGGGGACGACTAACCTCTCTTTTCAGTCAGGAGGAATGGTACTTGAATGCCCTACAGCAGTCAAGACAGCATGGAACCCAAGGATCATGGTTTCACCCCAAGCTTTGAGCAGCTCCGCACTGATGTTACAGACACCAGCTGCCTTTCCACTCCTCAACTTTGCCACAGCCTCTTTGACATCATTATTGGAGGGTGCAGTTTCGTAGATGTACTGATGTTACAGACACCAGCTGCCTTTCCACTCCTCAACTTTGCCACGGCCTCTTTGACATCATTATTGGAGGGTGCAGTTTCATCAATGAGTGGATCAGCATCCAGCGTCTCTAGCCCTGCAGTCTGGAGCTGTTCGCTTGGAGTATCCACCATGAACAGCTGCTCAAAGCATTCAGCCCAACGATTGGGCTGGGTGACATAGTTGATTAAGGCCTCCGTTGGTTGCAGCCCGTTTTCCAGGGCTCGATAGGCAGATCTAAGGTTACTAACATTTAAATGACACTCGACATCCTCAGCCAGATTCCTGACATATCTCTCCTTGTCTCTTCTCAGGAGAGCTCGTAGTCCTACGTGACAGAGCCCTGTACTGGTGGAGATTCCCAGCAAGTCTTGCAGCTCTACTCTCCTCAATAGTTTCCACCATCTCCAAAAGGACTGATAGATAAAAAAATATCGCAATACCAACAATAGTAACACTGCTCAAATGTAGAACACTCTATTTTATTCTATGCTAAATCTGTAAGTTTGTAGTACTAGTCTTCCCCTAATGTACATTGTATATTTTCTGCTCTCAAGCTGCGTATATCAAAATAAACTGTTTATCATTATCATTGTTATTATTATTATTGTTGTTATTATTATTATTATTATTATTATTATTATTATTATTATTATTATTATTATTATTATTATTATTGTTGTTGCTGTTGCTGTTGCCGTTGCTGCTGCTGCTGCTGCTGCTGCTGCTGTTGTTGTTGTTGTTGTTGTTGTTGTTGTTGTTGTTGTTGTTGTTGTTGTTGTTGTTGTTGTTGTTATTATTATTATTATTATTATCATTATTAATATTATTATTATTATCATTATTATCTATTCTTCTTCTTCTTCTTCTTCTTCTTCTTCTTCTTCTTCTTCTTCTTCTTCTTCTTCTTATTATTATTATTATTATTATTATTATTATTATTTTATTATTATTATTGTTGTTGTTGTTGTTATTATCATTACATTCATACACACACACACACACACACACACACACACACACACACACACACACACACACACACACACACACACACATTTACAGTCATTATCAGCAATATTATAGAGTAGCAAGGATGACGTGAGGAAGTGAAGTGGTGAAGTGCATATGAGTAACATGTCTTACTTGCAGAAGGCTCCGTGGTCACTATAAATGTATTCATCTGCACTACAAGTCTCTTTCAGGGTCCCTGCGCATTCCTCAGCATTGTTACAAGCTGAAAAAAAGAAGGATTAAAAAAAATTATCCAACCAGTGTGTGTGTGTGTGTGTACGCCCGCTCGTTTGAAAAAGAAGAAAAACAAACAAACAAACACACTTACTGGCACAGCACTGGCATTGTTTCTTGTATAAACCGCAGTCGTAATTGCTTAGGTACACCTGACAGATCTCTGAATAAGGGACACACGTTCGTCCTTTAGCGGCTCGACAATCGGAGCTGGTTGAGACAAGGAAGAATGTGGGTTAAACCAATACGGCCCCCCCCCCCCACTCTCTCTCTCAATTGCTGTCTCGGTTGTTGAGAGAGAGAGAGAGAGAGAGAGAGAGAGAGAGAGAGAGAGAGAGAGAGAGAGAGAGAGAGAGAGAGAGAGAGAGAGAGAGAGAGAGAGAGAGAGAGAGAGAGAGAGAGAGAGAAACTTACTACCCAATTGCAGGGCAAATCTCTTCCCTCATTCTGAAGCCAGCATTGAAGTGACGATGGTCCTGAAAGAGAAACATTTAGTGTATGAATATCATCTTTGACGATACATGTCTCATTTGCATATTACTCGTGTATCATCTGTGTTTATAGTTGTACATAATTTTCATATCATCGTGACGTTGTGATTGACTCTCAACTTTCAAGAAAACTAAGTATTAGGGACACCGTGGTACAATGAAATAACTTGCGCTTTGGACGCCCTCAGATCCACAAGCGCATGGGTTTGAATCCGTGGCACGATCTAATGGTGAGGGTGAAGGGGGGGTGGGGTGGGGGATATTGGGCATCCACTCGGGTTAACGGTTCCTAAATGGGTGGCCTTTCAAATAGGAGATCTCTATTAAGTGGTCTCCTTTGACCCATAAATTCACGTGAAAAGCCCACATTGGAAAAATAAAAACGATTCAGAAACTAACCGTTCTTGCTAACTGAATGCCCCCCCCCCCACCTCTACTGTGCCCTCCCTTCAGAAGGCTTTCTCTCTGTCCAACTCTTTAATCTAAGAGTTAACCAACACTCAGAATTATTCATTCCATTCCCTAGTAAATTCTGAAACTTCCTACCTGCCTCTGCATTTCCAACTTCCTCTGACTTGACTGTATTTAACAAGGTTTCAAGACGTTTGTCCCTGACTTTCGGCTAACTCTATTGATCTTTCAGGGGACTGGCAATTTAGTGGGTTTTTATATTTCCCTTCCCTATTTCCCTTCCCTTCCCTCCCCCTCTTAAATAAAAATCACATACTCACCCAGGAGTGACAACCTGCCAGTGTCATCAGCAACACCAGTACTGGCGTGGAAACCATTCTGAGGAGTCTGTTGAAATATGTTGATGGTATTACCCATCGAAAAGCTGTTGTGAATTTTGTTATAAGCTTTCAACCTACTATCACATTTGCAGTAAAAAAATAACAAAATGCAAGAAGTTCTCGACATGCACGACTTAAAAATAGCATGGTGTCAAAAAATAGGGTTTTCTCCTCATATCACACAGATTCATTAAAATAACGACTCCCATCCTTTAACATAGGGTATATACAGTTTAAGCAAGTACTAGGGGTGATAATTCTTACGTTGCACCAAATTTACTATGCATGGTCCCTTTTGGAACGCATATTTCGTGCAAATCAAGGACTCCCTGTACCTTTTCTCCTCCTGCAATCTCACTGCACATTTCTTTCTTTTCTCTCACCTCTATTCTATCAAACTTATACTTAAGAGTTAACTCCTTCAGTAACGTATTTTCATATTAATATTGATTTTTTGACACCGTGCTATTTTTAATTTGTGTAATTTAAAGTTGTGCATATCAAGGACTCCTTGTATGCAGTTAGGAAGATTTCAGAAGAACAACGGTTGGAATGAAAATAGCAATAGAAGAGAGCAAATGATACAACATTGCGACGGTGAAAGAGGTTGAAAACAGTCAGTAAGAGATAAGGAATTGATAAGACAGGAAGCTTTTAGCCCGTATTCTGAAACGGTTAGCTCTCTCACCGCAACAATTTTCGAAACTCAGAAAAATGACTAGCCGGGTTTTCAAGACAGTTTCCTCTTATATTAAACTAGAAATGTTGCAAATCCATCACTAAAATTATAAAAATAACATTAAAAACAAAACGACCTTTAAGTGAAGCGTTTGGAAAATAGTGGTGGTGAGAGAGCAAATCGTTTAAGGTTCGTATTCTCAAACACTTCTTTGCTTCACCTCCACTATTTCAAAAGGCTTTACTTAAATTTACATAAGTTTTTAAGGTGTTTTCATGGTTCTAGACGCAGATTGGCAAGATTTCCGCTTTATTATGTGGAAAAAACACTTGAAAATCCCGTTAATCATCTAAGTGACCTTGAAAAATAGAGTGCAAGGAGTTTCTGAAATTGGATCTTTGATTCCATCCAATTTAATGAAATAATATGAGTTGAGCTCATATTATTTCATTACATACGAAGAGTCCCTCATGCACAGATGGATTAGGCCCCTGCACAGAGCTAGCAGTTGTGGTGGTAAGAAACACTGGCGGAGACGACTCAAAATGCCCAACTTCGAGAATGGTCAGAAATATTGCGTACGAAGCGAGGTTAAAGGCACTGAATTTGCATACCTGAGAGAGACGTAAGTTGAGGGGGGGGGGACATGATAAAAGTACTTAAGTGATATGAGGGTTAAAAAAAAAAGAGGACATTAGCAAAGTTCTTAAGATCAATATTCAGGATATAACCAAAAATAAGGTGTTCAAGCTGGAGAAATTTGGGTTTTGGAGAGAAATAGGAAGGGACTGGCTCTCTGATAGGGTAGTTGATAAGTGATAGCATATGAAAAAGAAGTCCAGTTGTTGCGCACATAAACAAACTATTAAATAGCTTAATGATTCACCTGAAGTTGATGGGAAAGGGACAGCAGACTCGACAGCAATCCTTCCTTGACACAGCCAGTGCTCAAGTGTCAGTGTGGAATGCTTGCACCAGCGCTGTTATATATATTTGTATATGTATGTTCACTGAATTTCGGATGCATTAGATAATGTTTTGTTTGTGGTTGTTATTAATGAGGCCGGAAGTGATTTATTGAAAATAGTAAGAGATGATTTAACCAATTTCTTTTTTTTTTTTCCATGATGTTAGAAGAAAGATAAGTGTTCTTAAAAAAAAGGAGATTAATGTGAGTTGATCTTTGGCAACTTCCTCATGGCAGGTGTTTCGAAATTAACGTTAATTACCCAACATGAGTCACCAAGTAACAGTCACTGCGCCACACAGTTGACAAGAGAGAAGCTTTTGATTCCATCCAATTTGATGAAATAATGTGAGTGGAACTTCCCCCTACATGCGAAGAGTACAAAATAAGTCACCAGGCCACACAGAGAGTACAAGACAAGTCACCACACCAGTCACAGTTTAACATGTGAAATGTTTCAATCAGCTGATCTTGAAAGGTAAAAGAAGATGAAGTGATACCAATGTGATCATGAATAGAAATATTCTATGAAAAACATGTTCAAAGCTCCATTTTACTGTATTTTACACTTTATTCCTACTATACTTTCCTATGTAATCCAATTTTAAATGTAGAGCTCTAAGCCAAAAAGAATTTCATTTTGTTTACATTTATGTATAACAATTTGACAATATATATCTATCTATCTACATTTTATAATCTTTCCATCATCTCCATTGGGTTTTAAAGACGACATTAGAATGTGACATTCATTTACAAGTTAATATAACACGCGTCGTAGTATTACTAATAGTAGTAATAACAAAGGTACTACGTATAATTATACTAATGTTAATAATAAAACACGAAAATTACTTTAATAAAAAAATAGCGATTGTCACAAAAAAAATATGCATAGAAAAATCATCAGTTTTAGGTAGCATTGAAAACGATAAAATTAATAATAATAATAATAATAATAATAATAATAATAATAATAATAATAATAATAATAATAATAACAACAATAATAATAATGATAATAATAACAACAACA
>CM035187.1:7612935-7630558 GCA_020233015.1 Callinectes sapidus | reverse complement strand
TATATATATATATATATATATATATATATGCGTATATACATACATATATACATACATATCTATGAAAAGTTGCTGTAATTTTAATTAACAATGCAATGCCTGAATAGCCATAAACAGCATAATTGTGCTACTCTTTAACCACTGATGGAGATGAAAACCTACCAAGCTTCCTTAGAAAATATCATATATGTTTTTTTTCCGCCATGTATTCTTCTGGATTTTTTCTACTAACTACTAAACCAACACGTATTACTGACACTAGTGTTACGCTTATCGATCACATTTGTACAGATGAACCAAGAAATAAAATTGTGAACTGTATTATATACATTGATATAACTGATCATTTTCCAGTTCTCTTCCAGTTTCTTACTAATTGTAGTGATCAGAAGCAAACATATGTTCACAAAAGGTATTTCTCCCTTGCAAACATTGATCATTTTATAAACAAAGTTGAAAATAATGATTGAGAGCAGATTTTAAATAATCATATACCAGACGAAGCTTTTGAAATATTTTCAAAACTTTATAATGACAGTTTTCAACAATGTTTTCCATTTGAAAAAGCAAAAGTTAGTAATAAGTACAATAGAAGTTCACACATTACAACCGGTTTAAAACTAGTGTTAGGGAAAAACAAAGACTAGAAAAATTGGCAGCAAAATGGCCTTTAATGTATAAATCTAGATATAAGACTTATATGAATAAATTAGTATCGATCTTACGTTACGCCAAAAATGAACTAAAATCTAGCCAAGGTGATGCCAAAGCCACTTGGAATATCATTAGCCACTTAATGGGTAGGAAAAATAACAAAGATACAAATGAAATAAAATAAGGAATCAATCTAATCCCGCAGCAACTATATCTAATGATAATTTCTTGAGTATGGCTAATAATCAACCTCCTCATGTAAATATACTGTACAAGACGTTTCACAGAAAGAATTCTTCAATAATGTGTCAGATTGTTCTGTTTATTTTTACCCTGTTATCACAGATGAAATTCAGTATTATTTAAAATCCTTGAAAAATACAGCTGCAGGATATGATGAAATTCCCCCTTAAATTCTAAAACATACAGCCCAATCAATATATTAGTGTTGCACTAACTCACATAATTAACTTATGTTTTAAACAAGGGTATTTTCCTGACATGCATACAATAGCGAAGGTAATACCAATATTTAAATCTGGTGATAAGGGAGATGAAAATAATAACAGGCCAATTTCCGTTCCAACCTCCTTCAGTTAGATATTTGAAAAAGCCATAGTATAAAGAATGACTGAATTTTTTTAATCTTTCAACCTACTATCAAATAATAAATATGGATTCCGCAAAAATAAATCTACAGAGACAGCCATATTGAAATTCACTAACGAAGTATATAAGAATATGGAGATAAAGAAGCATGTATTAGGAGTATTTCTTAATCTGTCAAAAGCCTTTGACTCTATTGACCATACAAGCTTAAACGTATTGGAGTAAGAAGTTTACCACTAAAACTGTGTACTAGTTACTTGACAGGTCGAAAACAGGCTGTATTCTGGGATAATAAAATATCAAATCTAAAACCTATAACTAAGGGTGTGCCACAAGGGTCAATTTTAGTTTCTATATTATTTTTGGTATACATAAATGACATATGCATTGCAAGTGATAAGTTTAGTTATGTTATTTGCTGCTGATACAAATATTCTTCTATCAGATAATGATTTAAATAACTTACATGTAAAATCGAACCATGAGCTGCACAACTTATTCAAATGGATAACAGCAAATAAATTAACATAAAACATCAATAAGACAAATTACATATTGTTTCAAAGTCGCTCTGTTGTTAAAAATCTAGGATCAATCTACTATGGAGATTGTGAGCTAATCGTGTTGCCTATACAAAATTTTTAGGTATAACTATAGATGAAAATTTGAGTTAGAAAAAACATATTCAGTCGGTGTGTTTAAACTTATCAAAAATTTGTGGAATCTTATACAAAGTAAGGTACAACTTTACAACTAAATCCTTATGTAGCTTGTATTATTCCTTATGTTATCCATACCTTAGTTACTGTGTGTCCATCTGGGGATGTAATTGGCCTACTGTTGTGAATAGAGTCTTTGTAGCACAAAAGAAAATACTAAGAACCATTACATTTAAAGGTAAATATGATCCAACTGGCATATTGTCTAAAGACATAAATATACCAAAATTTGACCTTTTAATGAATTATTTTATAAACTTGAACATATATAAGAATAACTATGATAATGATCCTAATAATATAAAATCTAATATGTTCCACCATAGTCAAGGTACAAGAGGAAATCATTGTAATTTGATATGTCTGCAAGCAAGAAAAACTATATAAGAACTCAATACACTGTCTTGCTCCTAAAATTTGGAACACATTACCAGATGGCCTGAAAAATTGTACCAGTATTTTCAAAAGTAGAATGAAAAAGTATTTATTTAATATTCTAAGTCAAAACTCTTATTTATATTTATGTTACTTATATTTATATTTATGTTGAATCCTTATTATTATTTTGTAGGTAAATCATAATGATTTCTCACTTGAACAGTATCTATCATAAAGATATTGATATAATGTGTTGCAATGATATTATCAATTATTTAATCGGGTAAGATGATTTTGCCCACCCCTCTGTATAAATGACATTTGTATATAAGTATTATTTCTCTGTCCGCTAGGGAGCCTCGGCTCAGCGGACTAATGCCCTAATTATGTTTCAAAACTTATATGGAAATATCTTATTCTGGGCAATAAACAATCAATCAATCAATCAATCAATCAATCAATCAATCAATCAATCAGTTCCCTCTCTCCCCCGTCAGTTGCCGCAGATCGTTTGTAAAAACTTTAGGAAAATTGGTGAAAGCATCAACAGTGTCTTGCTTAGACCACAATTCGATCATTTGATGAAGAACTTCCTTAATAAGATCATCTGTATCGTCACGTATCCTTTTGGAAGTAGATGGTGTAGGAGACCTGTCA
This sequence comes from Callinectes sapidus, assembly GCA_020233015.1. Lineage (NCBI taxonomy): Eukaryota > Metazoa > Arthropoda > Malacostraca > Decapoda > Portunidae > Callinectes > Callinectes sapidus. The sequence goes on along the minus strand of CM035187.1, from coordinate 7,627,541 downwards.
CGTCTTGTCAAATTTGTGGCAGTAGAAGTAGAACATGCAGCTGACTCCAAAAACGGAGACATTACTGATCCTTTTGGTACAGAGGAGGTTGCATCTTTGCCCAGCACATTGATCACTGAAAATCTAGAATATTGAAAATAGATAAACTGTAGTATACGTATACTAATTATAATATGCAAACTCACACACACACACACACACACACACACACATTCAGAACCCAAACTTCATGTTATTTTATTTAGAGTTTGTATGGCAAGTTTCCAGTTTAGAAAGAGGATATTCAGTGTAGAAGTTGAATATCATCAAATGATGATGGTTGTGGGGGAAGTTATAGGTAGTTGATAGAGTGGGAGTTTGAGCTTCTGAGGTACTAAAGTCTGCTCTACCTTATTTAGAAATTTCAGGGATCAGAAGCTTGGTAATCTGTGTCTTCCCTGTAAAAAGATGTGGTGACTTAATGTAAAAGATTTTGTGACTCAGTTCAGGCTACTAACCCATTATTTGAAGAACACTGCTGTATCCAGTGGTTTCCTCGGCCAGTTATGCAGAGATTACTTCGTGTATAAATTGCAGTCAATGTTTGGTCTTCCTTTGGTTTTTAGTCCCTTGACTCTGTGAAATGGTAATAGTAATAATAATGCGAGAACATTACGACAATATGTGGGCAGATGGTGAATGGATACGGGGCCTGTGAATAAGTATAACTAGTTTCGCTGGTTACAGTTTCTTTTTCCGAGAAAATGATGGCTCGTAGTTTCAATTTATTAGTTTATTGAGAACAACTGAGGAGGTAAAAAATAGGGGGTGGGACAGGACAAGATACAGTGATATGGGAATGCAGAAAAGATACAAGATGCTAGGTGGCCAGCTTCCTGCATTTTAACATCATGTGTTTTATTACGTATAAAAAAGAAAGAATGAAACACGAAATAAGATAAATAAACAAATATAAAAGTAAAAAGAAAGAAAGTCACAGAAATCGCACACGTGTAGTTATTGTACCACGGCACAAAAGAAAACACATTAGTACTTTTTCATGCAAGTGTTTTCCAACTGTTTTAGAAATATTTTTGCGTGCTGAGCTAAAAAATGTTATTCATTTTCTTTGGTCAGATCTGGTTTCTAATATACACTTGATTTTTGTTACAGCTTTTTATCCCAAGATGACGGTTTAATCTAAGCGTACATGGGCTTTGTTTTTGCCACAGGTGGTCATGTGTTACTCTAAAATGTTATTCTTTCTTTTTCAAGTCTAGATTTGCATTACAGTGGATCCGAAGTGTAAGAAGCATCCTAATAGATTTTATTATATCTGCGGACATGTGATTCTTCCAAACCGTCAAGCGAAAATAACAGATTTTGTGAAGAAGGCTTATCACGCTTATTTTGGAGTCAAACTAGGGGAAAAGGATAAAGGATTTGCTCCCCATATCAGTTGCAAAACATGTATGGAGAACTTGCGCGACTGGAGGAAAAGGGAAGAGAAGAGTATGCTATTTGATGTCCCAATGGTGGAGAGGGAAGGGAAAGATCGCGTTACCGGCTGCTACTTCTGCATGAAAAAGTTAAAAGGCATCAATCGCAAGAAAGAGCACCATGTTCAGTACCTTGATGTTTCTTCCGCCAAAAAGCCCCCTGTGGACCAGATGTTCCTGTTCCCGAGCCTGTTGTTGCTATGAAATCTAGTTCGAATTTCAAATCCACAGACATGACATGGTGAGTGTTAGGCATACAAGCCAGAAGAGGACGACCGACCGATGCTATCAAGCCAAGTCGAACCCAACAATTTGACATTAAACCTGAACCTTGTTAAGGAGTCTGCTCAGCTGCTGAGTTCTCGTCTTCGAAAAAAAACATCTACTTGCCCCAGCAAAAACATTCTGTTGATATCCACTGTCGCAGCCGCCTGCTGGTCACCCAGCCAGCCTTTTCCCTATGGAGCGAGCTTAGTCCTCAAAGACCGATCTTCGGGTAGGGTTGCAACCACATTACACACTACAACAGCGGCTATATACACATTAAGAAGGGGCTTGCTCATTTACCTCGCCGCGTCCAAGACTAGAACCTTGGCACACTCCGTTGTGAGCCAAGCGTGCTAACCACTACGCTACGCGGTGTGTGGTATCTAGAACACGCGAGAGAATTCAGAAAAAAAAAGTATGTGCGATGAAGGATCTTTACTGATGTACTGTAAAAATATTGCTGAACTGATGAAATTAATAGTTATCAAGTATGACAACACGGAAGGAAGATTTTTTATTGGCTTGTCTAACAAAAGTCTCAAGGCAGAATAACGGAAATTAATTTTCATCAATTTCTGTTAAACATTCGGTTGAAACAAAGAAAACCCACAACAGCATGGAACATCTATTGTCTGCTCTCAATTATCAGGAACACAAATGTGATCTTAAAGTTGTTGGACTCGTCCTAGAACTCGTGGAGGAGTCTTCTTTGGGGACCGAGTGGGTCATGAGTGGCGGAGAAATACGTCTGTCTGTTATTAGACTCAGGTGAGGCATTAGTATTGTGGAGGCAGGCAAACGTTGTAACCATTTCAAAGAAGGAGGATGAGAAGGTATCATCTAATTATAGACCAGTTATCTTAACTTCAATTGTAGGTAAACTAATGGAGCCAATAATAGCGAAAAATGTTGGAGAGCATCTACACAAACATAATTTGATCAATCACTCTCAGAATAGCTTTACAAAAGTGATGCTACTCAGTGTTCTGTTCTGTCCTTCACTCTCTGACATCCGGCAGCCCATTCTTCGGTACGTATCCGTAAGTTCGTCAACGATTTCTCTGTAGTTCTCTGCCTTGTGGTTTCCGAGGAACCTTTGACTATATAAACAAAGCTTGTCCAAGCTGCCAGCTCAACCTCAGAGAGCTTCTCAGAAAACCTGTCGGACTCAATAAAGTCGCCCCACCTGGGGGCCCACAAATACTCCTTCCTTGATCTTTGCCTCCGACAACTTCGGGAACACCTTCTAAATGTGCTTCAAGGCCTCACCCTCTGGATCCAGTTGTTTAACAAACTGTTTAATGAGGACCAATTTGATGTGTAGGGGTGGCATGAGCACTTTCCTTGGCTCCACCAGCGGCTCTTGTTTCACGTTATGGGCCCCAACCTCATAGCCGGTCCTGAGGCACCAGGTCCTTTTCTCGTAGTGAAGGGACGTATTTCGGCTATCGCAGAGGTATAGATAGCAAGGAAATTTGGTGAAGCCTCCCTGAAGGCAACCATTTTGAAATTACCAATGACCTCCCAGTACTTCAGGGCACTCAGCAGGATTTTGACGTTCTGGTCTGGCCAGAGGAATCGAAGGCCACTGATTTGTGTTGTGCAGTAAAACAGCCTTCAGGCTTTTAGATGAACTGTCGATGAAGAGCCGCCAGTCAGAGGTGTTGCAGGGAATGCCCACAGTGTCGAAGAGTCCTTTGATGTCATGTCATGTCGAGAACATTCTACAATCTCGTATCATTTTCCAACTCATCCCAGAAATTTCTCGAAGCTCCTAGCAACATTACAATATATTGAGTAATAAAAATATCAAATAAAGCAGCAGAAATTTTTTTTTTTAAATCTGTCTCAGATGTCCATATAGAGTTAAAAATAATAATATTCTTAATTCAATAAAATCGATCTTCTGACAACAAACCCGAAGTTTCGAATCACTGACACCTTTTTTCCAGTGTTTAGAAGCATAATGAACACGAAACTAATGGTTATTGCCCAGAAACAAAGAATTGATTTTCTTTTACACGGTGTTATTCATAGTATGGGGCACTAAATAATCTTAATGTAGATATTTTGTTGACCTTCTTCAGTGTCCTTGCATAAAAAACAAAAGATCATGAAAAATATCTTACATCACTTAAGTAATTAGTGCAACAACTTGTCGCATTCCTTACTGTAGTGGATATGTACTTAATTTTTTAAGGTTTTCGAAATCTCTAAACCTGTCACTTATTCTGTTAAATTGTATGTTAGGATCCTAAAATCACCAGCATAATTCTACAAACATCCTGTCGTTCACTTGGACATACTGTCCTGTTGCCTTCATACCCCTCTGCCAGTTGTGGCTGTTTGTGTAGTACCAATTGTTATTTTTTTGTCTTAGCCATGCGGACGACGTCGTTTCTCGAAATCCGTTGTTGATCAGCTTAGGGCAAACACTCTTACTGTTACTCGATTAAATGTTATCTTATCAATGTATTATAAATAATCTCATTTACACATCTGCTTCTGCTTCTTGCGTTTATGTGCTTTTATAGTATGCAAAGTCTTGGGACTCAAGTGTTAATGGGGAGTGTAAATTATATTTCATATGACTTGAAAGTGAACCTAGGCTTGGAAATAATAGCATCTTAATCATTATTTATTCTGTGCAACACCCAGTTTATGCTAGGGTATGCCTCTAGTACAATTGTTGAACCTTGTGATTTTGACAGGAACTACTTTCAATTAGCTGGCTTCTTCTGAATCTCTGGAGGTTGAATTTTTTACTCTTACTGGTTTAACCTCTTTATTTGTTTCCAAGGGTATTCTTTTGAAGTGGGTGCTAGCTGCTCTGCCCACCCGCCATTCTAACATTCAGCTCCATCTTAAATAGTTGCTTGGCTACAAAATAACACTAGGTTACAGTGAGAAAGAGAAAAGGAAACTGAAAGCAATAGTAAAAAAAAAAGAAAAAAGAAAGAAAGAAAGAATAATGTTATCTGCAATAGTTCTGTCGGCACTAATAATCGTTACAGGATTAGCAACTGCAGAAGTAGTTGTATAACTTGAGAAGCAGTAAATTAATAGTAATGTCAGTAGAAGTGGTAGCAGCAACAGCAGGTGTAATAATCTGTCATTCAATCTTGGGGAACATACCCAAAAGGGAAGTGTGCACTCTATCTCGCTATTCCTGGCGGTCACTTTTCCCGAGTTCCTATGTAGGCTCTCTTCCCATGAGTAACTCCAAGCAAGAGGCATCGACTTGCCGCAGCCATGAGTTCTGTGTGCGTCACTTTGGCCTCCTCCATGTTGGGTTATCCCTTTCGGAGACAACCCTATAAACAGGATCGGCTTCCAGGTACGTAATGTAACACATGCCCATATAGCAGCAGTTGGTCTTGACAGACTATGTTGGTAATAGGCCTCGAATGAGTCTCACTGAACAATCACTTATTTGAGACAAATATATATTAGCTGTATCCCATGATCCTACGGAAACACCTAGTACCAAAGACATCAATTCGCTTCTTCAGTTTGGTGTTCATTGTTCATGTCTCACAACAATAGAATAAGACAGGAATCCCCTGCGACATGAAGATCTGAATCTTTGTCAGTCTGCACAGGCACTGACAACGCCAGATACTCGCGTTGAGCAATTCCATAATGCCGTTGGCCAGGCCAATCCGCCGTATGACTTCCCGGCTCGACCCACCGTCTTTATGCATTTTACTACCAAAGTATATGAAGTTTTCCATGATTTTAATGTCCTTGTTACCAACATGAACAGACTATTGTTTCACCCAGTAAGATTCCAAAGACCTGAACATTGGAGTTCAGGCAGAAAACCTGAAATCCCAAAGGCTTCATCTTTTCCTCCTGTGCCTCTATAGCCATTACCGGTATATCCTATATCACTTAGCAAAGATTATTGCATTATTGGAAAAAAAACAAAAACTATGATCTCAGTATCGTCAACAGATGCTCCTCGACTTTGGTCCACAACTCTGCCGAGTACTCAGTCTATGCAGGTGCTGAAAAATGAAGGAGCAAGCACGCATCCCTCTTAAAACTGGCCACCCCCATCCACACTTTACAGAACTCACAGTCCCGGAGTACAGGCCAGTGAATAGACCAATAATCCCTTCAGGAATCCTATGTAGAAATAAAAGATCCTAGAGTGTCTTTCGATGCAATGAATCAAACATCTTCTTGAGATAGAAATAGGCTGCAAGCATCCCTTGTTGAAACCCACGTTGGAATTCCACCAGAACGCGTAGCGCTATGATCTGGTCAGTTGTTGACTTACCGGGCGTGAACCCAGACTATTCTGATCTTTCGTGTTTCAGCAGATGACTGCAGATCTGCATCTACAGCAAATGGGCAGGCACCTTGCCTGGTATACTAAGCAGTATTGTACCACGATACCTGATCCAGCTCTGACGGTCCCCTTTCCCCTTCCAGATACGGATGACCTTTTTCCAGTCAGGGGGAATGCCACCAGAATGTCACACAGCATGCAATTCACGGATCATGGCCTCACCCCTAGCTTTCAGCAGCTCTGCACTGGTCTTACAGATATTAGCTGGCTTTCCACCCCTCAACTTTTCCACATCCTCTTTGACATAATCAGTGGAGGATGCAGTTTTGTCAGTGGACGGATCAGTACCCAGCATCAGTAATCCTGCAGATTAGAGCTGTCCGCTTAGAAGATCCACTGTGAACAGCTGTTCAAAGTAAAAGCGATCTGCCTATTTGTGTCTGATACGAAGCAACCATCTGCTGTTCGGATAGTGCTCGCCTGAGATATGTAGACATGGAGCGGAGTTTCTTCGGGGCTCCATAGGCAGGTCTAATATCATTAGCATTTAAATGACACCCAACATTCTCAGCAAGACCCTTGACGTACCTCTTCTTGTCTCTCCTGAGGAGAATTCTAGTCTTATGTGACAGAGCTCTATACTGGTCGTGGGTCCTAGCAAATCTGGCAGCACAACTCTTCTCAAAACTGTCCAGATTCTCCAACTCCGTGACCTTGAGTGCTCCCAACACATTCCTTGGCAGCCTCAAAAGTTTCACGTTTGAAAGTATCCCATTGTTCTATCAGGTTTTCAAAAGTGTCAAGCACTTCAAGCCATTTAGAGCATGTCACTGCACACTCTTAGGCACATGTCAAGTCTTTCAGTTTCTCAACATAGAACACAGTGTAGTCATACCATGGAAGCATCGAAGCTTGAATGCAGCAACAACATGCCTGTCATCAATCGCAAAGAACTCGGCACTATGAAAAATACTGCATTTTTTGGAGCATCCTCTATCAAGTACTAACAAGGATATGGTTGATCTTCTTTGCTATCCCTCCAGCATCGCTATACTAAGTTCAATGGTGCAGCGCTGGTCTCTCATACAAAAAAAAAAAAAAACAATTCACAGCCTTCTCGATCTTGCAAGATTCAGAAAGAAATGGGGCCAACACATATTTCGTAACCGGCTCTCTCAGTGCCAGTGACAGCATAAAAGTCCCACCAGACACTGAGTGCATCATGACAAGGACATTGGTCCAGTACAGATTCTAATTTTCAGTTTCACAGTTTCAAAAAGTCCCATAAAATATGCAAACTTGCGTTTACAAGCAGAGGTGTTTGAGATATTTTGCCTCCAGCTAAGCTCCCTCCCCTCATTGTTTACGAAATTTGAAGGGGTCTATACTTTCCCAGTTGTGCCTCTGATTCAAGAAAAAAAGGAAGAGAAAGACAGACTAAGTAACTGAAAGGGACAAAAACAGTGGCGGTGAGGAATTCACTTTTGTTTTGGAAGTGGTAGAGGGTAAATGTTTACCCCTTGTGTTTTGATTTGTTTGTTGCTGCCAGCCGAGGATAGTTGTCGTACCGGAAACGTTAAAGTCTCCGATACAACACTATATTTCCTATACATTACATGCATTTGCCTATTGTTCAGTACATTCAAATGAAATTATGTATTAGTATACGTCTATTGAAATCAGTAAGAAATAGCAAACTACCTCCCATAATACATTTATAGGTAGTTTTATGAATATCATCTGAAATTATGAATAGAGGCTTAAACAATGTCCTGTGCCATCAGTTACCATGAAATTAATTGACTTAAATTTCAGATGCATTAATATGTAACGATACACTTTTGTAAGGTTGTAAAACTTGCCCCCAAAATTATATATCTTCCAGCAAGAAATACAAAATCTGGTGCTGTCTGGTATCAAAACACTGATTGCCACGCGGCTAATTGAAGTGATGATTCTCGGTTAGCCTAACGTTAACCGCCCCCCCGCCCCCCCCCCCCTCCCCGCCTCCGGGTCCCCACAAGTGAGCATGGATACGTTACACTTATGGTAGTATACTTAATATTTAGGTAAAATTAATTGTTGGCTGTGATAAAATAAATGAAGATTGAGATTTCAAGGGCAAATAGCTTGAGAATTCACTTAACCGTGAGAGAGTGCATAGGATAATTGGATTCCTGGTATTTTTTGTTCTTCCCTCTATGTTGGACCTCATTTCTGCTGCAAATACATCATTATGATGCTTCTTCATTGCTAAATCAGTTTCCTACAGGTCCTACAAGTTTGTGGGGGAGGAAGGTACTCGGTTATGAGTGGTTTCACTCGGAAATGAATCCTAGAAAATCATATAGAGCTTCATCAATTTATCTAAACTCATTAATCTTCTAATAATCTGGTCCTTGAGTATGCCTTCAGCTTCTACTATAACTAAAACTGAATGGAACTGATTAAACCTCTAAGTAATAGATGATAGAATTAGACGTGACGACACAGCGATATAAAGTGAAACGGACCAAAAGAAAAAAAGGGAATTTAGACACAGCTGAAATGAGACTGGGTTTATGATTGGTTAGCACTTTCTTTTTATCCTTGTGATTGGCAAGTGAATCTGATGACGTCATGACATGATAGTATCACTCTGCTGCTTCCCTGTGTCCTCTGAAGAGAAGAAAGAAGTTACACCCTCGCTTTCTGAATTCGTGTTTAAATTGTATGTACTGATTGTACAGGTTCGGAGGATATAACAGTTACATACCCCATACCTTCTTTCTGAATCCCTTCCTTTAGTCAAAGACCTGCCCTCACTTTATGTTTCATTTTGCTTGATCTTGCTTGATCTAGCCTTTCATTACGAACTCTAAAGACAATCTGATCCCTGCACATTCAAGAATGAACCATAGTGATAACTTTCACTGATCTCTCTTTTACTGATCCCCAGTGTCTTCTGGGTAATCGTTGCTTTTTCGGGCAAAGTGTTCTCTTGTACCTTCTGACTCACCTTGCTACCTTTGGATGATCCCTACTGCTTTCTAGTACCTAGTGTCTCACCTGAACACCGCACCAGCAGATGGCTGAGCGGCCAGCTGCTCCTTGGTGAGTCTCTTAGTCGTGGTGGTCACGTATAGCTCATCCAGATCGCGTCCGCCGAAGGTCACTGAAGTTACGTGGTCAGTTGGGAGAGTGACAGAGTCCTCGATCTTGCCTGACCGTGGGTTAATGCAGTGAACCTGTGTCGAGGTAAAGAGATAATTAGTGTTGTTGTTGTTGTTGTTGTTGTTGTTGTTGTTGTTGTTGTTGTTGTTGTTGTTGTTGTTGTTTGTTGTTGTTGTTTTTGTTTCGTTGTTGCTGTTGTTGCTGTTGTTCTTCATGTACTTATTGTCATTATTATAATTTTCATTATTGTTATTACTGGTAGTAGTAGTAGTAGTAGTAGTAGTAGTAGTAGTAGTAGTAGTAGAAGTAGTAGTAGTAGTAGTAGTAGTAGTAGTAGTAGTAGTAGTAGTAGTAGTAGTAGTAGTAGTAGTTGTTGTTGTTGTTGTTGTTGTTGTAGTTGTAGTTGTGGGATAACACATTAGCTTAGAAAGATGACCTTCAGAGGACCCCACTACGGCCTATGGTAGGCCCACCGATGCGGATCCACCTGCAAGAGGACGCTCAACCCTTTGCAATTCACACCCCACGGCAGATTCCACTCGCATACCAAGAAGCGGTCTGGCAGGAACTTCTGAGCGTGGAGGCTCAGGGCATCGTTGCCCCCACTGGCAACACACCTTCAGCTTGGTGTCACCCACTCGTCGCAGTACCCAGGCCGAACGGAGGCGATGCCGCACTTCAGGGCATTGCTAACTGCGTAAAGGTGGTAGACGATGTCCTTATCTACGACGAAGAGCTCATGCCATACCTACACCGAATTAACAACGTCCTTGCTCGCTGCCGTGCTCATGGCATTACTCTCAACGCGGAGAAGTTCGCCCTCGCCAGACCCGCTGTTAAGTTCTGCGGATTCATGCTTTCCACTCACTTGGACAACTTTTGTTGGTGAAGCTACCTCTAGCTAACATAAAATGGTGGCAGCGGTGGGATGAACCACTAAAAACATTAAAAACCCAGGAAACTCAGAAAAACGAGACATTGTGAAACAAGCTAGTGACTGAACACAAACGAGAAAGAGAGGAGTGAAATTGTAGTGATCTTGCTCTTGAACGACCAAATCTCTGACACAACTCAAATTTGTTGTGACTTAGCCTTGGCTGCTGCTTTTCTCTGTCTCATTGCTCTAAAGACACTCCTGCATAAGCCTTGTTTTGCAGCACTCACGGTACTTTGAAACCACACACACACACACACACACACACACACACACACACACACACACACACACACGCACACACACACACACACACACACACACACACACACACACACACACACACCACCACCATCAGCACTTCAGCTACATTTGCCGGTGGCTGGGTAACAAAACTACTCAGCCTGAATACATCTATTTACACCAAAACCTCGGTGTATTGGAAGGGCGTGGTCGACGTCGGTTGGGGCCATGGGTATTATAGAATCCTTGGCTAGGACGCATTGGGCGTGGTACTTTTGGTCCGGGCGTGGGAATTGCTGAGCGGACGAGTGACCCTTGAACTCCGCGCGCGCCTGGGTGGAAGCTGCACCATTCCCCGTTCCCGCCACCCTCTCAAGGACGACTGAGGGTGACTCAAACTGACTGGACGGCTGCTGCTACCGAAGAGGAGCGCATAGCAACCTTAGGTATAGGTGAGAAAACAACAGAGTAGCTGACACTACATGAATACTTAAGTAATTACATCACTTGTTGACATAATTATTGGTGATGAAATATTACTGAGCCGTCACATTTTCTGGCATTAAGACTAATGTGATTTGAGCCTCTAAATCTGTTAGTGTAATTTGTAACTCGCTGTTATGTTATATGTTTTCATCTATATTTATCTATATCAAATATAACTATAATAACAATAATGTTATTTGTGTGTATCTTTATGTATTTCTCTTTTCTTTAATCTTCTTCGAGGCGTCAGAAATTACCTTAAACTAGCCTGAAGTACGAAAATATGAAATTGATGCACGCTTAAGACCTGGCGAAAAGCGCCAGATGGTGAGAATGTCCCTACCCAAACCGTTCCTACTGTTCGGGATTTCCCCGCTAAACAGGGTCAGAGAACGCTTACCAACTTTAGAAGTAAATCTCGATGATGTATTTGTCGAAAGACACCTAGATTCATCAGGTACTTCTGAACAATTATTGCATCAAGGGAAGTGAACAGTTGTTTAGGCTAGGGCAATTGGAAGTCATGTCATTTCTGACCTCGTAGCTATGCACGTCCCTGTCTCCGTTCAAAATGCATGTGTAGGTTCTGACATCTGCATAGAAGGTTCTAGCCAACATAAAAATGGCAAAGACAAGCAGTGGAAACCACACTTTGTACAGTGCAAGAGACAAAATAAACGGTTCTTGCCAAATTCTGAGTTAAGGAGCACACTGTTTCAATTGCTGAAAGGCGCCGTGATGTTTTCGTCTTACTCAGTGAACCGTTAGGTGCAACTGATACAGCAGAGCACCATATCAATTAAAACCATGCACTACATACATCTCTACCTATGTATCTTGATCCTTATGTGCATTTTCCTACTGTGATTGTACCTATTCTCATCTTCTGTATTGTCTTCGTGACCTTGTACTGTTGCTTTAAACGAGCCACGTCACTGCATAATGATCTTAAAGTAAAGCTCCAGCAACAACCAGAAGACACTGAGGGTACACCAGTTTAACATGGATAGATACATGTCTTCAGGACATCGCGAGGACGCGATGTTGTAGGTGACCGAGCGATGTTAGGGACATGATAGGTAGAAATTCATTGTATTTAAATATGCAAATACAATCTGATGCAACATCTCTATAAGATGGTGCAATACTTCAGAAATGCTGACACAGCTTTGTCCTCTCCAAGGAGTTGCATGTATTTATATATATAACCAGGCATTTCATTTGTTATTGTACCTATAGGATGTTACATTTACTAAAATATAATAACATAAACTATCTAAGTAGGATGTAGTTTATAAGACATCGCTATATGAGATAAAATAATGTACTTGAACACTAAGGCATCAGACACACACACCCATCCCTGCATCACATGACCACGCCCGGAGTCAGCAGTATCCGAGGCGTGAGGAGTGACGGGCCGCACCAGGGGAGAAGAAATCGAGCTGCGGTGTGAGGCGGTTGGGGGAGACCCAACACGGCAGCTGCTGGCCGGTCTTCCGCTGGTTTTGTGTGGTATTTTGGGTGTGAGGACTTTTGTGTGTTGTGCCGTGCACGTGTGCGTTCTCGGGACTCAATAGTGTTCTCTAAGTTATCTCCCAAGAGACAGACTAAACACTTCTCCGAGAAAGACAGTGACATTACGTTCAGACCGTGTGTCGCGAAATCATTGTAAATATCACACATAATATATTTACTTTTATAATCTGAGTTTCCCTCCAAACCTAGGTCCGAGAAGTATAATGTATATATATATTAACCAGTTGACCGCTCGTCACATGTATCAGACTCACTTGGACAACTTATGTTGGTGAAACTACCTCTAGCTAACAACCTTAAACAGCACGAACAGTAGTAGTATCATTATTATCATTATTATTGTTGATATTATCAATATTATTATTATTATAATTACTATTATCATTATTATTATTATTATTATTATTATTATTATTATTATTATTATTATTATTATTATTATTATCATTATTATTGCTGTGGAGCATCTGTCGGCAACACTGAGATTATGGATCCTGTTTTTGCTGATGATGCAGCAATCTTCGCTGAGTCACTGGAGGTTCTAGTAATGGCTCTAGAGGCACTGCTCTAGGAGGTGAAGCCCTTGGGACTCGAGGTTTTTTGGGCCAAGACCATGATTGATGATTGATTGACTGCATCGCAGTATTAACAGAACCCACATATTTCGCTAATCAGAATTAAACACCACTCCTTCTAAACCAGCACAGGTCACCCTGCTGTTCTTTATTTCTGTCTTGATATTGAGGGTTCAAATCAGCACAAAGTTATTAAACACAAGTAACTTGACACATATCACACAGCCAACATGATATTAGATATAAATAAATAAATAAATAAAAATATGAAAACATAGGAAAGTGACAGGGGCGTTTTCGGGAATACCTTTATAATTTTAGTGAAAGTTTAAAGGGAAATATGCACCATCAGGGAAAAAAAATGATAACTAAAATTATTCTGTAGTTACACAAGAACAAACCGTTATAAAATAAGAACCATAGTGTTACAAAAAAGGAAATGATATGCTCAAGCAAGATTAAATCAGATAAGAAAAAAGTTTTTCTTCAACTGGCAAATGGATAAAAGATATGTACTCGTAATCATATTGTTGGTGTCCAGTCAATAGAGGACTTTAAAAGAAAGTTAGATTAATTTATGGATGAGGAATAGGAAATGGAAATAGGCAGGGATGTTTTATAATCGAATTGCAATGTTGACAGCCCATGCCTTCATGTAGCTGGTCTTTTTTCATAAGTTCCTCAGTCAGTATCCTCAGCTTGCGATTGGTAGGACATTAAAATTTCAGCCCTCTTACTTAAGATAGTGATATTTTTATTTATCTACTTGTATATTTATCACTATTATCCCCTTTATTTTCTATCTAAAATATATCTTACTTCTCTTAGATTAACTTTTATTTTATCAAATCTATTGCTGATATGCCATCAAGAAATTTTTCATCACTCTACTTCGTATCTTTTCTTTTCCAGATTTTTATGTTACCTTTCCTGCGCCAAAGCAAGCCACCCACAGCCTGTCCTGAGTGTCGATAGTGAGGCCGTCAGGGAAGGCCGGGTACAGACCGCCTGTCCTGTAGTCATAGATTGTCCTGCGCTCACCTGTAGAGGCATGCAAGAGTATAAGGGTATGAATGTATGGTCACATATTTATCTACGAGTGCATGTCACTTTATAATGAAAATCAAACAATTTAAGATAAAATTCATTGAAACGGACCGTGAAAAGTTCAATGCAGGGAAGGCAAAAATGTAGCATATTTTGGAAATGGGATTTATTTTAAACTAATAAAATAGATATGCAAAATTTCACTTTTCTCTGTTTTTTTCTGGTCGTTTAAAACACCAGATGCATTAAAGTTTTAATTTTTAATATTTCTATTTTAAAATTTTGCCTTCTTTATGTTATTTAATGTTGCTGTTGATCTTTATTATTCTTCGGAAAATTATCTTACTGTTAAAATTGTAAAGATAATTAGTTACCAATGTTATTATTATTATTATTATTATTATTATTATTATTATTATTATTATTATTATTATTATTATTATTATTATTATTATTATTATTATTATTATTATTATTATTATTATTATTGTTATTATTATTATTATTATTATTATTATTATTATTATTATTATTATTATTATTATTATTATTATTATTATTATTATCATCATTATTATTATTAATAA
>CM035187.1:7566428-7581515 GCA_020233015.1 Callinectes sapidus | reverse complement strand
AAAACAGGACGAGATTAAACAAAAATCTAAATAGTAAAACATATATAGTGAGAAGAACTTCAAAAAAATATTCAACCATCTACACAACAAGCAACCTATCCACTCTCTCTCTCTCTCTCTCTCTCTCTCTCTCTCTCTCTCTCTCTCTCTCTCTCTCTCTCTCTCTCTCTCTCTCTCTCTCGGGGGTCTCGGTTGGTTGATTGTTCTGTCAACACCGCCTCACTTGAGCTCCATACCTTCTGCAAGTTTTTGAGCGCCTGAGCGACCTGCCAACCTCCCTATTCAGCAGAGATATCTAGTAAGCCATCGTCGTTGCCATAGTACCTTCAGTGTGGTTTGGGGTTTTTGGACTTAGTCTGTAGCTTGCAAGAAACTTCAGACGCTTGGTCCAGACCCCTACGTTCGGGGGCCCCTGGATCCTCGGCGGTCCCCGGATCCGCGCATACGCGGTTCGGGGTGTAGTGACGTGGTAGGTGCGTCACTTCCTCTGCGGTCACACTTCACCTCTGTTGCCAACACCCTCGCCAAATGGAGTACTCAGGTCCTGCCTCTGTCGCTGAGGTTGAGGCTGACCTTGCCATGAGCGACGATGATGACGCCTCTGTACATTGGCCCTCGCTTGAAACCCACAGACATCCTCACTACTCAGCCTCCGCCAAACGAACCATGGATCGGGAGTCCGACACCGGCAGTGAACCCGCGTCACCTGCTGCTAAAACCTTCAAGCGAGATGATGCTCCTGCTCAACAGCCGGCCACTGACATCTCCCTACCTCGTCCTCATCATCGCACTCCACCCCTGTCTGCTACTCCTGCCTTCGCTCCCCGCGACGAGTACGTCAAGCTGGCTTTCAAGCAAAACCCAACCACCGCTGTGAAGCTTCGCTGGCTTAATGACGTCAACACCGCCTTTCGTCTTGATCGTGAGTTGGCGGAGGTGAAAATGTCTGCTGCTACATCTCGCTTTGTCTATATCTCGAGGCGTCGAAAGGACATACTCGACAGTGTCATGGGTGGAGAGTTTTCTTCAGTACAACTGGACATCCAGGACTCGAGTGAAAGGACCCGTAAGTTTCCCACTTACCTCATCACCCGCTACCCTGTGGATGTGGACCCATCCCTCGCCAAAGAGTTGCCAGGTGTGCATACTGTCCGCCGCTTTCGTCAACACGGCACGCCCATCAACCGTCTGGTCATCACCTGGAGTCTCTTGTCACCGCCCCCGCCTCTATACGATTTCTCCTTCCTGCCTTGCCTTCCTCCCTGTGAGTTTCGCAGAATGAAGGACGAGCAGCCTTGGTGCTTCAACTGCTGGGGTATTGGCCATATATCCCGATATTGCTCTGCCTCAGAGAAGTGTGCGTGGTGCGCGGGTGGCCACGCCTCCCGCTCATGCCCATACCGCACCTCAACCGCACCTGCCGCCCAGTCTGTCACCACCTCTACAGCAGAAACTTCCTCTACTCCAGAGCCTGACACTTCGAAGTGGAAGTGTCCTCGGTGTCTCATGCCTGGAGTTAACGTCTGGCATGGCTGCGCCAGGCGGTCCCGTGCCGACTCCCACCACTCTCAGCCACAGCCACAAGCGCCCTCGCTACCACCACCACCACCTCCTGTCTCTCCCCCTGCTCCACGTACTTCTGAAATCATCGCTCTTCGCAACGCTGTCGCCGCCCTGGAATCCCGTTGCGCTGCTCTTGCGGCACGGTTCGATGCCATCGATGCCCGCATAGACAGCCTGGTTTCCCAAGGAGCTACCGCCGCCACTACTCTCTCCGGATTAACTGAATCCCATGGGGTAGTCATTGCCTCTGTCTCGGCCCTCACTGAAAGACTTGACGTCATTGCTTCCCGTCTTGAAAAAATTGCTGATTTCTCACCCACCAAGCCATCACCTCCTTGCACTGCTTCTGGCAGCGCATCCGTTCACTCCCCCACTTCATCTGCTTCCCGCAAGACCAGAGGTAACCTTCGCTAATACCATGCAGTTACATGTCATATCATGGAATGCCTTCGGCCTCCGACACCACAGTAAACTCACTGCCCTGAAGACCTATGTTTACCACCACCATCCACACGTCGTCTTCATTCAGGAAGCTTTTCCTGGCGGCGTCCAACAAAGGGACGCAGTTCCTGCGCTCTCTGGCTACACATCCTACGCACACTATACCAGGAATGGCTTGGTTGCCTACGTACACTCCTCCGTGCCTCACAACCTTCTTCGCTGCTCTGCCCAGAATGACATGACTTTTCAACTCTTTGAGATCACTGTGGGGGATGGCACGCTCCGGCTGTGTAATGTGTACTCTGCTCCAGGCGTTATTAATCTTCCAGCCCTTCCTACCCCTACCGATCGTGGATTCATCTATATGGGGGACTTCAATGCGAGGCATCCTGCCCTTGGTGACGCTTCTTCCACTCCCAACCGTAATGGCCTGCCTCTCCTCAACTACATTCGTCGTTACCGGCTCACTCGCTGGGGCACTGGAGGAGCCACGCACGCCCGCGGCGGCACAGTCGATCACATTATCACGTCTGGTCTTGTTCCATCCTGCGTCAACTGTCATTCCATTCCCTCTCTTTTCTCTGATCATGTTGCCCTCAGTCTGCAGTACTCTCTCCCTGCTGCTGCTGCACCCCATCACCACCGCACCCGTATCTCCATTCCTCCTAAGTACTGTCCCACGTACATTACGTTCATCTCTCGTCTCATGCCCACATTTGACTTTCTTTCCCCTGACAACCTTTTTCACTCACTGGTTCAGGCTACACATGATTTTTACAACTATTATGTCACTAGGCCTCATCTCAAGCATCGTCCTGTGGCCCGCGCCTGGACGTTGGATCAGCGCATCACTACTGCCGTGAGGACGGCAACGGTTGCTGGTACTACCTTCCAGGCTCAACCAACACCGGACCACCTACGTCAGTACCAGCTGGCAAGGGATGATTTGGTCGCTCTTCAGAAGTGCGTCTCCACAGAGGCGTGGCACAAATATACGGACAGTATTAACCACCAGACCAGTGTTAATGCCATGTGGCAACTCATCAACAAAACTGTCAGGAAGAAACCTACCTGCGCCCTCCACCACAGTCCTCTTAACTACGCTAACGACCTCATCACTACCTGGTCTGCACAGTCACACACTCGCAACCTTCCCGTGCACATTCAGGATGCCCTCTCCACCCAACGCAACGCCCGCAACCTCCGTCTGATGGCTGCCCTACTCACTCCAGACGAGGAAGATGCGTTGCCGCTCACCGAGGAAGAACTAAGGCGTGCCCTTGCTCAGTCCAAGAATACTGCCCCCGGGGATGATGGCCTCACCTATCAAGTCCTCCGTCTCCTTCAGAGAGTTCCTGGCAACCCACTTCTACACCTCTACAATCTCTGCTTCAGCCGGGGACACGTGCCTTCCGCCTGGACCTCCAGCACCATTGTTCCTATACCGAAACCAGGAACCGACAAATTCCGACCTATCTCCCTTACTTCCTGCTTCAGCAAGATCTTTGAGCATATCCTTCTTGCTCGGCTGATGCATCGCCTTCATGATAGCCTCTCTCCCAGCCTATACGGTTTCCTTCCACACCGCAGCACACACCACTGCCTCGCTGAACTCTACACCCGCCTCTCTCCCACCAGTGTGGTTGCCTTCCTCGACCTCAAATCTGCCTTTGACATTGCCAACCGGGAAGTCATTCTTGATCAGCTGGTGGAATTTGGTGTGAAAGGCAACCTTCTCCGTTGGATACGAGGTTATCTGAGTAATAGGGTCTCACGTGTCCTTTTTAAGGGGGCGTATAGTGCCTATGAGCAGTTTGAACTTGGCACTCCACAGGGTGGTGTTCTGAGCCCCTTTCTCTTTAATGTGTTGATGCACCGACTTCTCTCACTTCTCCCTGCCATCCCTGGAATTACCATCATGTGTTACGCGGATGACATCTGTATCCACTCCTCATCACCTCCCGCTCTACAGCGCTTTCTTCATGATTTTCACTTGTCCTCTGTCTCCTGTGGCTTAATTATCTCCCCAGAAAAGCGCAGAATATTTTCCTCCCGTAACCTCAGAGCACTGCCGCCGCTCACCATGGATGGAACTGTCATCCCTCACTGCACACAGTACACTTACCTTGGCGCTCCAGTTCGGGTCACTCCACCTATACCAGCAAGACATCGTGTTCACCCCATAGTCAAGGACCTTCTTGATCGTCTGGAGCCTCGATTCACTCCTATCAAATGGCTCGCCACCAATGCCACCGGTGTATCAACCCCTGTTTTGAGGACCCTTTACATACAGTTTATTCGCTCTGTCGTCGATTACTTGTCCCCTGCTCTTGCTCAACTACCACGAACTGCACTACGACCTCTTGAACACTTTCAAAACCGGGTCATGCGATTCATCCTTGGTTGTCCTCCCTCCACTCGCATAGTCAATATGCAGATTGAACTCAATATGCCACCCATCGTCGAAAGGATTTACGCCAACATCACATATTTCACAGTGAAATGTCTCCACTCTACGCATCTTGCCCCGCACTACTCTGCCGTCATCAAAGCCTCACTCAACCCAGACGTCCCCAGACTCCCACTTCGCATAGGTGGCCAAAATCTACTTCGGGCAGTGTGTGACAACTACCGTGCCCTTAACCTCCATGTACCTGAAGAACAAGCTGTCCCTCATTTGCCACCATGGCGGATTCCCTCCGTAGACGTTACTTTTACGCCAATTACCAAAGATACCCATCCTATTCTACAGAAGCAGGCAGCCCTGGAAACCGTCGCCAGTGTGTCTGCGTCCATCCCCGATGCTCATCACCTTCTGTGAGTTACACGGGGTGCTGGACGCTGTAAGCCTACTTGTTCAACGTAGCCTGAATGGAGTAATAGTCTGCGACTCTCAGCCGGCTCTCCACTCCCTCTCTTCTCCAACACCCAGCTCTGGCCGCGTCGTGCAGGAAATTCTGCGTCACCTCGCCCTCGCTCGCGATGCATCCCTTACCATAGCCTTCGTGTGGACGCCCTCTCACATCTGTCTTAGTGGCAATGAGACGGTGGATCGTCTTGCCAAGGCGGCCTGTACGCTGGACTGGGATGAGGCGCATGCTGACCCGTCGCTTCGCTGCCTCAGACACACCATATACTCAGCTGCCCACGCTACGACAGTACATCGCAGAAATGCAGAGAGGGCCAGCAGTGTGTCCATACAGCACCACGACTGCTTCCTTCAATGTCGCTACGAATACCGCCGCCATGACCTCATGGTGCGCAGGCATAATGTTGTGAGTGCTCGGCTCAGGCTGGGGTACAGGCCTGTGTGGCAAGTATCCCAGGCGCAGGACATGCCGCACTACTCCTCCTGTAGACTGTGTAACACTCCCAATGCCAACACCCTTGACCATTACTGCCTTCATTGTCCCACAGTGATCAACATACTCCCGCGAGGACTTGATTTAATTAATGTATGCAAACACCTTCTCACGGATGATCACCTCGATGTACTCCTTACCCGCCACCCTCACTTTGGTGGCTATTAAACTTCTAATATACTCTCCTTTGTGCATATTTGTGCGTGTGTGTGTGTGTGTGTGTGTGTGTGTGTGTGTGTGTGTGTGTGTGTGTGGTGGGTGGGTGAGGGGTGGGTGGGTGTGTTTAGCGTGCCCTGCGAGACACGAGTGCTCTGTACATAACAAAGTACCTGTAGTGTTACTGGGTCTGTCGCCCTCGGGCGTAATAAATTGAACAAAACAAAAAAATCTCTCTCTCTCTCTCTCTCTCTCTCTCTCTCTCTCTCTCTCTCTCTCTCTCTCTCTCTCTCTCTCTCTCTCTCTCTCTCTCTCTCTCTCACACACACACACACACACACACACACACACACACAGGTATACACAGTTACCGACCTATATGTAGAGTGGAGTGTGTCCCAGAGGCGGGGTGAAAGCGGTGAACATTTTGAGCGAAAATATCCACATAGTATAGAGCTTGTTCCTTAGTGGACCAGTGAGGACCCTCTCCGAGAGCAACAGGCGGCGTAACAGGCTCCACACGTACACTCATCGCTCATCAACGCACTCAAGGCAAGACACTGAGCAATGATAGATATTAGAATAGACAGACTTTCAGCCAACATGTAATGACAAAAATTATAATAGGGAGGGGGCAGACAATTTCAGAGTCATCTAGCTGTAACGAAATTTGAAATGTAAGAAAGACCGGCATGAATTTGATCATTTTATTACTGCACGACAATAATGCTTAGAATACGAAAAAGCAAAACAAAATCTTTTATTATATAGAACGGAAGCGGCCTAGGGCAAAAAAAAAGAAAAAAAGAAAAAAAGAAAAAAAGAAAAAAAAGCCCACTGAAGTGTCGGTCCCTGGGAAAATTCTAAATCAACTGCCAGAAGAATGGGATAAGTGTCTTGAAAAAATTCAAGTCATAGGCAGATGGAAATATAGAAGCAGGGAGAGAGTTCCAGAATTTACCAGAGAAAGGGATAAAAAATGAGAATACTGGTTAACTCTTGCATTAGAGAAGTGGACAGAATAGAGGTGAGAGGAAGGGGTAAGTCTTGTGCAGCAAGGCTACGGGAGCAGGGGAGGCATGTAGTTAGCAAGATCAGAAGAGCAGTTAGCATGAAAATAGCGGTAAAAGAAAGCAAGAGAGGTAACATTGCGGCGATGGGAAAGAGGCTGAAGACAGTCAGTCAGAGAGAGTTGATAAGACGCAAAGCTTTTGATTCCACCCTGTTCAATAGAGCTGTATGAGTGAAACCTCCCCAAACATGTGAAGCATACTCTATACATGGACGGATAAGGCCCCTGTATAGAGTTAGCAGTTGGGGAGGTGAGAAAAACTGGCGGAGACGGCTCAGAATACCTAACTTCATAGAAGCTGTTTTAGCTAGAGAAGAAATGTGAAGTTTTCAGTTTAGATTACAAGTAAAGGATCAACCGAGAATGTTCAGAGTAGAAGTGGACAGTTGAGTATCATTGAAGAAGAGGGGATAGTTATTTGGAAGGTTGTGCTGAGTTGATAGGTGGAGGAACTGAGTTTTTGAGGCATTGAACAACACTAAGTTTGCTTTCCCCCAATCAGAAATTTTAGAGAGATCAGAATTTAGGCGTTCTGGGGCTTTCCTGCGTGTGCTGTGTACTTCCTGAAGGGTTGGTCGTCTATGGAAAGACGTAGAAATGTGCAAGGTGGTATCATCAGCATGGGAGTGGATAGGGCAAGAAGTTTGATTTAGAAGATCATTAATTAATACTAGGAAGAGAATGGGTGATAGGACAGACCCTTGAGGAACACCACATTTAATAGCCTTAGGGGAAGAACAGTGACCGTCTGCCACAGCAACAATAGAACGATCAGAAAGGAAACTTGAGATGAAGTTGCAGAGAGAAGGATAGAAGCCGTAGGAGGGTAGTTTGGAAATTAAAGCTTTGTGCCAGACTTTATCAAAAGCTTTTGATATGTCTAGAGCTACAGCAAAAGTTTCACCAAAATCTTTAAAAGAGGATGACCAAGACTCAGTAAGGAAAGCCAGAAGATCACCAGTAGAGCGAGCGGCCTTGACAGAAGCCATACTGGCGATTAGATAGAAGGTTGTGAAGTGATAAATGTTTAAGAATCTTCTTGTTGAGAAAGATTAAAAAAACTTTAGATAAACAGGAGATTAAAGCAATAGGAAGATATTTTGA
Source organism: Callinectes sapidus (assembly GCA_020233015.1). NCBI lineage: Eukaryota > Metazoa > Arthropoda > Malacostraca > Decapoda > Portunidae > Callinectes > Callinectes sapidus. The sequence goes on along the minus strand of CM035187.1, from coordinate 7,573,817 downwards.
AGGATTAGAACGGTCACCCTTTTTAGTAACAAGCAGAATATAGGCAAACTTCCAACAAGAAGGAAAGGTAGATGCAGATAGACAGAGTTGAAAGAGTTTGACTAGGCAAGGTGCAAGCACAGAGACACAGTTGCGGGGAATAATAGGATAGACCCAATCAGGTCTTGAAAGATTCGTCTGGGATGTCTAAAGGCCGGCTATAATAAGAGGTGTATATAGAGGGCGAGAGCAAACGTGAGCGCACATACGAGTATACGTTTTATAAGGCCTGTAGGCCACTGATGGCTCGCTCTGTGAATAATGTTCCCTACCATCCTAATACCCCAAAAGTATCCAAAGAATAATAACTTTGTTTTACTGCAAAAACACAACATAGTTCATTACTGAATGACCAATGTAGAGCACTATACATTTCCCTAATAAAAAACAAATAAAAAATCATATTTTGCCTCTTTGACACATTGACATTATCAAAACCGTATTTTAGAAATAGTGAAATAAATTTTTGTCAATTCTCAGATACGATTCTATGTTTCAGGGCAAAGTCTCTTAAAATACCAGAAACACCTCATTTTTGGAGATAATTAAGAGGAATGGGAATGATATGATAAAAACAATTTATGAAATTGTGGTCGCTATGATCCAACTGAGAAGATACGGTAACAGCGTAAGCAAGATTAGAGAATACAAAAAGATCAAGAATGCCAACGTATATAAATTTATGGCAAGAATTGTAATGATGTGAAACCCAGTTGTTTGTTTGTTGTTCTGTTTGCTGTTCTCAACTTGCTAAGAGTAGTGAAACAGTACAGTGGAAACAGTGTAGCGAAAACAGTACAGTGGGAAAGTGCAGCGTAAAAAGCGAAGTGCATAACTGCGTTGTAACTTCTCGTGTGCTGAGCGAGAAACATAAACTACTCAGTGACCACTCCCTATTCTCGCGACCTCCGGAATTCCCAAGGGACCCCGATCAGGTGCTCCTCTTAACCTCCCAACGACATGTCAGTCTCCACAAATCAAAACAGACTGATTGAGAGACCTACTGGGAACTCTGGTACCCGCCCATCACAACAGGTGTGCAGTATGCGGTCGTAAGGCAGACCCAAGCCGGACCCAACACTGCATTGAGGAGGACTGTCCCAACCTCTGCCACACGGGCTGATTGGCAGGGACATCAGAGTACACCTGCCAGTACACAGCACACCTTTGCGAAGAAGCTGGCATCAGGGACCCTGTGACTTTCTACGCCCAGGCTCAGACACCTGCCACGAGCCCTAATGTCTCTCACTCCCTCCCTGAACCAACAGAAAGAAAAGACTTACAAGGACTAACCAAAAAGGATTTAAAAACACTGGTTATAAGTCTTAGAAAAGAGAAAGAAATGTTCAAAGACGAAAATAAGGCGAACAGTGACACAATAAATGAACTCACAGAAGCAATGCCCTCGCTGGTGAGGGCACTGAGGGCAGTTGACACCCTACTCGCTCTAAATCAAAGCAACAAAATTGAATAGAAAAAAGATCCATTGTTTGCACTGCTAAGGCTGAGGTCATAGAAAACGACTGAGCTCGTCACATCAGTGTTAATCACGAGGCTCATGAGTGGTGGGCATTGCGAGTAGAGAGAAAGAGTGAAAGTGACGCTGGCTTAGAGCCAGACACCTCACGCGACCCCCAGCGTTCACCACTCCTCCCATCCTTTCGACTCCGACGCCTCCTCACTACCTCCCAACCCATCAACTCAAATCAACAAACACCGCTCCCGCCAGCTACGCCTCGAGTCACTCAAAGCCCCCAACAACATACGCTTGAAGCGGCGAGGGAGGACTCTGCTGTCCTACTCTGCGGCACATAGAACCCTTCTCAACATAGGCCTGTAGCAGCGCGAGTGAACCCTGCGGCTAGCCAGCCTCGAAACACGCAGGACCCTCCTCAGCACAGGCTTGGCGAGGCGCGCCGATCACAGCAGCCGCTGTAGCGCCAAGATAGGTAGGAATTCATTGTATATATACATGTAGATATAGTCTGATGCAACATCCCCATAGGATGGTGCAATACTTCAGAAATGCTGACTCTGCTTTTCCTTCTACAAGGAGTTGCATGTGACGATATATATTTCTAGGCATTTCCATTATTATTGTATGCATAGGATGTTTCATTGTGAAAGTAAAATAATATCAACTCTCTTGGAAGGATGTAGTTTATAAGACATCGTTGTAAGGGAGAGAATAAGCTGTTTGAAGAACTAAGGGCATCAGGCACACACATGCACCCGATCACATGACCCACGCCCAAGTGTCAGCACTTTCCGAGGCGTGGGGCGCGGCGGCCGCACCAGCAGGCAGAAGGAAGACAGCCGGCTCGTGTGGTGGTTGAGGGGACGAACTGTGTGTGCCCCGAAGGTGTGTGCCCTGAAGGTGTGTGCCGTGAACGTGTGCGTTCTCGGGACTCAAGTGTTCTCTAAGTGATCTCCCAAGAGATAGACTTAACACTTCTCCGAGAAAGACAGTGACATTACGTTCTAACCGTGTGTCTTGAAACCCCTGTAAATATCACCCCTAATATATTAACTTTTATAATCTGAGTTTCCCTCCAAACCTGGATACGAAAGTATAATATTAACCAGTTGACCGCTCGCCACAAGTATCAGACTCACTTGGACAAGTTATGTTGGTGAAGCTACCTCTAGCCAACACCGCGACGCCACCAAAAACGCAAGAAGCAGAACTCCAGGCCGACTAGCGTGTTCACCAACACCAGGGAAGTAACTCAAGGACCACCTCAGCCAGATAAGTGCTCCCGCTGCCACCGCAGAGGCCACTCTGGTGACCAGTGTCCAAAATATCTCAAGTGCGAGTACTGCCAAGGACAGTACCACACATCTGCCACCTGCCGCGAGAGACTGGCAAAGCGTCGGCACCAGGACCTGTTAGATACTCGCACAGCAGACATTCGCCGTCATCCGAGGAGCTGCCTGGCGTCTCCCCTCATCCTCATACAAAAACACCAGTTGGGGATCTGTGCCTGCACCGTCGCAGCTTCCTCACGACTACCGCCTCACACACCAGCAAAGGACAAACTAGCTGACGCAATTTCCCCTTCACAGGCTTCAATGATGCCCTTAAATGGCACCAGGAAACTCAGGCAGCATTGAAAAGGAACTATGTATCGTGTCAGCAGGTTTCCACATGAACAGGCTTCAATGATGCCCTTAAATGGCACCAGGAGGCACTCAGGCCGCATTGAAAAGGAACTATGTATCGTGTCAGCAGGTTTCCACACGAACGTGGGAGATTTAACACACAGGTTCATCCGGGTCAACAATGCTGACTTTGTGTTTGTGTGTGAAACGTTCCTAAAAACTATCGATCGAAGGCTATTCAGCCTGGATCAGGAAGGACCGCTCCACACACGGAGGAGGAGTTGCCTTCTGCTACAAGACCTCTCTTTACGTTATAGTGCTGGAAACACCCATCCCAGTGGGGCTTGAAGCAATTATACTGAAGCTTGTCGGTGAAGATGGCCGAGGTACACTATGTGTGGGCTGTTATGGTTCCCCCGCCTAAGGGACAGCCCTGGTAGATTACATTACCACCAGCCTCGACCGTCTCATGACACCCCACCGATGTGACAACATCATCATTCTCGGTGACCTAAACCCACGAAGGATACAGCGATCTTCTGACTCCCTGCTGGCAATGCACAGTCTCAATAGTCACGTCACCTTTCCCACGCATCGGTAGGACTCCATCCTTGATCCCGTGGTGACCGTGACGGAACTGACCCCCCCCCTCCAGGAAGTCAGGTGCTTCCCTCTGGGTCCTGTGGGCAGCTCAGATCACAAGGCCATCCTGACGAGAATAACTTTCAGGAGGACCCTGGATAAGAGCTCCACGCACACTCTATAGGAGTGGGAAGATGCCAACTGTGAGAAGCTGCGCCATTACCTGGTGACAACAGACTGGGTCAGCCTGTTGCAAGGGGACGTGAATCAGCAGGCAGAGGGGCTAATTGAGGTACTGTTGGGGGCACAGGACCGGTGGGTGCCCCACAAAAAGCTCAGAGTGAGATCCTCAGACCAACCATGGTTTGGAACTCAGTGCCGAGCTGCCTCTGACAACAAATATCGGCTGCGGCGCATATACAAGAGCAGCCCCACGCGGTGGAACAAAGCCCGCCATAGGGAAGCAGCCACCCACATGGAGGCCAGCCTGGGCCAGGGAGCAGTGGATGGAGTGTAAGAAAATGAAGCTGAGGGGTGGTCATATTGGCTCAAAACAGCGGTGGGATCTTGTGGAGTAGACTCCACCATACCCCCTCTGCTGGAGGAATCTCGGGGACTCATTACAAATAATAAGGATAAGGTGGACTTGCTGGCCCAACACTTCGCCCGCAAGATGACCGTCCCTCATCCCAACAAACCTCCTCCCTCCCTCCCTGTGACAGCAGGAAACAGGCTGACCACGATCACTACAAATGAGGAAGAGATACGAGCTGCTCTCTCAGCCCTTGAGGAAAACAAGGCTGTGGGCCCTGACGGTGTAAGCCCCGAGTACTTCGCAGGTGCTCCGACGTGCTGGCATGACCTTTCTCCAGATTATTCGAGGCCATCCTGTGCCAAGAAAGGTGGCCGAGAATTTGGAAGACAAGCCATGTGGTGCCAGCACATAAGAAGGGCAGCAAATCAGAGCCAGCAAACTACCGCCCCATATCCCTACTGTCAGTGGTGGGAAAGGTGCTGGAGAGCATCATAGTGACATGCCTCACATCCCACCTCGAGAGCCAACTTCTTCTAAGCGACAGGTAGTTTGGTTTCAAGAAAGCTCGCTCGGCAGCAGACCTCACACTTCTACTATCAAACCAGTGGAGCGACGCCCTGGACCAAGGGAGGCCCACAGTTGTCCTGGCGCTAGATAATGTTGGTGCCTTCGATCGTGTGTGGCACAATGGCCTCGTGGAGAGCTAACCCGCTATTGGAATGGGCGGTGGCTTGTTAGATCTATTGAAAAATTATTTGCAAGATCGGAAGATGTGGGTCGTCCACAATGGGCAACAGTCTTCCCCTCAGGTGTTCCACAAGGGAAAGGCAACTGGCATCTGTAACATCAGTGTAGAGCTGCTGAAAGCTGGGATGAGGCCATGATCTGTGGGTTGCATACTGTCTTGACTGCTATTTAGCATACAGGTACCCCCTAACTGGAAAAGGGGTGGTTGTCACTATCTGGAAAGCAAAAAGGGGACCGTCAGGACTGCAACAATTACCATGGCATAACACTTCTCAGCGTACCAGGCAAGGTGCTTGCCCATCTGCTGCTGATGCGGATCCACAGTCATCTGCTGAAACACCAGAGACCTGAACAGTGTGGGTTCACGCCTGTTAAGTCAACAACTAACCGGATCCTAGTGCTTCACATACTGGTAGAGTAAGACGAGTTCCAACAAGGATGGTTGCAGCCTATTTTGATCTCAAGAAAGCTTTTGATTTAGTGTATCGAGAGGCACTCTGGGATCTTCTGCGTCGCCATGGGATTCTTGCAAGAATCATTGGTCTATTAATAATTTGGTCTGTACTCTGGGACTGCGAGTGCTGTGAAGCATGGAGGTGGCGTGTCCTGCTTCTTTCCTGTGAACATGAGAGTGTGACAGGAATCCATGCCTGCTCTACCACTTTTAAATATCTGCATGGATTGAGAATGGAGCAGAATTGTGGACAATCTGTCGGCAATACTGATATAACAGATCTTGTTTTTGCCGATGATTCAGTAATCTTTACTGAGTCAATGGAACTTCTATAGGCTCTAGAGGCACTGCAAGAGAAGGAGAAGCCCTTGGGACTAGAGGTTTCCTGGCTCAAGACCAAAGTTTAGGTGTTTAGTAGTTTGCTGGATGAAGCAGCACAGTCTGTCCATGCATATAATGAGAACATTGAGATCTTGGAAAACTTCACATACAAGTACCTTGGTAGTGTTGTGTATAACGACGGTGGGTCAAGCTAGAAAATCGTTAAGTGGATTGGTCAAACCCACGACCTTATGGACTCGCTCAGCACAAGCATTTGACATTGTCGCTACACGTAAAGACGGACAAAGATTCGGATTTTCATGTCGCTGTTGATCCCTGTCTTACTCTATGGTTGTGAGACATGGACACTGAACACCGACTTGAAAAGGTGAGCTGATGTCTTTGATAGTAGATGCCTTCACAGGATCATTGGGTACCATTGGTATGACTTGTGTGTCCAACCACCGATTGCTCAGTGACGTTGATTCGAATCCCATTACCAGTACAGCCCGTCAACGCCATTTGCGGCTACATTAGAATGTGGCACTCTATCCGAAAACCGATCTTGTTTATCGTGTGTTCTCTGAAAGGGGTTACCGAGCATCGAGGAGGCCAAGGGGGCTGCAGCCAGTCAATACCTTTTGCTGAGTTACTTGGTACGGAAAGAGACTGCATGGAAACTCGTGCACAGTGGCGCCACAGATTAGGCGAGCAACGCGCTCCCCCCTACCCCCCCACCCCCCTCTCGAGGACGGTTTTGGACCGCTGATTGGCTCCGGGGTCACGGACAACGCTTTCTGCTCCCTGCCGCTACCTTCGTGGCGACATCTAGCCATACAATGTCTCTCGTTCTCTTGTAAATATTTTCTTTCTTTAGGATAATATATATAGACTCGCAAGCTTTTCTGTGCTGTTTGGAGAGATTCGCTTGCAACATTTTGGCTTCATTCCACTTCAACAGATGTCCCTTTTCATCCATGTCATTCATCAACACGCCTCTAAACCTGTAGTATCAGATGTCAGCCTTGTACTTATTTAGACTTCTCATCCACCACATAAGACGCAATAAGCTATGTGTGTTTTTTGGTTAGTTTTATTTTCCGGCTTATGAGGTCCTTGATTTTGCTGCTCGCTGTTGTCACTATGAAGATGTTGGTGTTGCTTTACTTATGAACAAGGTACCATTGGAAACTTTGCCTCGTCACTTAGTTTTTCTTCTTCTTCATGGCGGATCATATTCTCTCTTCTAATATGCATAGAAGATATTTCTGGTATCTTATTTTCAAGAAGGCATCTCTGGTGTACTTCAACTCCTCTGGCAGGAATTACTCACTGCAAATCATTAGCTTAGAAGCAATTTGGTAAGTCATATGAATAAAAAAAGACATCTGCCGAAGTGGAATGTAGCCAACGTGCAGCAAGTGAATCTATCCAAACAGCAAAGAAGATATTGAGAGTTTAAATAAATTATCCTAAACCAAAAATGTATCAACAAAAAAACAGGAGAAATAATTAAATTATGTTGGCGGAAGTCACCGTGAAGGTATCAGCAAGAAGCAGGAGACCTGCCCCGTATATATATATATATATATATATATATATATATATA
>CM035187.1:7530331-7561850 GCA_020233015.1 Callinectes sapidus | reverse complement strand
CTCTCTCTCTCTCTCTCTCTCTCTCTCTCTCTCTCTCTCTCTCTCTCTCTCTCTCTCTCTCTCTCTCTCTCTCTCTGGCTGGTACCTAATTGCTCCTCGGTGAATAAGGGCTATAATGCAGAATAAATTCAGCCCAAAGACCTTTGATATGATCCAAGACTGTACCATTCAGAGTGTGAATCGCGTTACCACGTGTGTTAATACATGCATGTTATGCTGTCGTACTTCTTCCTTTTGACCTTTTTTATCTTCTTCCTCCTGATCCTCTTCATCCTTATCAAGTTTAAATCAATACCCACCTCTTTCTCCTCTTACCCTACGACGCCGCTGAAATGTCCTTGTCTTTTTGTACTTCAGCACATTATCTTCCCACACGGACAGAAAAAAAAAACTGACAACAACAGGGTTAAACTTAGTGGATTTGTAATTCATGAGCAGCAGCACGGGAGTTGGGTTCAGGTGTGTGTTTATTTTTCTTTTTTATGTAAGAGAGGGAAGCTGGCCAAGGGCAGCCGAAAATAATAAACACCCACTAATTTGTCAATCCCCTTGCAGGTCCGAAAGAGTTAGTTAAAGGGTAGAGATAAATGTCTTGAAAACTTATTTTTAAATAGGGTTAAGTCATAGAAAGATGGAAATACAGAAACAGGTAGAGAGCTTCAAAGTTTACCAGAATGAATAATTGAGAGTACTGGTTAATCTTCCCATTAGAGAGTAGGAATAGGACAGAATAGGGGTAAAAGGAGAAGGAAAGCCTTGTGAAGCGAGGCCTCATAGGAGGCATGCAGGTAGCAAGGTCAAAAGAGCAGATAGCATGAAAATGGCGATAGCAGGTAGCAAGAGATGCAACATTCCAGCGAAGAAGGAGAGGTTGAAGACAGTCAGTCAGAGGAGAGGAGTTGATGAGACGAAAATCTTTTGATTCCATCATATCTAACAGAGTTATGTGAGTGGAACCCCCGAGAAAAACTAAAGGACACGTCTCAGAATATTTTGATACTTTTAGCAGGAGATAAGATGTGAAGTTTCCAGTTTAGATCATTAGTAAAGGAGAGACCTAAGATATTCGGTGTAAAAGAGGGGGACAGTTGAGTGTCATTGAAGAAGAGTGGATAGTGGTCTGGAACGTTGTGAGTTAATCGATGGAGAAATCGAGTTTGGGGAAATTTTACAATACTAAGATTTTTCTACTCGTTACAAATCTTGAAAAATTTGATGTCAGGTCTTCTGTGGCGCCTCTGTGGGATCTGTTAACTGTCTGAATAGTTTGTCAACTTTGAAAAGACATGGAAAAGTTTAGGTTGATATCATCAGCGTAGGAATAAATAGAGCAAGAAATTTGGTTTAGAATATCATTGATGAATAATAGAAAGAAATTGGGTTATAGGACAGAGCCGTGAGGAGCACCACCGTTAATAGATTTAGGAGGATGATGCCAGTCTACCACACCAGCAATAAAACGGTTGGAGAAGAAATTTCAGATAAAGTTGCAGAGGGAAGGATAGGAACTGTAGGACGGTAGTTTTGAGACCAAAGTTTTGTGCCAGATTCTATCAAAAGCTCTTGATATGTCTAATGCAACAGCAAAAGTTTCACCAAAATAAGAGGATGATCAAGACTCAGTAAGGAGAGGCAGAATATCACCAGTAGAGCAACCTCAATGCAAGACATACTGGCGGTCAGATGGAAGATTATGAAGAGACAAGTGTTAAAGAATCTTCCTATTGAAGATAGATTCAAAAACTTTAGAGAAGTGAGATATTAAAACTATAGGGTTTTAGGCATTAAAACGGTCACCTTTTACTTAGGAACAGATTTCGAGAGAGACAAAAAGGTAGAGCTCGATGGACAGAGCTGGAAAAGTTTAAACCAGGCAAGGTGAAAGAACGGAGGCACAGTTTTTGTGAGTAATAGGATGGATCCCATCAGGTCAATAAACCTTCAGAGGATCTAGGCAAGTTGGGGTATGGAAAACATCATTGCGGAAAATTTTAATTGAAAGCATAAGATAGTCAGAGGGAAGGGAAGAGGGAGGAACAAGCCCAGAATCATCCAAGGCAGAGTTATTAGCAAATGTTTGAAAGAAGAGCTCAGCTTTATAGACAGATGTGATGGCAGTGGTAACATCAGGATGAAATAAACGATACTAGAAGTCTCAAGGTGAATTTGAGTTTGAAAGTTTTGACATTTTCTATTGATGAAGGTGTGATTGGCAAGTTGAGGAACAGATTTGTCATGATTCTGGCCAGAAATTTAAAGTGCATGAGATTCAGGTGATGGAAATCTCAATTACTTTTTGTGGGCAACCTCTCTATCACATATAGCGCAAGAAAAGGTTGTGTTAAGCCAAGGTTTAGAAGATTTTGGTTGAGAAAAAAGAGTGGGGAATGTACGCCTCAATTCCAAACAATCACCTTTGTTATGCGCTCAGCACACAGAGATGAGTCTCTGACACGGAAACAGTAATTATTCTAGGGAAAATTAGCAAAGTACCTTCTCAGGTACCCCCAACTGTCAGAAGCAAAACGCTAGAGGCACCTCTGCTTTGTAAGATCTTGAGGAAGGCTTTGAGAAATAGGACAAGAACAGACATGAAATTGTGATCAGGAGAGCCCAACAGAGAAGACAAGATGGCAGCATCAGCAGAAGGATCAAAGTTAAAAGAATGTTGGTCTTTTTTCCAAGACGGTCAGAAATTTACTAATGTCGCTACTAATTCCACTATCCAAATCATTAATGTATACTAAAAAAAAAAGATAGCATTAAAAGTGACCCAAATGGCATCCCACTAATTACCTGACCCCAATTTGAATCAGAGCCGTTACAACTGCCTATCATCACCTATCGCTTAACCATGATTTTATCAACTTTAATATTTTTCCATCTATGGCGTGCGCCCAAACCTTTCTCAAGGGCCTCTGTTGGGGTCCCTTATCAAACGTTTTACTGAAATATAGGTAAAGGATGTCTCATACACTTTACAATAGAAACTCAATATAATTGCAAGGTACGACTTTCCTCAGAATGATTTATTAAATTATATTTGTCTAGATGCTCTCTAAATTCCTTCGCTATTACTGACTCTATTAATCTACTACAATTGAAGTTAAGCTGGTGGTTCTGTGATTAGATCGTAGCGGAAACATTAGTAATTCCACGGAAAATCATCATAGTACCTCTTCAGGTCCCCCAACTGCCAGAAGTGAAAAGCCAGAGCTTTAAGGAATCCTGAAGAGGGATTAGAGAAATAGAACAAGAAAGAAATATGAAATTGTGATCGGAGGAGCCCAATGGAAAAGATGTAGTAACCCGCATAAGAAGGATTGGAAATAAGGGAAAGGAAAAAGAATGTTGGACGTATCTCCACAGTCAGCAAAATGAGTAAGGTGTTGCACCAGTTGCTCTAGGTCATGAAGACTAGCAAAAATGAAGGCTAGTTCACCGAGATGGTTGAGAAAGAGGAAAGCAAAAGCTTGTGGTGAACATCGAAATTTCCAAGGATGGGTGATGGTAAAAACTAAATGGTACTCGACAGTCGTTGAAGTGAATTATAGCCAATTCAATGTACTGAACCTCCATTGTCCCCCCTAATCCACACATCGACAATGTGTTGTTAGGTTAGATAGGGTAGATTTACGTAAGAGTTGGTGAAGGAGCTAAAGGCGCACCTTACGGGTATATGAGTGTTGGATAAGGTTATGTAAATGTATCTCGTTCTCTAGGGGCATTACCACAGTAGAAGAGTTTGTTATATTTTTGTCATCAGTTAAAGAAGTAAAATTTTGTTAATTCTTTTCCTTTTAGTTTTTCATTTGTCCAAGGAAGAACTGGTGTAGCAGTGCTGTGTTAGCGTTCTGTACAGTGATGGCAGTAGAATTAGATGAAAGCATAAATTCCCAATTCTACACCGGTATAGATGCAACGAGGCATCAGCTCACGCGGACCGGACGCCGCTACGTAGTAGAACAGAGGGGGGGGCCACCGTGGTACAATGGAACCACGTACGTTCTGGGGCCCTTGAGATCCCCAAATGCATAGGCTCGAATCCTGGCCACGGTCCGAGGGGATATTGGGCATCCACTCTTGGTAGTGGTGCCCAAATGGACGGGCTTTCAGATAGGAAGTTTCCATTAGGTGGTCTCTTTTACCCTATAAACTTTTATAAAAGCCCACAATATATTTAAAAAAATGGGGACGTTGCATTCCCATGGTTGGGATATATTTGATAGAGCCACGAAAAACAGAAGTACGCTGAAAGGCCAAATTGAACAGGAGTCGTACAACAAAGTGGAAAAGAGGGTAAATAATAAAATGCAAAAGAGAGCTATTCGGGGAAAAGGATATATAACTATTGGTGCTAAGCCCTTTTGGTACTCCCTAAGATCGAATGGAGTACATTCTGACCGTGAGGGTAGAAAGAGAGAAAAGACAAGCTGAGAGGTGCCATTTTGCAACTCCTATCTTTTCCTACCTCAGGTACACTCGGCTTATTCTCAAAAAAGAGAGTAAATCAAAGATTTCGGCTAAATTTTGGCATAGTGGAGGGATGGCTCAGCACTGGAGCCCGGGTGAAGTCAGTTGTGACCCAGGCTGAAGCATCTTCCACAGGCCGGACTCGAGCGAGTGTGGCTCTAAAAATCTTAGTCGACAACAAAAAAAGAGGGGAGGCATAGATTCTTTGGGTTTAATAATTTACTTATTCGTCTTCTTTCTATTTACTTTAACTTAATCTTTGATGATTAAAACTTGGTTGTAACTTCCGAAATAGATTTATTAGGAGATGAATCATGGATTCCCCAAGAGGAAGTACTAGGAGGAATAGTGAGTGAACAAGCGATTAGTGGCGTCATGAAATTAAAGGGTTCAGAGGTAGACCGTCACGATCAGGAAAAAATGGAGCTGTTAGAATAGAGCGTTGATAATTTAAGACAATGTGTTTATGATTTAGTGTTAGAAATGAGCTCCATGGAAGTAGAACACACCCTGGAGAGATCAGTGAAGACTTTTTGAAACCATGGGATATCCCTGCCCTAGAGTTACGTCATTTAAGTGGAGTAGAAGACGCGAGACAATTCACAGTTTTCTTGTCACAAATTGAAAGTTGTTTCCAAAACACTTCGGAGAGGCAGCAGATAATTTAGATGAGAGTCAATGCACCCTTGGCACGTTTCATTCAGAACATCCATAGTACAAAAATTGTCATGAACGGAATTTGAGGAACGTTTAACAGCTGAACTCGCAGACGAAAGCGAAGAACATATACTCGTATGATGAAGACAAATATGTAGAGTGAGTGGTAAGGATACACAAGTTGAGGCAAGGTACTTTATTCTCTAACGTTTCGGTATTAAACCATCTTCAGAGAGAATGTACAGGCAATCAAAGACACGGCAGTTTATATATGCGTTGGCGGCTCAGCCCGCAGGTCCTCCTGGCGGAACGGGCTGTGATTGGCGAAAGCCAGACAGAGTCAGTCTGGCCGCTGCCCGAGACGAACACACGGATCCTCCCCTGTGACTGGTTATGCTCTCGGTGTTAATGTAGGCAGACTCCACCAGTTTTCTTGTCATTTTGGGGAGTCTGGTGTGCAGCACCCTGGCTGCCTCCCAATTTGGTAGGTGTCCATGTGAGTTCACATGAACCACAAGTGAGTTTGAAGTCTTGTGCTGTCGAAGGTCGTATTTATGTTCGTAGAACCTCCTCTTTACGGTGAGACGTCCCGAGGCGTAAAGAGGAGGTTCTACGAACATAAATACGACTTTCGACAGCACAAGACTTCAAACTCACTTGTGGTTCATATGGACTCACATGGACACCTACCAAATTGGGAGGCAGCCAGGGTGCTGCACACCAGACTCCCAAAAATGACAAGAAAACTGGTGGAGTCTGCCTACATTAACACCGAGAGCATAACCAGTCACAGGGGAGGATCCGTGTGTTCGTCGCGGGCAGCGGCCAGACTGACTCTGTCTGGCTTCCGCCAATCACAGCCCGTTCCGCGTTGGCGGGCTGAGCCGCCAACGCGTATTATAAGCTGCCGTGTCTTTGATTGCCTGTACATTCTCTCTGAAGATGGTTTAATACCGAAACGTTAGAGAATAAAGTACCTTGCCTCAACTTGTGTATCTTTACCACTCACTCTACATATACTCGTATATGACTCTAAAATATAATTGATTCAAAGTATAAGCGTGATGAAAATCCAGTAGAATTTAAGGCAAAGCTAAAATGTAAATTGGCTTTATTAGAAATGCAGTCCAAGTCAGGAGAAGTGTCAAAATTAGACAAACCCATTAAAAACCAATTACTGAACCACATCCCAAAAGCAAGTAGAAACCGATTGGAGTTGTATATGTGAACACCTCACTAAAAAGATTCCTGAGTAAGTTAAAGACAGAGAGGATAGTGGTAATAGCACAGTAGCAGGATAACGTATGAGGGATCGAACCGTTTATACAACAACCCGAAGCTGCAGTAGCGCATTAACCCCGAGAGGAACAGCACCAACAGGTAGACGAAACTTGGAAAGAATTGAAGGGAGACTGAGACGGGTAAGGACACTGGCTGCGCTGCTCGGTGGGGCGGGGTAGGGCGGGCACCAGTGAGGACAAGCTCGCGATGAACAGCTATCCCAGGTCCTCACCTCTTGTAGATAAGGACAGTAATCCACGTTGTAGTTGATTGCTTTATACAGGAATGAGACTGAGTTGTGGTTGTACAACTCAAGGTTGGGTTGTTTGGCAGTAACAGTGTGTGCAGGAGTGCCGTGGGCGGTGGGGCGGAGGTAAGAAAACACTTTCGCCAACAGTTATAAAAAGTCAATCTCGACAGGCAAGGGAGGTATCAGTGCACGGAGCTATAAACACGGCCGTTGTTTTGGTTACGTTTTGCTAGCGAAAGCGAAACGATGCAGCTCACAGGGTCCAATTACCAGTTCACTCCTCTTTTACTCTAATGCTTCGTTCACTCCCTCTGTTCTAAATTGTTTAGTGCTTTTCACTCACCCACGATATCCACCTAGGTTTTTTTTTTTTTTTGTTTTTTTAGTTTTTAGGCACAGTTTTTCACATAAATTTATCCCATCGCTACCACCATTATGTTACCTGCATCGACTGTAGTTCTCACCGACACAGATAGCATATACCTGTCGGGTCACGGTGAAGACAATGTCGACGACTCACTGGCAAGGTGAAGACAGGAGGAAGGTCTGCAGATAATCTGGCAGGTATTCAGGGCCAGAGGTAAACCTTCAACGATAGTAGGGGTAGTGGTTGAGCGGTATTCAATTTATATTAGTTTTTAGTTTGGTGGATAAAGAGAGAGAGACGCAGGAGGTGAGCCGAGTGAAGGAAGTGAGCGTCCGAGGCAGAGTGCCGCCTCGCCTCCCTTCGTTCCTGAACAGATATACCCTCTGACTGCCATGTAGTAGTACCTGTGCGTTGGTAGTGTGTGTGCCTAGTTGACATTGTGGAAGCCTGCTGGGAGGCCGTGAAAGAGGTGTGAGGTGGCCCAAAGCTGCCGCCTTGCTTCGCTGCCTTTGTTCTGTGTCGGCCTTGTGTGTGGCGCCGGTGTAGCAGGAAAATTTTCCCCCCTGACTGCAGTTCCCCCCGGGAAAAGTAGCCTAGTTTAGATTCGCCCCCCCCCCCCCCCCCCCCCCCCCCCGGGAAAATTGGTCTGGCCTGTTTTTCCCTTGGGGGGAATTACAGACCTAGGATATATTTCCTCCCTCTTGGCCATTTCACCCCCTTACACAATTAAGAAAAAAAACATATCACCATTTTCAAGTCACCAGCTGCAAGTAGTGTAATGTAATGTAATATAATGTAACTTTTTCCTTACAACACATACAGACATGCAATGCACTTTGATAATCATAGACACTTGTTTCTTTTAATACTTATATTTCTCTATAAAACATCTTTATTTCTTTAGCATTAAAATTCAAGGTTAAAAGGCTATCTTATAAAGGAGGTTTAAAAATCTGTAAACAGAACATAAAGTTTCAAATTTCTTATAAAGTTAAAAATTTTCAAAAGGGACTTCATACAAGTTGGGTTACATTTGCAGCAGCTCCACGATGCCTTAAAATTTTCTGTAGATCCAAGGCAAGCAGTGTGATACCATTCGTAGCAAGATTCATACTCCACCACTTCACGTCCATCTGCTGTGATTTCCGCACATTCCGGACAAACCCATGCTCCAGGAATGTCGTCTTCTTTAGCTTTTATAGTAGCGTGAAGTGTCGTAACTGCATCACTGTCCATGTATTTGTAAATTGCTTGAAGTTTTTCTTTACTGTTGACAAGAATACCAGGAAGCTTTTCTGGTCTTGTCTCTATTTCTTCTTCTGTTATAGTGTTTCCATCTATTTCCACTCTTGTAGCAACTTCCTCATCTACAAACATGAGTAAAATTGTCCTTTCTCTTGCTGAAATACTTGGGGCCAGTGTTTGTTGAGATTGCCCCTGTTTTTTCCTGTTCGTGGTGTATTCTTTATCTTGGTAGTTGTCCTGATCTTGTCCAGCTCCGCTTGAATCATCAAATCTGTACAGCTTCAAATTTACCACGTGATATGTATTTTTTTCAATTCTTTGCCTGTTGAGAGATTTTTGAGTTTTGCACGTCCTTTTCCTTGTAGGGAAAGAACTTCATAAGGGCCTATGTACTTTGATTCTAATTTACCTCCCATTCGATTATTATTTTTGTTGTTTTTCAACAATACTAATGAACCCTGGGCTATTTCATTTGATTTGGCTGTATGTCTCTTATTATAGTTCTTCTTCTGTCTACTTCGAGCTTTTGCAATGTTCATTGCCATTTTTTCCTCCGCTGCCTTCTTATCTGACACTACTCTCTCTGTTAACTCTGATATTTTCTTCTGTCGTTGCTCCGTCTTTCACCTGTGATCCAGTGTCTAAGTAAATGGGGAGTACTGGATCTCTCCTAAATATCGCAGTGAAAGGTGCAACGCCAGTGCTGGCGTGAACAGATGTACGATACCCAAACAGGATTCTTTTGATGCGCATATCCCAGTCGTTTTGCTTTTCATTGACGCATTTCATAAGAGTTTTCTCAAGTGTCTGATTGAATCTTTCCTGCAATCCATTAGTTTGAGGATGATAGGGTGAAGCAATTTTGTGATTAATATGCAGCTTCACAGAGGATGTCATTCAGTTGATTTACAAATTCACGGCCTTGGTCAGTAATAAGTGTTTCAACACAACCAAAATCACACATGGCGTCTAAAAAGAACTGAAAGTGACTTGCCAGTTTGCCTCGTTGTAGTAGTAGTAGTAGTAGTAGTAGTAGTAGTAGTAGTAGTAGTAGTAGTAGTGGTTGTGCATGGGGGCGGGAGAATATTGGCCAGGAGGGGGGAATATCATCCTGGGTCAAAATCCCCCCTGGGGGAGATTTATCTTGGGCCAGATTTCCCCCTGGGGGAATCTCAGACGGGGGGAAATGCAGACTGCTACACCGGGTCACAAGGTCCCCCTTGTGTTACGTGTATTGTGTTATGCAGTAAACTGGCCAAAGTGAACTCTGTGTGTCTGCTTTGTCTCCCATTTTGAGCTGCTATAGGTGCACTTTGCTTCACTTGCCCATCCAAGCTGCGTGGAAGTTACATGAACCCCCCTGTGTCCTGTCTTGCCCTGCTTGTGCACCTATGTGGCCTGTGTGAACCCTGTGGCCTCAGATGTGCTGTTAGGGGCAGAGAGAGGGTGTGAAGAAGGGGTTAATGTAACAATACTTATCCAACCCACCTATCATCTCTATCCATACTCTCATACAACCGTTTCATAAAGCTACTTATTGACTCTGTGCTCACTACATGTCTGTCCAGCCTATTCCAGTCATTCACCATTCTGTCTGTGAACCTGTGTCTGTCCTGAATCTAGGCTTATCTATCTTGTACCCATTGCTGCGTGTCCTGCCGTGGCTACACCTGATCAATGCGTCCCTTATTTATCCCTTTTACCCATTTGTAAACTTCAATCATATCATCTCATGCTCTCCTTCTTTCTAGGGAGTGGAGATTTATCCGATTTCACCTATCTTTATAGGGTAAATTTTTCATCCCCTGAATCATTTTGGTCATTCTTCTCTGAACTGCCTCCAGTTCCTTCCTATATCCTTCCTATAATAAGGGGACCAAAATTGAATTGTGTAATCTGGATGGGGTCTAACTAGTGCTAAATACAACCTCAGAATGGCCTCTGAATTTCAATTTGTCACACGCCTGCCACCCAATATTTTGTTGGCTCTGTTTCTAGTTAGAATGCACTGTTGCCTTGGATGTACTCCCAAGTCCCTCGCACAACGTGTCTTTCCTAAGGTATTGTTACTTGATGTATATTCTACGGGCCAATTTTCCTTACCTTCGCTCATAATGGTATACTTGTTAACATTAAACTGCATTTTTCATTTCTCTGACCAATCCTGCAATCTATTTAAGTCCTCTTGTAGCCTCCTAGCATCCTCTATATTCTTAATTGGTCTTCCTGTTTTTTTGTCATCTGCAAATTTACTGATATCAGCCTAAGTAAGGGACACCCCACTAAATAGGCTGACTATCTTACTCAGTATCAGCAAATACTGGACACTGCGGTGCATGAGACCACAGGAGAGCAACCACGCTACCTCATGCTCAATCGCCACCCTCCTCTATTTGTAGGGACAACTCTACCACAAGTAGACGACGAAATAGACATTAGTTTCGCTCTTGATGTGATGAGGCAAACGTCCCATGAAAACCTAACCTAACCATTACATATTATTTGTGGTGTTTGATATGGGGTTCAAAATACACAACATGGAAAGCTCTAACAGATGAGAAAGGTAAGCAAAGCTATATTGAGACTGATGTACTTGTAAAAAAGTTCGGAAATAAACTTGGCCAAGATGTATTTATTCTGTCAACGTATAAAGGGATATTATCACTTTTTTGGACATATAAAGTCACATGACATAATTTCTGAATGCATTTTGACGTCAGATGATGGAATACCTAGGATAGATATAGATAATACACTTTTGGTAGTGTATCTCATACAATTTTGGAGTTTGATTAGGCAAGTTCGGCAAGAAAAGGTAAAGTATATTGTTAGTTGTGATGAAATTTGTGAAGATAACTTATCAAAAAATATATAAAAAAAATACTTGAGGGCCAAGGTATTGAGAATGCACTTGATCGAAAATTTACCAGCAGTTTTTTATTATTATTAAGATTTGCTATTCAAGTATCCTAGTTGGGTCTATGCTTTTCTGCCAACTTACAAAAGGATATAAACACTTTTTAGCCACGTAAATTAACTAGATATGATTTATAAGTGTTTTCTGATGTGAGAAGGCTACGAGAAGTTACTGGGCCGCGCAAGGATATCATAAAAAAAAAATTCTAGGGGACGCGGCAGTAAGTTGACGGTCCCGGCGCTGGAGCTCGGCAAAAAAAGATGCCGGGAACACAAACAATCAAGGATTCTTAGGATTATAATATCCTTGCAAACAATGGTGCCGAAACAGTTCCGGCAGCAAAATTCTGCCCGAACTTGGGGAAACTTGTGTACACAAGGCTTTAGAAAAAGGCATAAATGATCAACTGCACATATATATGTTCGCTATATGTATGCATATAATTTACTTTGGTACCTTTTTTATTTTTTTTTTAGCTATTTGGCACATTATTTGAACCAGCTTTCCATCTCTTGATCCGGAAATTCTGGCAGCCGTCGTGCTGTTGCAAAAGCTGCACCGAACCGTGTTCATTGCTGCAACCTTCTGACGACTGACAACACCGAAGTAAAGTAAAAACAGAATGTTGTTGGCAGGCCGAGCCTCGATGGTGGTGTTGAGGGCGATGCTCACGGCCACCTCGCCCTCCACTCAGGTGCTGTCCCGCCAGGCTTTGCGGGAATACTCAACCATTAGTCTTCCACCAGGTGTGTTGTTTATCATGCTTTTATTTCCGGTGCTTCTTAACACACCAAGTTACACACACCAGTATTGGTATTAATTACTTCTTATGCTTCAGACATTTGCTTTGATGAGTTGAAAGACAAGGTGGCCACCAAGGAAGTGACTGTCCTTGATGTACGGATGCCCAAGGAACTAAGGGAAGATGGCATGATCCCCGAGTCCAAGAACCTTGCACGTGAGTCTTACAGTTTTATGATCACTCTTACTCAAGGTCATGAATACAACATAAATTTTCAGGTATTGGTGGATAAAGCTGTCAGCCTAATGGACATTAGAAAGGAGTAAACCAGTGGGAAGTTACATTATCCTAAGACACTTTTATTCTATACGCTTTCTTTGGAAAATTACTCATTTAGTACCTATTTATAATCATTTATAGTTTTACCCTAGGTCCCTCTCCTGAGGTCAGCAAACTAAAAAAAGAAAAATGCATCAGTGAGTTCTCATAGGTTAGATGTTAGCATAGGTTTTGTCTAATTGCAACAATCAATGGCTGTATATGCCAAGAACATAAACCTAGGGATTTTCCCCTAAATCAAGGGATTTTTTGCCAGATCCAGGGAATTTTTCATTATGGTTTCTGAGGTAGGAGTGCCACCCATTTTGTGTTCTAGGTATCAAAATACAACCATGGATGCTTATTTTCTTACTTACTGTATATGCTGGACTATAAGACGACCCTCAATTCTTGAGGAAAAATTTGGCATCTGATTATTATTATGGTATGGTTGGAATCGGCTGTTTCAGGTGTGGGGTGAGGATGTCACGAGATTCTCCCACTGTTGCCACTTCAACATTTATCACGGGCTTGCCTTATTCTCCAACCCTGCTTCATCTCCTTTACTCCTGTTTCTGTCTGTCTTTCTGTTTCTATATGAATTGGTTCATTACTGAATTTTTATTTTTGTTCCATATCACCGTTGAAGTGAAAATAAGGCATGTTTTATGTATAAAAGTGCCCCCCCATCCTAAACGTGGCATATGAACGGGGAAGTGTGACCTGACCAATACACCTCATGACCTGCCACGCTAGACAGAAAACGCTCTTTGATAGTGTGATCACCGCTTAAACAATGACACCGCCAGTAAACATAAGACATCACTAAAGAGAAGCTGCCTGCTAAGCCATACATACATATGTATGATATGTATACACACACACACACACAATAAACTATATATGCAGGTGTGTGCCTGCAGAATGAATTTCAAGATGAAGTGGCTAAATGTTCACATTTGTGTTTTATTACCAGTATATAAGACAACCCCTTGATTTAGGAGTCTCAAAATTGCCAAAAAAAACTTGTCTTATACTCCAGCATATATAGTAATACCAGACTGACAACTTAACTTGTGCCACCTTTACCAATTTTCTTTTCTTTTAGCATCTTGAGTTCACACATGCCCTGTACTCGGGCCTCTCTCAATTCTATTCTGATCTACGTCATTTTACAGTTTTCTGAGCCTTTTTAGCTATAAGCTCAGCTTAAATTTCAACAGACTACATAAGAGGTCAGAGAAGTTGTAGGTATTTAGTTGTATATCAAAATGTGGTACAAGAACTAAGCTAATATGATAATACAACATGTAGTTCAGACAGCACTCATGTAGATAATATAAATTAGTATTATAATTTCAACTTATTTTTAAGTATTATGAGGGCAATTGGGGGCTTATTGAGAATGAGGTTTTGGGTGGAAGACAAGAAATGAGCAAAATATGGGACAATTTCACTTAATATTGCATTATCTTTTAGCCCAGATAAGCCTCACACTAAGAAACTAATATAATCTAAACATTAACCTAGCCTAACAAAATACCTAAAAAATTACACCACTATGCCTTAATGTGATGTGAAGAGATTCTCAGATTGATGGAGAAGTGTACAGCTTAGTGGTGTCGTTAACAAACATGGAACCTCTTCTTTTCATCTTTATATCGCATGTTATCAAGATGTGGCACCTCTTCTGTAAACCTGTATATCACATCTTATCAACATGTAGATCCTCTTTTGTATGTATGTATATTGCATCTTGAATATTGGGTATTGATGGAGAACCACCAATACCCTGACTGGAAAAGGGGGTTAGTTATCCCTATCTGGAGCTAACCAGGCAATGTGATTGCCCATCTGCTGTTGGTGCAGATTCACAGTCATCTGCTGAAACATCAGAAACTTGAACAGTCTTGGTTCACACCTGGTAAGTCAACAACTGACTGGATCGTAGCACATCACTTACTGGTAGAGTGTTGACTTGAGTTCTGACAAGGGATGCTTGCAGCCTATGTCGATCTCAAAAAGACATTTAATTCAGAGAGAGACGCTTGGGGATCTTCTGCATCTCCATGGTATTTCTGCAAGGCTTATTTGTCTATTAATTGGACTGTACTCCAGGACTGTGAGTGTTATGAAGTGTGGAGGGGGTGTGTCCTGCCTCTTTCCCATGAATACAGGAGTGAGGCAGGGATGCATTCTTATTCCGTCACTTTTCCACACATGTATGGACTGGATAATAGGCAGAGTTGTGAACCAAAGTCATTGTGGGGCATCTGTTGGCAATACTGAGATTACAGATCTTGTTTTTGCCAATAATGCAGTAATCTTTGCCGAGTCACTGGAGGTTCTAGTAATGGCTCTTGAGCGACTGCTTGAGAAGACAAAGCCCATGGAACTTCAGCTTCCCTGGGTTCAGGTGTTTGGAGGCTTACTGGATGAAACAGTACAATCTGTTCATGTGTGTGGTGAAAATACTGCAATTTTGGAAAAATTCACATACCTTGGTTGTATAATACATAACAATGGTTGGTTAAGCCATGAAGTTGTACAGTGGATTAGCTTGACCCACAGCATTATGGGCTTGCTCAACATAAGTACAGTGAAGACCCAATGGTCAAACTTTTCAATACTCGAGGGCAAAAGTTCAATTTAATACAGTATACTCCTGTTATTTGCGGGGGTTATATTCCTTCCTCTCCCGCGAATACTGGAAATCTGCAAATAAGTGATGCAGTTGTAAAATGCCTATGTATGATAATATATATGCTAAAATATTGTTCCCAAACACATTCTAAAGACAGTCTTACTCATTAATACAGTAATAATGTAGTAATATGTAGTAATGATGTAGTATAATATGTACATAGTAGGCAAGTCTCATGCATGAAGATGCTTGTGACGTCACGTCATCTGCAGCCAATCAGTAGGAAGGAGAAACTAAAGCTCGTAACTGACATTGTTATATTAAAATTATTTACCAGTTATATTGTATCATCTCTTTTCTATTTTTTTTGATGTTATATTAACTGATGTTGTTTTAAAATTATTTACGAGTTATAGTGTATCATCTCTCTTTTCTATTCTTATATTTTATATTAACTGACATTCTTATTTTAAAGTTATACAGTTATACAGTATCATCTCTCTTTACTACCTTTTTATTTTATATTATTTTTTTTATTCTGCAAAGAAATGGCCCAAGAAATTCATGAAATTGCCAAAATTATGAAAAAAAATTTTGAGAAAAATCTTTGAGTATGCAGGGCCGTGAACGGTAAACCACATATGGGCGAGGGTCCACTTTACTCAGAAAAATCAGATACAGTTGCCTCTCATTTTACGCTTGTTCATTTTATGTGTTTTTGAATTTATGCGGAGTCCAAAATACAATGGTACCTCTTGATTCGAACACCCTTTGACTTGAGCAATTCCCAATCCAAACACATTTGGCAAACAAATTTTGACCTCCAATCCGAATGAAACCTCTCAATTTGAACACAAACACATGTGGCAGCCGACGCCGCCTACCGGTCAGTCGACCAGTCTCGCTTGCACTTCACTGTGAACACACTTTTATTTTTCATGAACGGCTTTCAAGTCACTCCGGCTCCCAACCTTGGTCACTTCCTACTTACCACCCCAGTCAATGCGGCCTTCTACTCTGGTCACTGGCAAACTTATTTACTAATGAAGATATATTCAACACTTTAAACATCGAATGAAGAATGAATTGTTAAAGAAAGACAGAAGGAGAAAGAGTTAAAACAAGAAGCTAAAGAAAAGAACTTACAGAGGACAGAGACTGAGAAGAAGAAATTTTATTGGAGGGTGCTAGATATGAGACTGAGGAGGTGGTTTATATGGGAGAAGGAAGAGGAAGTAGAAGAATCACAGCAGCAGCAGCAGCAGGATGTAGTGATGAAAAGAACAGCAAATTAAAAGTAACATACACGAACATGGATGGGTTACTATCTAGCATGTTAGAAATAAAGGATTATCAAAGTACTCAAAAACCAGATGTATTCTGCATGGCAGAGACAAAATTAAAGGAAAAAATCCACATCAATTTTCAGAGGGATACAAAATTTGAAGAAGAGATAGAAAAAGGAAAAGGAGGAGGAGGGGTACTAATAATGGTACATGAGGACATCTTTGTGGAGGGAGTGCAATATGGTGACGGCATGGCAGAAGTCATTGGTATAACAATTCGAGCTAACGGCAGAGAAAAGAGGAAAAGTATAGTAGCATATGTGCCACCTAAAACAAATACGTGGAAGTTAGAAGAACATAAATTAATGCAGAAGGGGGTGTTGAAATGTCTAGATCACATGATAAGGAAGGATAAGAAGGTAATACTAGTGAGAGACTTAAACTGCAAAGGTGTGAACAGGAAAGAAATGGAAGAGAGTGGAAATGAAGGCTCATGGAGTGAAGATATGTTACATTTAGCCATGGAAAACACACTGGATCAATGGGTGGAGGAATTCACTAGGCTCAGAGGAGTAGAAGAACCGTCAATGCTAGACCTGGTATTCACACAAAAAAAAACCTCCAACCCATCATTAAGTGCCTAAGCCTAGTGGGGAAGAGTGATCATATTCTGATTGAAATAGAATTACAAGAATGGGCATCAGTAAAAAGAGAAGAGGATTATAAAAATGGAATGTTAAATTATGCAAAGGCTAACTTTGAAGACTTAAGGAAATTTTTGGAAAGTATAGATTGGAGTGGAATCGTGAGTGGTAAAACAGCACAGGAGAAATATGAAATATTCCTGAGGAACCACAAAGGTGTGGAAAAATATGTACCTAAGTACAAAATAAAGAGTAGCAAACACACATGATATAATACTAGATGTGCAGAAGCAAAGAGGGCAAAGAAGAGAACTTGAAGGAAACTGAAAAAGCAGAGGAATGAAAATAATAGAGGGAGATACAAAGAAGCAAGAAATGAGTATGTCAGAATAAGAAGAGAGGAGGAAATAGCTTTTGAAAAGGATGTATTGGAGAAGTGTGGAAATGAACCCAAACTATTCTTTAAGTATATAAATGGAAAGATGAAGAGTACAGAAACCATAGATAAAATAGCAAAAGGAGGAAAAACATACCAAACAGCAGAAGACCTTAGTAAAATTATGAATGAGAGCTTCAAATCAGTATTCACAGATGAGGCATTTACAGAACTAAACATGACAGAGGCACAGGAGGGATTCAAGGGGGTTGTGGTAGAGAAACAAAATGTTGATCACACTGATAGGAAGTCTAGATGTAAGAAAAGCAATAGGACCAGATGGGGTATCAGGCTGGACACTAAGGGAATATAAGGATCAACTAATACAGCCAATTTGAGAAGTGATTATCATCTCACTAGAGGAGGGGAGGGTACCACAAGAATGGAAGAGGGCCAACATAGTGCCCATTTACAAAGGTGGAAAGAAGACTGACCCTCTAAATTATAGACCTGTGTTGCTAACAAGTGTTGTCTGCAAAATCTGCGAGATATTAATTAAAAGGAAATGGGTGAGATATTTGGAAGACAATAGAGTTATAACTAGAGTTATAACAATTCGGATTCAGGCAAGCAAAATCATGTGTGACGAACCTAAGGACAGTGTGTGTGTGTGTGTGTGTATTTACCTAGTTGTATTATACAAGGTTTGAGCAGGGCTCATAGTGTCCTTTCTCCATATCTCCATATATCCAACATTTCCTTGAATTTATTAAGTTGGTTGTTGTAACAACCTCTTCTTTAAATCCATTCCAGGCATCCACAATTCTATGTGGAAAACTGTACTTTTTAATGTCCTTTAAACACTGATTCTTTTTTATCTTTCTCAAGTGTCCTCTCATCGGTCTTGTTTCTACCTCCATCATCACCAGGTTTTGCTTGTCCAGCTTTTTCGATGCTATTTATTATCTTATATATAGTTATTAGATATCCTCTCTCCCTTCTATCTTGCAGAGTTGGCAATCTCATTTCTTTTAGTCTATCTTCATATGTTAGTTCTCTTAATTCTGGTATAATTTTTGTGGCTACTCTTTGGATCCTTTCTAATTTTCTTACATCCTTTTTCATATTAGGTGACCACACCACTGCTGCATATTTTATCATATCTTTATCCATGTAGTGGAAAGTCACCCTAATATTGCTTAATATCCTGTATGTTAATCCAAATAGTTGGTTAATGTGCCATTCTGAGCTCAGTGTACCCTGTATCATCACCCCCAAATCTTTTTCTTCCTTGGTCTTAAGTATTACCTCCTTTCCAATCTTATAACTCCATTCTGGCCTTCTTTTGCTTTTACCTAGCTCCATCACATGGCATTTCTTTGCATTGGAATCCAGTTTCCACCTTTTACTCCCTTCATAGATCTTGTCTACATCACTTTGTAACTCTCAACAGTCATCAGTGTTTTTTACAACTCTCATTAACTTGGCATCATCTACAAACAGATTCATATAGCTGGTCACACCACACTGCATATCATTTACTTATATCTGGAACATTATGGGTAATAAGACTGACTCCTGCAGTACTCCACTTGTTACATTTCTCCAACTTGAAGCTGCTTCCCTGATTACAGTTCTCATTTTTTTATCTTTCAAATAATCTTGCATCCATTGTGATACTTTCCCTCTCAGCCCACCTATGTGTGCCAGTTTCCATAAGAGTCTCCTGTGTGAAACTAAATTAAATGCTTTTTTGATGTCTAGGGAAACAGCATACACCCACCCATCTCTGTTTTCGATTCCTTCAATTACTCGTCTATAGAAACTTAGTAGGTTCATCACACATGATTTTCCTTGTCTAAATCCAAATTGTCTATTTGATATGGTTCTATTATCTTCCAAATATTTCACCCATTTCTCTTTAATTAATATCTCACAGATTTTGCTGACATCACTTGTTAGTGACACAGGTCTATAATTTAGTGGGTTACCAGTAGTCTTCTTTCCTTTTTTTGTAAGTGGGCACTATGTTGGCCCTCTTCCATTCTTGTGGCACCCTCCCCTTCTCTATTGAGCTGGTAATCACTTCTCAAAATTGGTTGTATTAATTGATCTTTATATTCCTTTTGTGTCCAGCGTGACACTCCATCTGGTCCCATGGCTTTTCTTACATCCAGATTTCCCAACAATCTGCCTACATCCTACTTCTGCACCACAACCTCCTTGAATCCCTCCTGTGCCTCTGTCATGTTTGGCTCAGTAAAAGCTTCCTTTTTTGAGACTATAGATTTGAAGTTCTCATTTATAATTTCACTCTGCTCTTCTGCTGTTTGGTATGTTTTTTCTTCCTTTATTACCTTATCTATAGTTTCTTTACACTTCATCTCTCCATTTATATACTTATTGAAAAGTTTGGGCTCATTTCCACACTTCTCTACCACATCTTTTTCAAAAGCTATTTCTTCCTCTTTTCTTATCCTGACATCTCATTTCTTGCTTCCTTGTATCTCTCTGTTACTTTCATTCCTCTGCTTCTTCAGTTTCCTTAAGTTCTGTCCTTTGCCCTCTGCTTCTGCACATCTGGCATTGTACCATGTGTGTTTGCTATTCCTTACTTTGTATTTAGGTACACATCTTTCCACCCCTGCATTATGTTTCCTTAGAAATATTTCATATTTCTCCTGTGCTGTTTTACCACTCATGATCCCTCTCCAATCTGTGTACTTCCAAAAAATTTCCCAAGTCTTCAAAGTTGGCCCTTGCATAATTTAATCTTCCATTTTTATAATTCTCTTCTCTTCTTACCATTGTCCACTCTTGTAATTCCATTTCAATCAAGACATGATCATTTTTCCCCTCTTGAATGAGGCACTTACTGCTGTGATGAAGTTCTGTTTTTATTTTTGTTTTTTATTTTTTTATTTTTCATTTTATTTTATTTATTTTTATTTTGTTTATTTTATTTTATTATTATTAATTTATTTATTTTTTTCTTCTTTTTTTTTTTTTTTTTTGTGTGTGTGTGTGTGTGTGTGTGTGTGTGAATATCAGGTATAGCATTTATGGTCCTTCTCCTCCTCCTCTGAACCTAGTGAATTCCTCCACTCATTGATCCATAGGTAATTGCAACATTTCTTCACTCCATGATCCTGTCTCCTCTCCCTTCCATTTCTTTACAGTTAAAATCTCTCACTAGTAGTACCTTCTTGTCCTTCCTTATCATGTCATCCAGGCATTTTAACACCTTCTTCTGCTTTCTTTATATTCTTCCAACTTCCACGTACTGTTTGTTTTTGGTGGCACATACTGTAGGTTACTACAATTTTCCTCCTTTCTCTCCCATTAGTTCAAATTGTTATACTAGTGACTTCTGCCATGCCATCCCCATGTTGCACTATTTCCATAAAAATGTCCTCTTACACCATTATTAGTACCCCTTCCTCCTCCTTTTCCTTTTCTATCTCTTCTCCAAATATTATATCCCTCTTGCTGTATGTGTGTGTGTGTGTTTCTGTTTTGTGGCTGTCCAAACATACCTCCTCCCTTCCCTTCTATTTTATTCTTTCTTTTACATGGCTTATGTAAACATAAAAACCTTTGCAAAAGTCATTGTTCCTATGAGTCAGTGAGTTCAGGGGCTAGTTATGATAAATATAAGGCATGGTGGGGAGATGTCCTGGTAACCATGGTAATGGCACCCCTGTATGATCCTCTCCCCCTGTGTCTCCCTCTCTCCCTCCCTCCTTCTCTTCTGTTCTATTCTTTCTTTTACATGGCTTATATTAACACAAAAACCTGCAAAATTGCATTATGATTCATAAATCAGTGAGTTCAAGGACTGGTCATGGTAAACATGATGGATGGTGGGGAGACTTCCCGGTAACCATTGTAACCATACCTGTGTGTGTGTGTGTGTGTGTGTGTGTTTGTCCTCCTTCCATTATTTTCAATCTTTTTTTTTTTTTTTTTTTTTAACTTAATTTGATAAATTTTACTTTTTTTTTTTTTTTTATTACTTTGAGAGCTCTGGGATTCTCTGAATGGTAAATGAGCATTGCTTTCAGCTTGTAGTCATTGTATCCATTGTATCCAAATATCAAAGTTAAGCAGTCCTTAGTGGCTTTAAACCCACCTGAAGTTTCCATCCAATAAAATATTGTGTAAAAGTGAAAAATATCGTTAATTAAATAATTTTTCGAATTTTGGACCTCACATAAATAAAAAAAAATGCGTAAAGCAAATATGCATAAAGAAGGAAGTACTTGTATGTGTGTGTGTGTGTATTTACCTAGTTGTATTATACAGGGTTCAAGCTGGGCTCATAGTGTCCTGTCTCCATATCTCCATATATCCAACATTTCCTTGAACTTATGTGTATTGGTTGCTGTATGTGTGTGTGTGTGTGTGTATATATATATATATATATATATATATATATATATATATATATATATATATATATATATATATATATATATTATATCTCTACATACATAGTATATATATATATATATATTCTATAATATATATATATTATAATATATATAATATCTATCTATCTATCTATCTATCTATCTATCTATATATATATATATCTATATCTATATATATATATATATATATATATATATATATATATATATATATATATATGTATATATATTTGTGTGTATATATTGTTCAATTTGTTGTTTTTGTTCTCAGTGATCTCTTCAACTCTCGCATAAATTGAGAAGTACCTGTACCCTGAGAGTTTCAAGTTGAAAAGCCTTAAATTTCTTGATGGGTTACTTGTAGTGTATTACTTTGAAAATCTTTGCGTTATTGCATCACCAATTTCATTGTGCATTAGTAACGCAGTAAAGCAAACAGTAACATAAGTTCCCAGCACTGTTAGATATGTACACAGGAGTTGTCAAGTGCTGACCAACTGCCTTTTTCAAACATTGTACCTTATTGATATTTTCCTTCCTTACAGTTCCTTGGCTTGGACCAGCAATATTACAGCCAGAAACAGACTTTGCCTCCCAGCTTGGATTCAGCAAACCACATCTGGATGAGCCAATCGTGGTGACCTGTCTGGCTGGTGTCCGGGCCCGCACTGCACAGTTGGCTCTCATGGCTGTGGGCTACTCAAATGTTAGGTGAGGTTGTTTTAGTCATCATCATCATCATTTTGTGTTATATCCTTATTTTCCTTTACATTGTTGGACCATTTATGATTATCTTTCATTCTTTGTGGTTGTAAGTTCTCTCATTGAAAATACAGCATCACATTAATTAACAAATTTGTAAACAGTCTTATAATCATATTAGATCCACACTCAAAATGTTTTGCTGCCTGGATTTGGATTTGCCATTCATTTTAGAGCAGGTGTTTCCAACCAATGGGTTAAGAGCCCCTCGGGGGCGTCACAAAGCCTTAGTATGGGGGTTGCAAACCATACTATAAGTTTCTTGAGATAATGTTGATTTAATCTCAATTAGATTTTTTTTGTGGTCATATATGTATTTTGCATTTTATTCAATGCTATGATTTAGTTTGCCAATAAATGATTACAAAATTATTGAATTATTATTTTTTTAAAGATACTATTTCTTTCTCTCTCCTTAACAAAAAAACTGAATTAAAATCAAGATAGTGATAGTAGATGGTGATGTGAGTTTCAATTTTGGGGGTAAAGGGGTTGCAAGTCCAAAAATGTTGAGAATCACTGAGTTAGAGGAAGTGGGTCAAGAGTAAGGGATTTTTTTTCATTGCTACTAACTAAATTGGCGAAAGAAAAAGTCGTGAGATCTTTCAGTTTATAATGGTATTTTGTTCTTTTCTAAAGAATAGATAACTTAGTACAAAAAAACTACTCTGAGATACAGTGGGGATTCAATACTCAAATGTCTCAATAGTCAAACTTTTCAATACTCAAACACAAAAGTTCAATTTAATACTTGAAAAGAATCTAGTAGTTTACACGTGGTTGTAAACAAAGGCTTCTTCTTCACCGTTGTCACCCACCCCCAGTATCCACAAAGATTTGTGGCTGTTGGTTATTGAAAGATGCTAGCTCACTTTAGAACATTCATTGGCATCTCTACTGTGACGTCGTGAAGAAAGGCAGCCAATCAAAAAGCAGCATTACTCCAGGGCTGAGGAAATCATATGAAATTGTTCACAAACTTTGATACAATGTCATATGCCCACAGCTACTTCTCACCTCAGTCAGAACTCCTCACAGTGCTTTTATCAGGGCTAGTTGAGGCCATAATATAACAAGGAGACAATGATTCCCCAATACCGAGACCTTAACCCTAGCGGAGGTGATGATTTCAGGGAGAATATCACAATCACTCAGTGCCACAGAGTCATGGTGATCCTCATAACAATATTGTATATGAATACAAAGATGATATCCATTAGAAAAGGCAGTAGAGGGACAGAAACACAAATATTGTCAGGGAAGCAAAACACATGAGAAGAATCAGAGGCAATGAAATGATTTTTGGTGAAAGAGTGGGAGACAAGTCAGACAGAACAATGAAGTTGAGTTGAGTTGATGGTCAACAGAATTGGCTTTCCAACTGTTTCTTTAGAAATCTGTCTGATTTTCCATATATTATATAAAAAAATTCCTTGTATTCTATGTTCACTTCACCGAAAAAAATAACCAATGTGATTTGAGGCTGTTCTCTGTGTGGTTGCTGTAGCTCTATACATTTTTCCTTTCTTCTTCTTCTTGTGACTGTTACTCTTCATGATTAACAAGAATAAATTGCCTCTTCATCTTGTGCTGTATTTTCAGTATGCTATGCAAAACTTGACTTTTTGCATTACAAAATCATGCTGTCTTGGAGGTAAAGCTTGTAAATAGTTGATATCTGCCAATTGCTGAGAGTAACAGCTGCTTCTTCTTCTTGTGACCCTTGACAATTGGCATGGAGGAATTGCCTCCTCATCTTCTGTATTTTTGGTATTCCATGCAAGACTTTACTTTTTTCATGAAAAAACTATGCTTTCTTGAAGCTAAAGCTTGGAAACAGTTGATAAAAATGTTAGTTTGTGAACATAATATTGTATGGCAAAATCTACAATAGCCACCATACTGAAAAACAAGGAGGCCATTAAAGTAGCTGATGTGGCAATGTATGTGAAAAAGCAACTCAAGCAATCTGCGGCAGTGGAAGAAGTGGTTTTGCTAGGTTAGAATGAATTACCTAATTTAGAGGTATCAATAGTCAAAATTTTTGTTACTCGAACAGCAATTTGGAATGAATTAAGTATAGGTATTGAGTCTCTACTGTATATTATAAAGTGAATGGACGATCTTATAAAGAAACAAATTTGAAAGTTATAATAATTTGGTTTATCCTGAATGTAGCCTACATGTCGGAGTATAAGACAAGTTTTTTTTTACCAATTTTGAGACTCTTAAATGAAGTCATCTTATATACCGGTAATAAGACACAAACCTATAACCCTATGGTGAGTATTAAGCCAATTTACCTGAAATTCATTCTGCAGGCACACTCATGTGTATATCGTTTACTGTGTGTATGTGTGTGTGCACATATACATACATACATATGTATGTATGTATGCATGTACACAATTTATTGGCTTAGCAGACAGCTTCTCTCTAGCAGTGTCTAATGTTTACTGGTGGTGTCATTGTTTAAGCGGCAATCACGCTGGCAATTGGTAACAGTATCAAGGAGTGTTTTCTGTTTAGTGTGGCAGGTCAAGTGAGGTGTGTCAGTCTGGTCACGCTTCCCCGCTCAGATGCCACGTTTAGGATGGGGGGTATATTTATGCATAAAACATGCCTTATTTTATTTCAATGGTGATATGGAACAGAAGTTACAATTCGGTAATGAACCAATTTATATAGAAACATAAAGACAGACAGAAACAGGAGTAAAGGAGATGAAGTGGAGAATAAGGCATGCTTGTGATTTATGGTGAAGTGGCAATGGGAATCTGGTGACACCCTCTCCCCACACCTGAAACGGCTGTTTCCAACCACACCATGATAATAATCAATTGCCAATCATACTAACAAAAACTATGGCCATATTCCTCTCATTTTGGAATTAAGACACAACTGGAGTTGTGCAGAACAAACAACAGAATCGTGAGGGAACAAACTGACAATCATGTGTGGCTCCCTCCGCCATTAAGGGGATCATCTTGTACACCAGTAATTGTACAAAACCTAAATTTTTCCCTCTAAAATTGGCAGTCGTCTTATACACCAGGTCGCCTTATAGTTCAGCATGTACAGTATCTTCTTTTTTCCAAAAAAAATGTCATCATCATTTTATTTCTAAGCATCTATCTTATTCACTACCTTGGTTTTCAGCCATATTGAAACCATATAATATATTTTAATTACCTTGACTATATAAAATAGAGGTATGAATACTGAGCCTTTTTAAGTGAGTGTTCCTTGTTTACTTCCTCACAGGGTGTATGTTGGCTCCTTTGAGGACTGGATACAGCAGGGTGGAAAGGTGGACTTTCTTCCCCCTACAGAAAAAAAAAATGAATAATTACCTGATATCACATTAATACAGTTATTGAATGGAAGGTCTGTTATTGTTTAACATATGAACTTTATTGGTAACTTAAACCAGAAATTGCTGTTAACTTATAGATTAAGATACTGAGAAGGCTGTGAAATGCAGGCCATTGTACTTTCAGGTTAAGCACAATACCTGTTTGTCATGGTTTGTAAATGGAAGGAAAACTGATAACTAGGAGCAATTTTTTCAACCCAATGAAGATGACAAATGCTGAAGCCAACTACTTTGTGTGTGTATGTGAGAGAGATTGATTGATTGATTGATTAAGGTAGTGGACAAATGTTTCTCTTTTAAGACAAGACCATCAAGGCCCCAAAGTGATGCTAAGTTGGTTTTTAGTATGCTTCCTTATAATTATGGTTTCAATAAAAACCTGTGTATTAAGACTATCTAGGTACAATAAGTATGCAAAGATATAATGTATATATAAAAATAACTTCAATTGCTTTGCTTTCAAAATAGTAATCAAAGTATTTTTCTAAAGTGTACTTATTTACTTCAATGAAAAATTGTGTAAAATTATACTGTTTTCTTACCTCTGAAAAAAGGTGCTATTAACATTCAGGTTGAAACACTATTACTATACTTACATTCATTACAAAACCCCTATCATGTATTAATTGACACATCAGTTGTCACATACTTCACATGTTTTTATATCAACAAATATTAATTTTCAATGATTTCAGGTTCATAATTTGCATATTCATCTGTCATTTTCAACTGTGACTTCAGATATACATGTCAGTTACATGCATAATTAATATACTACATGACACTTGCATAATACAGCATACAACATGAGTCTGAGGATATTGAGAGATGAAAGTAAGGGACATTTCAAGATAGCTATATATATATTGTATGCACCAATATATTTTAAGGTATTGTTTACCCGTGGTGTGCGACAGATGTACGTATACTATGGCCAGGTGGGTTGTGCATTAAATATCCATTAATAAATTTGTGAATTCAATCATGATTTACAGTGTCCCATGATGACAGGATCAAAAGCGACTGACCTATACCAGTTCCTGATAAACATTTCAAAGATAGTGATTGAAAGAAATAAAAAGTAAAATAAAAGGTTGCGGGGCACCATGCCTGCCCGTGCAGGGAAAGGAGAGGAATGAAGCTATAGTCGCTGTAATCATAACTGGCGGCTTTTGTGTGACCTTAAGCTTAACGTGGATTGTCGCAAAGGTGCCACATCACGGGCTCTCCAATTTTCTTCAACCCCATTCCTCCTTCTTACCCTTTGTCTTTCTTTTTTTCTACCTTAATCGATATATTTCCAAAATCATTTAAAATTTCGTTTCACATCACCGCTGAGGTAAAAATCGAAAGGTGTTCTTTGTATGTGTTTCTCCTTGGTTTTCTTCTATCCTAAACAAAGGCTCACCCTCACATACAATCTCATTATGGACTGTTCTGCTGCAAGCTCGCCTCATACCTAACTTCACAGCCAATGTAAGGAAGTGATATACAACGTGGGTAAGTACTTGGAAGAACGGGCCGGTGAACTGAAGAGACGGGAGAATAGTGGAAGATCAGCTGTAATAAAAGCGCCCATACAAAAGCGGCCAGATTAGATTGCAGCGACTATAGTAGCAAATTAGCTGATTTTAGACACTCATTATTTCCCTCTGAGACTGCAACAATAAATGCATTCAGTTTGTATTGCACAACTTAAAGTAACATTGTGTGGTCATAGTACGGTACTTCGCCATAGTTAAGCGCCAGGTCAAACTTGAATCACAACCTTGCCAAACTTCTCATGATGTATTTGTGCATAGAACATTTTCGACTCATAACGACTTATACTTTTCCTTCTGGCAATATCTGGGGAACCATTTTACACACCATAGGCATATACTATCTGCAGGGATGCTGTGCGATGAAGCTAATGATATTATACAAAAAGACAGCATAAGTTAAAGTATTCTGCAAATCCTTATAATCATTCCTTGATGATCCAAACAACTCAT
Organism: Callinectes sapidus; assembly: GCA_020233015.1. Lineage (NCBI taxonomy): Eukaryota > Metazoa > Arthropoda > Malacostraca > Decapoda > Portunidae > Callinectes > Callinectes sapidus. The sequence goes on along the minus strand of CM035187.1, from coordinate 7,534,085 downwards.
CACTGAATATTATAAGGAACAAGCTAACACAAATCCAGTTACATCCACAAGTAGCTTCCGCACATCATGGAAGAAAACGAGACTGCAACAGTAGAGTAACACGAGACATTGCATACGTTCTTTACTGCAAATGGTGTAGTTTAATTCATATATTCAAGACACGCCACGTTATATGGAGAAAATCTTACATGAAAATTTAAAAATAAAATAAAATAAAATAGAAAAAAAAAATTCCTTAGCAGAGCGTAGTTTCGATCTACGGACCTCTGGGTTATGGGCCCAGCACGCTTCCACTGCGCCACTCTGCTCTTCAAAACCAAGGCAAAATTTTGTCTTCTTGAATGAAATCCCTTAGCTTTATCTTTTGGGAAATGTAAATAGGTAAGGTTGGTAGGTAGGTAGGTAGGGGGGGGGGAGAGAGAGAGAGAGAGAGAGAGAGAGAGAGAGAGAGAGAGAGAGAGAGAGAGAGAGAGAGAGAAGTTATTGTAGATACATAACTATGGAGGACATACAAAACAAAGGAAAACTACAATATAAAGGATACGCTTCAAATCACGTGCTGCCATAGAATTCACTTCACACACACACACACACAGTCCCGGGCGCGGTGAGGCAAGTGTATCTAGCCTCTGTTCACTTAGTAGCAAGTAGGTTCGGGATGTAACGCGAGGGGTTGTGGCCTCGCTGCCCCGCCTGTAGTGAGTGATATGGTTTCAGCCCTTCCCGAAGATCGGTCAATGAGCTCTGAGCTCGCTCCGTATGGATAAGGCTAGATGGGTGGGTGACCAGCAGGCGACCGCGACAGTGAATTACACACACACACACACACACATAAACCTTGTATCTACCACCCTACGTAGGTATATATCTGTCATCTATTTTATCTATCTACACACATTTGAAAAGTGTAGTAACAAAGATCCAGAGAGAGAGAGAGGGGGGGGGGAGAGAAGGACGGCAGCAACACTCTGACAGATGCGGTGAAGGGTTAAAACCAGAGTAGAGTGAACAGGGGCTCATAAGGCAGCCAGGTGGGCGTGACACCTGCCTCTGGATGTAGGGCAAATCAGTCCCCCACACCCACTCCACTGTTCCACCTCCTCCACTCCTCCCCCCCACTCCTCTTCCCCCTTCATGTCCGTGTCCTCCAGTCCACCTCCCTCTCCCTCCCCACATCAGCTCTGCCTCCACCCTCCTTTCTCTTCTTCATCCACTGTTTCAAGGTCTTTACTGTACCCCCCCTCATCCTCTTCATCCACTCTTTCCCTCTACTAGTTTTTTCGCTTCGCTCTACTATGTTCCACATCCTCTCTCTTCATTCTCTATCTGATTTATTTTATTTTCTAAAAATTTCTGCTCTATCTTCTCACTACGCCCGCACCAATTTTTGTGCCTTCTGTAAGTATCGTATTTTTCAACTTTTTTATTTATTTTTATTTATTTATTTAATTATTTATCTATTATTTTTATTATTATTATTTTTTTTTTTTTTTTTTTTTTACTGCAATTAACGATCTGCAATGAATCTGCCAGTATGTGAGACGAGTATGTGTGCGTGTGCATGTTCTAACAAGATATGTACAAAGGGACGATTATTATTCCCAACAACTTTCCTTCCATTTCATCTTTCTTGTATTGGATAGCTGTGAGATGGCAAGAGGGAGGGAGGGAGGCCGGTGAGAAGAGGAAGGGGGAGGGAGAGGAAGGCAGGGAGAGTACAGGGAGGCTAGGCGCTCAACACCTTCGCTTATGTTTTGCTATTGGTCGCGCGCTCCCTCTTGGCTTTAGTTCGAAGCTAAAGGGGCGGGGCGATAGTCGTGGCACGTTGTCGGCACGTGCCAAGCAAGGTAGGTTGGGTGAGAGGAGATGGACAGGGGTAAAGGGAGGAGGGACTGAAGGAGAGGGGCAATGAAAGAGGGAGGGAACTTGGAAGAATCCTAGCAAGCCGTCTTGTGCACGACGGCTTCACGCTCTCTCTCTCTCACTCGCTCGTGAAGTTATTTATACCCCCCCCCCCCCCCCCCCCATTAAGGGCACCAAACCTTGACGGTGTGCGTAAATGGGCGATACGGCGTGAAACAACTTATTAGAACACCACACAAAGCCTAGAGCCTCCGCGGTCCACCCTTCCCTCTCCCATCCACCCTACCTACCAACCAACTATGGCCCATCCACCACACTCAAGCCCCCTCCTCCCTTGGACTTCCCTACTCCTCGGCACCCCTTCCACCCTGTCCCACCTATAGAATCCTACCGCCTCCCTTCTCTCTGCTGCCATGCCTCCCACCCCGTCCCATCCACTACAAAGTACCGCCATCCCTGGCCCACCCCTCCTCCCAGTCACCCACCATGTCCCACGCACAACAACCTACCGTCCCCCTCCTTCCCTTGCAGCGGCACCACCCACAGCCCTGTGCAACACCGCTATCTTATGAATCACTATCGCCAGGTTCAGTCACAGGCTACCACTCTCGCCGTCCTAGAATGCCGTTCCTCTAGTTTTAGACCCCCTTTGTGTGGCACTAGAAGCAGCCCCGCACCTAACTCCGCCTCCAGCTCGTAGACACACGCCTCAGCCATCTTAGGCCTGGCCTGGAACTGGAATCTCGCCTTGAAAATGTCTCTAAACGAAGCATATTTTAAGAAGCACACCTGCATATTAAGTATGGCAACTGCATTGGCTACTACCGCGTGGAATTGGACCGCACTGCAACAGGTTGATACAGTCCGGCGTCTCCTTTAAACATGCTTGCAAAAAAAATTATGAAGTTGATGTCGGCTGAGTCTATCGCGATAGCCTCTACTGTATACTGCACCTAGCAAGGCGATGTGAGGGGAGTTTGCAGTCACAGCGGTGACTCAGATCAGCAAGCAGTACACGAGTTGCAGTCGCATTTTGGAAAGGAAGGCAGGTGAATGAAAAGATAGGTTGAATATTAAACATGTTGTATACATATATGATGATGGCAGGGTTTGACACTCAACATAGTTACCGTCTTCGCTGTAACCGTTCTCTTTTACACACACACACACACACACACACACACACACACACACACACACACACACACACACACACACACACACACACGATCTCGCTTTGAATACCAATTTCTTTTCATACAGATGAACACAGATATGAGTAATATGCCCGAGAACCTCACGTAAGACTGCAATGAGTTAGAGGACGCCAAGATTGATAAGAAAAAAAAAAAAAAAAAAAAGAATGATGAAGACACCAATAAATATAAACTTTATTGGACTCCGTGTCAGTCTATAGCCATATGTATGTATACAAAAGAAAATTAAAGGAAAACAATTGGTAGATATGACCACTGATATGATACTGATAAGGGAAATGCTGAGGACAGAAGGATGTAATGTATCTTTTTGGAATATAGTGAAAAATATTCTATAGTAAGTTCGGTAGGTCGCAGGCTCACATCTTTCTATGTATCATTGAGGACATTATCTTAAATTAGATAGGCATAAGAATTAGATACGTTCTGTGATAACCTGCATACAATTAAGAGTTCGTTCGCATTATGATATAGTCAAAGCACAACTTCTGTAAAGAATGAAAAGAAAAAAAAAACAAATTCTAGTTATTCAAGTAGTCACAACCACCACTACAACCTGAAATCCTTAACAGTCAATACAGACACTTAAACATGTAATAATAACAAATGAATAGTTTAAAATAACTAAAGAATGGAAAAAAAATCTAACAAGACAAAGATGTGAGTTTTCAGGT
>CM035187.1:7485316-7511964 GCA_020233015.1 Callinectes sapidus | reverse complement strand
GGGGGGGGGTCACCAGAAGATCCTATCATTGACATTAGCCAGTGTTCCTCTTACATTGAAACCACAACAGCAATGATAATAATAATAATGATAATGATAATAATAATAATAATAATAATAATAATAATAATAATAATAATAATAATAATAATAATAATGATACATGTATAAAACAATAAAACGCACCTATATTACTATTTGTCATTTTCCCCAGCCTCCTGTCAGCCAACGCCAGCCAACTAAGGAACATCATACGCTTTGGGAACGAAGACACTACTGTTCACTATCTCATTCTGACTGGAATTTCCATCAGCATTATAATGCAGGTGCAGAGAGAGAGAGAGAGAGAGAGAGAGAGAGAGAGAGAGAGAGAGAGAGAGAGAGAGAGAGAGAGAGAGAGAGAGAGAGAGAGAGAGAGAAGGGTGGGGGGGGGAGGTGGAGAGACGACGTTAATGTAGATATACATAGTCTTCAAGTGTAAACAGTTGTCCAGGTGTTACTTATCAGACAGGAAGACATCCTGTGTGTGTGTGTGTGTGTGTGTGTGTGTGTGTGTGTGTGTGTGTGTGTGTGTGTGTGTGTGTGTATTCACTGTCTCTGTCGCCTGCTGGTCACCCAGCCAGCCTTTACCCTACGGAGCGAGCTCAGAGCTCATGTAGACCGATCTTTGGGTAGGGCTGAAACCACATCAAACACTGCACACCGGGACAGCGAGGCCACAACCCCTCGAGTTACATCCCGTACCTACTTGCTGCTGTGTGGGTGAACAGGGGCTAGATACACATTAAGAGGCTTGCCCATTTGCCTTGCAGACCCCGGGACTCAAACCCGGGCCCTCTCGGTTGTTAGCCGAGCGTGTTAACCACTACACTACGCTGTATGTGTATGTGTGTGTGTGTGTGTGTGTGTGTGTGTGTGTGTGTGTGTGTGTGTTGGGGATGTTGGTAACTCTGTGGTAAAGTGATCGGCTTGTGGTCTAAATGGCACGAGTTCGATCTTGACCCACGGCAGGTGCTTGGTCAGATTGGTGGTTCTTTCTCTTCAACCGTAGCTAAGGACTGGCCGCAAGCTGACACGTCTGCCTTAATGACCCTTGTGCAGTCGATAGCCAATAAGTCCAAGCCTTTCCTTGTGTGTGTGTGTGTGTGTGTGTGTGTGTGTGTGTGTGTGTGTGTTTAATCAAATTGTAATTACTTTTTTTCTCAAATTTTGCAATATGTTGAAAGTAATCCAGACAAGTAAATTAAACAGCTTTATTATGTCTTTAACTTCTGCACTGTTGTGTGTAATTAACTGTTTTCTGCATCAATTTTCGTAGGATTGCGGAATTAACTCATAAATTGCAATGAGTGTGAAATGAACTCATTCTTGGATTGTGAAGTTAATTCATATCTTTCTGCATTCCTTTTTTTTTTTTTTTTTTTTTTTTTTTTGAAGCTTGAAATAAATTTGTCTTTTTATCTATCAATATTCAAAGGATGCCAAGAATACACTCATATTCTTCTCTAATATCTTTCTTTTCCTGCGACTGTCAAATGAACTCGTGCTACTCATTTTAATCCTCCTAGGTGTCAGCTGGGATCCTCCTACTGGTGGGGGAGCGTTTTGACATCAACAGGGAAGACGAGCAGCACCGCGGGGACTTACTCAACACACTCGTCACCTGTCTGATCTTCTCTGTGCTGATTATCAATGTGTTCGTGGCATGCCTGGGAGTGGATGTCATTGAACCCAACAGTCCCCCAACCCACAACCCCTACCCATACTCCTCCAAGGGCTTTCCACCCATATCACCTCCTATTAAGGATGTTGACTGGAGTGAGGGATAAGTACAGTATATACAGAATGCACCTTGCAGAATGACCTTGCACCCTCACCACTCTCTTCCAAGGATATTTTGATGAAGGGACGGTTAGATGTAGGACATGCACGATGGATAAACTATACACTCATACTAGCTTCACCTGAGGATATTTTAATTAGGTATTTTGATGGAGAGAGGAAAGCGTGGCCTACATTCAAGTCGCCAATTAACTTGTTTTCAATTTTACACGAGCTTATACTATTTTAAATAAGATCATTAAATACAGTTATCCAATATAGCTTATTCTAGCCAGTTTTCGACTAGAGATGGATAAAAACTACTATTCAAGCCATACTTTAACTATAACAATCTTAGCTTAATATGTTAGATTACTATCAGAGCATGTTTCAGCTGCTATTAACGCTAATCAAACCGCACTGATCGTTTTTCAGATTCGTTATTTTTAATGTTCTTAAATAGCTTTCACGGATTTAGAAAACTGTATGTTGATCTGTTCCTCAACGTAAATATTTACTCGGAGGTGGCTGTTTTTCATTAACCTTTTTTCTGGTATTTCTGTTATAATATAAATCAATTACTTGTACAACGTTAGGAATGTTTTTTTTTCTTCTTTTTTTTACCTTACTGGATGCTGCCCACAGCATTCACAGATATTTGGAGATCTAGATTACTATACACTTGAGCGCCATTATTATTATTCAGGATAGTTTCGAATCTAAGGTGTTCGAGTGAGTGTTTGTTAGAAAGTAATACAGGAACCTTGGAAGGAAACTTCTCACAGCCAATGAAAACTTCGACAAAAATTATCTGCCAATCAGAGAGAAGGCTGACTGTCCACCACGATGCAATTCTCGAGAATTTTCTCGCCATGTCCGCTTATGAATGGTGTTTGTTCACTTAGTTTGGAGGTATAACACCATAAAAAAAATGGTATTGATATCTTTGAAAATCTCACGGTGTTATTCCAAGTACTACTGTGAAGTGTACCAAGTTTCCAGCGAGGTGTTTAGCAGTACATGAAAACTTTCAATGTTAGAGGATTAGTTTATTATCCCTGAGTGTTGTCTACATTAGAGTTATATCATTGGGGGGAGGGGGTTTGGATCCTGCAGGCACTCTCTTAGCTGGGTTTGATTCAAGGATATTATATTTCTTAGAATCCTTGGTTTGATTAGTATCCCTAAGGAGGGGTTGTCGAAGCTGCGCTCCCAGACAAGGATATCTGGATATGGGAGACAAAATTTGCTGACAAATTTTATTCATAACCATTACACATTTCTAGGATTTTTTCCTTAAATATCTAGGGACAATCCCCAGCTGTTAATGATGTTTAGGTTATATTCATCACCTTCACCAGCTCCCCTCATTCCCCTAAACTTTTCTAATTTTTATTCTAATGAACATATTTCCATGTTATTCACGAGCTTTCTTTGAATGCTGGACGCAGGGATGTACTTTCTTATTTCGTTTTATTACTTAATGTACCCTTTCATTTGTTGATACAGTTTACAAATTTAATGGCACTGAAAACATATCTTGAACAATGCATTACTGTCAGAGTTGTAACTCGACAAAAGTACTCATTATCAGGAATCGGAACCCAGTTGTGGTTCCAGGTGGATCCGTCGGAACCGATTCCAAAACCGGTCCCCGCCCAGCCCAGGAACGGACAGTTTCTTCCAAGGATATCTTAGAGAATCCTTGGTTTCACCAGTGAAATTTTTGCTCAGGAAAACATCATAAAATGCAAGTAAGATAATAAATAGCTAAGACTGCGACTTCTTACCCTGTGTGACTCCGCAAAATTACAATGTAATCTTTAGCATAATAACAGAAATGTGCTTTTATAATGCAGAGAAACATTTATCTTTTTTTTTTAATTACCTTCTTGGTTAAAACACAGTCTAAAGCAATATATGCTCCTCCTTCATGTCTTTCTGTCCTATGTTCTCCAGCCGTGGTAATCTATTAAATTTTTAAAAAATTAAAAAGTCTCTGTTGCAAGTCGCAGCGAGTTGCGAAAAATTGGCGGTGCGACTTTCCTTAGTGCAACTTTTCAAGACGTTTGTGACTCTCAACTACTAAATTCAAGGTGCAACAAAGTCGCAACTCGGCGCCGCAACGTCTAGTTCTCCTACTGAGTGAAGTGACCTTCAAAGGCATAAACTGAAATGTGAACATTGGGAGATAGATTGATAGGGTTTCTTGATAAGTCATACCTATTGCTTAAAAATTCGATTGTCTTCACTTCTCCAGGATAAAAGGGTTCGGGGGATTGATGGGCTACTACTAGGATGTTAATAGGTGAGGCTACATGTGGAAAACTTTGAAAGTCTAAGGAGAAAATGTCGCTTTTAGGGAAATTCCTGGGAAGCAGAAAAAAAAAAGTCAAACAGAATATCTTCCCAAAACAGGTGAAAGTTATAATAAGTTCCCTCTTATAGCATCATGCGTGGAAGTTGGCTGCTTTCCAAATTATCACATCATCTGTTTACATTTTTCCAGCTTTCTAACTATTAACTGGGTATTATTATCATTATGTACTATTGTTTAAAAATCTCTACATATTTCAAAAGGAGAGAATGAGAGAGAGAGAGAGAGAGAGAGAGAGAGAGAGAGAGAGAGAGAGAGAGAGAGAGAGAGAGAGAGAGAGAGAGAGAGAGAGAGAGAGAGAGAGAGTTTATGGTAATTAATGTTTTTCAAAGTACATGTTAGCTTTAATATCTTTTTTTTCTTTATTTTTTTTTTACAAAAGCAACAGAGGAAATTGGAAGAGAAGGAGGAAGATGGTGGAAGAGAACAATGTAGGAAAGAGTATGGAAGATAAGACAGTAGAAGAGGAGGAAGAGGACATGAAAAAAAATAGAAGATAAAGGAAAAAGACAGAAAAAGAGAAAACAGAGAGAGAAAGAGAAGAAGAGGAAGATTAAATACATAGGTATAATCATTCAAACATATACATATACTATTTGGTACCTTGTTGGAAGCTTTTTTTAAATATAGGTGTAAATGGTCAACCTATCACTCTCTCAATTATGTCTACCACTCTAGAGTAAAAACTGAGCAAGTCTGTTTCACTGGAGTGGGCTCTTTGTAAAACCAAATTGTCTGTCCAGGATTAACTTGTTATCTTCTAAATATTCAATCCACTGTGTCTTTATCACTCTCACACATCTTGCACACCACACTCATTCCTCCTTCCCACTACTCTTAAATATGTTAACCCTTTCAGCCCTTTTCCATTCCACCAGTACAGTGTCACTTTCTATTGAGCATTTTATGATGTTGTGCATAAGCCCTACCAATTCTTCATTGCATGTTCTCATTGTGCTACCTAAAATTTCATCTGGTCCCATTGCCTTTCCCTCCTTTAGTTTCTCCATCAGTTTGTATAATATTTCCAATTTTTTAACTCTGATCTCTCCCAAAGTGAACACCCTTCTCATAATCCTGTGGTTTCTCAAACATGTATTTACCTAATTGTATTTACCTAGTTGTAACATACAGGAGGGAAGCTAAGCTCATACTGTCCCATCTTCATAACTATATTTATCCAACTTTTCCTTAAAAATGTGAATATTTCTGGTGCACACCACCTCCTCTTCCAGACCATTCCATGCCTCAATGCTTCTGTGTGGGAAACTATACTTCTTGAAGTCTCTTCTGCAGGTAGCTGCTTTTAATTTTCTTCCATGATCTCTTGTTTCTCTCACATTTAGTTCATATAAGTCTCCTTTATCTATATTTTCCATTCCATTCAGCAATCTGAAGAGTATAATCATGTCTCCTCTCTCTCTTCTCTTTTCCAATGTTGTGAGCTGCATCCTAGTTAGTCTTTCCTCATAAGGCAAATCTTGCAATTCTGGTGTCATCTTGGTTGCTGCTCTCTGCACACGTTCCAGTTTCCTTATATGTTTCTTCTCATGAGGTGACCAGATCACTGCTGCATATTCCAGCCTCGGTCTTATCATAGATGTAATTATCTTCCTCATCATTTCTTTATCTGAATATGTAAATGATGTTCTTATGTTTCTTAGTAAGTTGAGCATTTCTCTTACAATCTTATTAATATGATGTTCTAGTGATAAATCCTCTGTAAATATTACTCACAAATCTTTTTCTTCTGTGGTCCTAATTATAATTTCATTTTCCATTCCATAGTTATAGGTGCACCTTCTGTTGCTTTTTCCAAACTCCATCTTTTTGCACTTCCCAAAATTAAATTCCATCTGCCATTGGTTACTCCATTCACATACCTTATCTAGGTCTCTCTGCAGTTCTTCACAGTCCTCCATATCCTTCACTTTTCTCAAAAACTAAGCATGGTCAGCAAAAAGACTCACATAATTGGTTACATTTTCTACCATATCATTAATATAAACTGCAAACATAATTGGTGCTAACATTGACCCTTGTGGAGACCCCACTTAAAACTGGGCTCCACATTGATGGCTGGTCCCTTATTACAGTTCGCATCTCTCGGTTTTCCAAAAAGTTTGTCATCCATTTCATCAACTTCCCGTTAATACCTCCAATTTTTTCTGGTTTCCATAGGAGTCTATTGTGTGGGACCTTATCAAACGCTTTCTTTAGATCTAGATAAATGCCATCTGCCCAACCATTCCTTTCCTGTATTGTATCAATCACTCTTGAATAATAACATAATAACTTAGTTATACAAGATCTACCCTTTCTAAACCCAAACTGATAGTTCGTGAGGATTCTATGTGTGTGTGTGTGTGTGTGTGTACATGAGTCTTATATCAACATAATCTCATGTACCTACCTACCTCAAATAATGTAGGTAAGAAATATCACATAATTTTCATACACACACAGGTAGATAGACTAAATATATAGAGAATAGCAATTCAATCAAATATTATTCACATAAACACATGAATTAAAGAAATACAAATAATATACACACCTTTCTCTCCTGCTCCTCCTCCTCTTCCTCCTCATCCTCCGTATAGAATTCCTCTGTTTCATTTTCTCTTCCTCTTCTTATGTTCTCTTTTCCTCTTCTTCACTGTAATTTACAAACTGAAAGAGAAACAACAAAATTAATAAAAAAAACAATCATAACTGATACAGGATAAAACAAAAAATAAGAAAATAAAACTTCAAAGCAAAACAAATACATGAATCAACAAAACCATTCAAAATAAAGCCACCCATTCAGTGTGAAGGTGTTTAAATAAATGCCATAAGATTAACTGCTTACTGGCAACAGCTCTGAGGTGGGAGGAGCTGCCACAGAACACAGTACTGCCTCTTTGCCTCACACGCCCTCATCTGTAGTCTGACTCATCACCCTATCCTCATTATTTAACAAATAGATTACCTTAGTTTACTGGTAGAGTCCTTTGAATTAACTCTAATCTTTCAATTTAGGTACACTGTATACAAGGTTAATCAAACACTAGACTATCTTAGTTTCCCTGTACAACCTTATATATCACTTCTTCTAAGTATATAAATTTGATTAAACACTAGAATATCCCAGTTTTCCCATGCATTCATCTATATCACCTCTAGCTATTCACTTTAAGTATATAAGGTTAATCAAACAGTAGAATATCTTAGCTTACCTGTACAGTCATTTAAATCACTTCTAGCCCTTCAGTTTAAGTATAAATGATTAATCAAAAAATAGAATATCTTAGCTTATCTGTACAATCATTTAAATGCCCAAAAGCTTTTCAGTTTAAGTATGTAAGCTTAATTTTACTGTAAAATGCTTTGATTTACCTGTAAAAATCAATGATTAGCCTTTTAACCCAGTTAATGTTTAATATCGGTAATTTTCTGCAACACATAACAAAACTACATCTGTATATTTTCATATTAGATATAAGAAATACCACATGCTCTTAGGAGTTGAATATGAATAAATACCACACACAATAATAGAATACTTGTACCTTACTTAATACACTTATAACTGTAAATGTGGAGAAAGTCTGACATTAGTAATAGGGAATGCATCAATAATTTAGATAATTAGAACACCAAATGTGCCCTCCTGACTGTTGGAAATCCTTAAGAAATATTTCTCTCTTGATCTCTGTTCTATACATAATACATATATTGATGCAATGTAACTAGATTCACAAGCATTCATTCCTTTAAAATAATGGCAGGGTGGCAGGAGGGAGAGGCGAGTGTAGCCAGCCAAACAGCTGGATAATTTTTTTTCCATTTGCTAATTTCTAAGACATTTTAAGGCCATATGCAGCACATGTTAAGACATATTATGGTCTACTTCTGCTAACTGAAGTTTAACAATGTCTCTTATACTCTTTCTTTTCTGCCTGTGTTAACAATAGTAGTAGTATTATATAACTATTATTTATCAATATATTGTTAAGCATATAATGGAAATGGAGGTAAATCTTTTTAATACATCTATGTTAAATACAAGCAGGGAGCTTACATATCATGTAGAAGGCTGGTAATATTAACGTAAAGCTGTAAACAAAGAGAAATTGTGTTGCAAGCATGCATTATGTCTGTAAGAGGACATGGGAGTGTGGCAGAAATTTGAGATTTTGAAAGTGGAGCAGTGTAATTATTGTCATGTTTCATTAGATTAGATTAGGTCAGTGGTGTGAGCATCACTTTAATTACAAAATAGGTAAGCAATCAACAACAAAAATTAAAAACCCAACCATATCTTTCATCTTACCTGAAAAAAATATTAGCGATAGTGATAGTTGTAGCAGAACAATATATAAGGGAAAAAATGTACTCATGAAAAGTGAGTGGGACAATTCAGACTATCTCCCTCAGTCTGAAAAATGGGAGGAGACATGTTTCCACAATTGATGCCCATGACTAAACTTGGGTTTAATCATGTATTAAGTTAGGTTGGATTATTATTCAACATGCATGAAGTTAGGTTAAATTATCACTTAACCTAACTTAATGAAGGTATTTCCATGTTGTATGCAAAGCTTATCTACTAGCATTTAAACTAAATAAGTATTTTAAGGGAAAATGTATAGGTAGAAGACAAATGTCTTTGAATCATGTTTACTTTCCAGTTGTGCACTTCTTTTTTGCATCAGTAAGTGAGCTCAGAAGAGAAGATCACTTCCCATACCACCTTTCATACATTGGGGTTCCTTTCTCTTTGTATCATTCCAGAGTGTTCTTTCACTACATATCATTCTTTCGTATATTCAGTCCCACATACTTCACCTCTCTGTCTATCACTCTTCCATTTCATCACATCCCATTCAGCTCCCACTCTGCCTCCTTTTGACATGATCCATGCACATTTACCTTGATTCCTCCCAGCTATTCTCATCCCTCATACCACCTGTAAACCACTGATCTCTGTCATTATTTTGCATCTCTTCCTCTATTTGCTTCCACTTTCATTCCACAGATACATCTTTCTTGCTATTCTTTCATCTTCCTTTTTTTATCCAACCCAAGTTTGTACCAAAGTGCTACTTTTATTAATCATTCACTAAAAGTGGTATTTCCCATATAATTTCTCAGAGATTCTACTGCACTATACATCACAGTGCATCCAGCACCATCCTACCTACTCTATTCTAACTTGTCAATCTCACTCTTGTTCCCTGCAATCACATCCATACCATACATTATACTAGCCGCAGCCACATTCTTCCACACTTCTCTCAGCACATCATATTTACCTTCTTGCTCTCATCCTTGCTGCACTCCCCAGTCATCCTACTCACTGGCTAACCAAGCTTATCATTTCATTCTTTGCCTTTTCACACCCCTTTTTGCTTACCCATATTCCCAAGTTCTTATATTCCTACACCTGCTTCAACTCATTCTTTCTAATTCTCCATACTGTATTACTTTCATCCTCTGATCTATTCACAATCATCACCTTAGATTTCTCACTGCTAAACTTAACTCCAAAGTCTCTTTCATACCCATCCACAACATCCAACAAACTTTGCAAGTCATCTGTTGATTAAGTAATGACCACATCATCTGCATAAAGAAGCACACTTATCTTATCATTCCCCACACTTACTCCTGTATTTATTCTCCTTATTCTACATGCTAACTCCTCTGTATGCAAGTTATAAAGGGTTGGTGACAATATATATCCTTATTTAACTCCTCTCTCACTCTTCAAACAGTCTGTTCTATAATCTCCTATTCCGTATTTAGCTCTCAGGTCAGCATACATGCTATCTTTGCATTCAACCCAGTTCTTCCTTAGTTTCTACCTGGCATTTTTCTATCCACTCTGTCATATGCTTTTTCTATACCTAAAAAACTAAAATATAATTTACCTCCATCTTTTCTTTTCTTCTCAATCATTTCATTCACATGGAAACCACTATGTTCCTCACCAAGCACTCAATCCATTTACACAGTCTCTCATTCAACAGTGAACTGAAAACCTTACCTATTGTATTTACTAATCCAATCAGCCTAGAGTTTTTCTTTTTTTCAATTTATTCTTACTCTTGTATCCTCTCTTATGCAACAGAGTCAGCCCATATTAATTTCACATTCTTGGCACTTTCTCCTCCTCCCATACCTCAGTCATCCTATCAAACACAACCTCCCCACCATTTTCATACATCTCATATGGTATTCCATCTGGCCCTGCTACCTCCCCATTCTTTTGCCTTCTCACACATTTCTCCATCTCATTCCTGCTATTTCTTTCATTCAGTTTATCAGTATTCTTCCTCTCCAGTGTCACACATTCTTCTCTCACACCAAACACCTCACCTACACTATATACCTTTTCCTTCCCAGTCCTCCTGGTACCACTCCTCCCTATCTTCTCGTTTCTATACCACTTTAGCATATTCTTCATTTTCATGCCATTCCTCCATTCATGGTCACCATTTTATTCTATTCTAATTTTATTTCCTTAACTCTCATTTCTGGCCATACAATATCCATTCCTTCTCTTTTTTCCATCATTTTACTTCTTTATTCCAATTAGACTTGTTCCTACACACTTTATATGCTTGTCTGCACCATCTCTCATTACTCATAGATTCCATTTTCTTTGCAAAAACAGTTTTCCTTTTCCTATTCTTTCCTTAAATAAACTCCATCCTATATCCCAGCATATGGCTTCTATTGCAGTGTAACTTGGGGCATCTAAACACCACCTTCCTATGGAATTTCATATGACTTCTAGTTTCCACATGTCTGCTTCTCTGTACTGGATTATTTCTGATCCATATAAAGTGTGGTACTACTGTACCATGCTTTTCCATAGTACTCTTTCATGATCATACTTATTAATTTCTCTGCTGCTTGCACTCATTTTTATTCCCATCATTTTTCATGCTTTTGTTTAATTAGTTTTCCTCTGTGCACTGCCTCCTATTCCCTCATTTCTTATTTCAACTCTGAGATCTTTGTAACTGTCCACCACTTCTATTCCATTTTTCCCATGAGTTTCCTTACTTTTCTAGGATCTTTTTTTTCATATTTCTTTCCCATTCATTGACTGTTCTGCCCCTTATGTATTCTTCTTCCATTGTTGTATTTAGGTCTTGTCTGGATTCTGACCACTGGGCTTTCTTGAGATTCCATTTGAAAATTTCCACTTCCTTTTCTTTCTCTTGCTTCTTGTCTACTCTAAAAAATTTTCTCATTATGCCTATCATTACATGGTCTGATATATCTACATATTCATTAAGCCAGAAACTTAAATTTTCTTTGTTAGCTGCTCTATTTACTAACATGTAATCTATCACTGTCTCTACTCCATTTCCTCCCTGTGCCATCAAATGTTCAGCTTCTTATTTTTTTTTATTTTAAGGCTAATTTCTTCACAGAAGTCTAGGAGCATCTTTGTCATTGACATTTACTGCCTCATTTTTCATGCCTATATGACCAATGAAATTGTTCATTATTATCCATTTGTCATTTACCACTATTTTCTTCATTTCTGTCGGGGCCTTATATTTTTCCTACTCCCTTCTCTATTTTCAGCTCTTTCTATTCCCATGTACTATAATGTTGCAATCCACCAATATTCTTTATTTTCTTTTGACTTGATTATTAGAATATCTCAATTTCCACATCTGACATTTGCACTATACCCCTTTCAATGGTGTTTCTTCAATGTGGTATCCTATTTTTCCTGTTAATATTCCAACTCTTCCTCCCTTCTTTTCACCGACCATTCTCCTTTTCCCATTCCTGTCCATCCTCCTTCTTACCAGACTATTTTCCATACCATTCTGTCTCTGCCAGTGCCACAAAGTCTAGTTCTTTGCATTCTTCTACTATTGTTCACATTTGATTTCATTCAATCTCTTGTGTCAATAAAGCTGCAGCTGAGTGTGTTAATAGTGTTAGCTCTTTCCTATAGGTTATTTGTAGCCTCTTCCTCATTGCTTCCTGTGGTGTCTTCCTTGATTCTATGGTTCATTCACTCCTCTGCTATCATAGCCACCCACATTTGGGCACTGAATCTGGGGTGTATGCCATCCCTACCCTACACCTGCTCCCAGTCTACTCTTTCACCCATCTGTATCTCAGGCTTTCTATGCATTATCTGTTCACTATTCTCCAGATCTCTTTGAATTGACTTCTTTCTCTTCCTCTTCTCATGGGTGTATTCATTACCACAACTTTTCACTTTTTTACCATTCTTTTTATGGTGTCTAGTGTTTCATTGGCTCCTGTGTCAGTAAGCTCATTACCACAACCTTCGATCATCACATAGTCATCTTTACTTATAGTTTCCTCATGAATAGTTTCTGTTAATATTTTCCCTATTCTTTTAATATTTGCTTCTTTTTCTGTTCTGTCCATAGTCCTATATCTTCCAAATGTTAGAAAATGAAGTTCTTTTCCCACTCCACTGAATAAGCTTTCTCCAAAGAACCATATTTTCTTCCTTTTTTTCTTGCCATTTATGATGGTGGTTGGCTTGTATCTGCAACCTATTCCTCGTTGTGCCCTTATAAATGTTGTGAATCCAACACCTACCCTTTCTACGATACAAATAATCTTTTGAAGGTCAACATGTCTGATGCTGTTTTTTTTTTTTTCTTCTTTTTTTTTCAAAGGCCATGGAGATCATTAGCCAGGTTTTCAAAAAAACGATTTCTACTGTTGGTACTGTAGAAATTTTGTTGACTTTCCATTAGAACCATACACTCTTGAAATCCCTTGTGACACCAACTAGACTAGAGGCTTTTGAATGTAGTGTAGCTAGACAGATATACGTTTCAAAATGTTTTCGTATTTCAAACCTAAAAATCTTATTATCCTTCCACTAGAACCGCACAAACGCTATTAATCCCCTGTGACACCAATTAGAGGCTTTTGAATGTAGCTGCGGCAGATATGAGTTTCAAAATATGTTTGCATCCCGAACCTCCTATCTTTTCTACTACGCTCATTATCCGCCTGTCTCCCTTCACTGAATCAATTGTTGTTAATCTTCTAGAACCATCCAAACACTCTTGAAATCCCTTGTGACACCAACTAGAGGCTTTTGAATGCATAGTGTAGCTACAACAGAGATTTCAGCTCGTATCTCGTACCTCCTGTCTCTTGATACTCATTACCCAATAATTGTCTCCCTTCACTGAGTATGTATATTCAGTTCAAGAACGTCTGTCTGCTCGAGTGACACTAATAAACTTCTTTGTGACCCTGCTCTTTGAATCAGGCCATTGCGTATTGAGGACACTGGCAATGATGAGTCGGTGCGTTAGGGGGGAGGGATAGAGTAAGGTATGGGCAGCAGGGTTCGAGTGATGCGTGGAGAGAGAGAGAGAGAGAGAGAGAGAGAGAGATTGTCAGTTTCTCTTCCTGCTCGTTTGTTGTTTGTCAAATGGTTCTCTCGTTACAATTTATGAAGCTTCGTTATTATTATTGTTGTTTTGTGTTGCTTTGTTCTGTTTTTGTGCATGGTAGGAAATTAAAGACACAGTTTATTAACTTAAAAGGAATGAAGTAATGTCTGTAATGATTTTCTTGTGATATCAGTTAGACTACAAAGAGAGGCGGTGTTCAGACAAGACAAGATACAATGGAATCTGTTCTCCGAAAGATGCTGGATTTCTAACCAGTTTCTTGAATGGAAAGAGCGAATAAATTTTTTCCAATGATTTCCTCGTGGCTTAAGTTACAAAGTGAGGGTGGCGCACGTGTTCAAACAAAACGGCACACTGGTGCTGTTACTACGAAAAATTCTGGATTTCTTACTAGTTTATGGAATGGAAGGAGTGGTTCAGTTTTTGTCCAATGATTTCCTCGTGATTTTAAGCTCGTGCTCATAGTCAACTTGCTCTCTCAACACAAATTTCCTAAGCCACATAAGTAACTAGCGGAGTTTTCAAATATTTTTCCGGTTGATAATGCAGAAATCTGGTCACTCTGCCTCTAGAATCGTAAAAACACCTTAAAAACTCTTGCGTACATTCAAATAAAGCCTTGTGGAATAGTGGAGGTGAACTACATAAGCGTTTAAGAATACGAACCTTAGTTACGAGGCAGCATACGTGTTCAAGCAAGACGGGGACACTGGGACCAATCAGCGTGTGGGTGGATGGCTGAGTGGCGCTATCACGTTGCTGGTGTGTCCATTGGTGGGAAGATTACTGCGCCCCAGTTCGTGACACGGAACTACTCGTATAATTGATTCCACCTCACAAACACACACTATTATTTCCTTTATGCGAAATTTGTCTTCTTGTATTTCCTTGATGTGTGAAGGAGGGATGAAATCAGGAAGGTTAAGAATCAAAAAAAGATTGTTGCTAACTACTTTTTACTACTTGAGTACTGTTTGTTTGACGATATAAATGTATAGACCAACTAGCACTGCTTTGACTACTACTACTACTACTACTACTACTACTACTACTACTACTACTACTACTACTACCACTGAGTCTAAATACGTAATTACAGCTAGGTCACTCCAGTCAGAAATTATGGATACTGAAAGTGTTTATATTTGATGATCTTATTTTATTGATGTGAAAGAACTGTAACAAAGTTTGCTTCACGTTATAGCACAACCACATTCATAATAGTGATATTACATATTGAGTGAATGTTTCATATGCATAATATTGTATCAATATTATACATTGAGTAGATGACTCAAATGTATAACATATTACACATAAGATCAATATTTCATAATATGTACTTCGTAGTACACAGTTTCTTCATAATTGGCATACATTCTTTTCCACAATTTCCTTTGACATCACTATTTTCAGGACTGCACACACAGACTTACTTCTCACCAAATGAACACTCAATTCATAGGTTTCTTCCTTAAAGAGTAATTACAATTGTGATATGGGGAAAATGTGTGCCAGGCTCCTTGAAGAGTAAAAACATTATTTTCCTTTTTTATCTTCATTATTATATGAGAATGTAACAAAGTTATATATAAAACCAAAGATCAGTTGGAGCAGTACAAACATAAACACGAAACAATATATTAATATACATTTTCCATTTTCAACAGTTTCCTTGTCTTTTCCTTGTCTGTCTCCTTGTTTTAGAGGCTTCTTAGTCTATCTATACAAAATAATTACACATTGTCATATTCTTTATAATCTTTTTTTTTTCTTTTTTTTACATCATTAATACTTCTTGTCCTCAGTAAATTAACATTCATTTCATAATTTTCTCTGTACATCTATTATTCTTTATGTATTTTTGGGGGGTAGGGTATTTTAATCTTTTTGTGTATTTTTTCTGATTTTCTGATTTCTTACAGTGTAATGTTTTTCGGTTATTTTATTAGTTTATTATTTTTTTCCTATTAATTTTTTTAACGTTATTTTCCTGTAAACTCAAGAATTTTGTCTTACGCGTCAATAACTCAGTGTTTTAAGTTACGCCCTGGCGTGTGTCTGTGGGAGCGCTGTCGAGCCTTAAGGGCTGCTACTTCTCTGGCCCATTTAATTCGGGCGGGCCCAGGTGGTGGCGGCTGCGATTCCAGTACTGTCAGGTCCAGCTCCGGTTTATAATAGGTAGAGCGAGTGTTGCGTGTGTTAATCTTACAACGTACTGACTTGACATTTATTTCGTTGTGTTGCTTTTTCTTCTTTAGTGACACTTTTCTCTTTTTCTTAAGCTTGAACACTTTACGTACCAATACCTTGTTTGTCTTTACTTTTGACGTCATTCTCTTCACTCTTGCTGGTGAGGACGCGCTCCAACACCACCTGCTGCTCACCTTACCCTTCACTGTCTTTTGGGGGCGACGTGTCAATGCCCTCTTTTTCTTCGTAGGCACAGGTTTCTTTTCGTCTTCACAGTCTCTCTCCTGAACAAGCTGCACCTCATTCATTATTCCAGTCTCTTGTTCCTTCTCTGGAACATCTTGCCTCTCAGTGTCCTCTACATTCTCCTTGTCTAAAAGGACGCTGGTCACCTCTCCAGCGTTCTCTTTATCTGGAAGGATGCTGGTCACCTCTCCAACATCCTTCTGCTCTTGCTGAACCTCACTTGTGGTGGGGAGACGTCCACTTCCCCACCACACACTCTCTTTCTCCAGTGCAGTCTGTTCTTTCTGAATCAGCTGCATCTCACTCATTGGTCCTGCTTCCTTCTCCTTCTCTCTACCATCTTTCTGTCCCTCAGTTGAATTTTCTGAAGGGACTTTTTCCTCGTCTCCAATGTCTCTCTCAACCTTTTCAGTTTCACAAACTGTAGTTTCTTCTTCCTCTTCCATTATTGTCTCCATTATATGGAGTTTCCTTCTCCTTCTTCTCCTCTTGCGAACTCGAACGCTCTGTCCTCGATTGTTTAAATCATTCCTACGCCGGAGTGGACGAGATGCGTTGCACTGCTGTTTTGGAACAGCGGGAGTCTCTTTGTAAAATGAAAAGTTGACCTCAGAAGTTGTTACGGGCTCTTCTTTAATCTTCTTGAAACTATTGAACAGTGAGGTCATGTAATCGCTATTTACTTGATCTTCATATCCAAATTTAGTGTACATTACTTTAGATTGCTCCTCGTTTTGGACCAGGTTTTTAGGAACGTTGTGTGTCACCTCGCCTCCTGAGGGTGTTTGGTCCTTGGTAACGATTTTGAAGTTAGTTGATGTAACATGCAGAATAAATTTATCTGCATGTCTGTTTCGCATCTGGTCCAGAAAGGTTGCCAGGCGGCCGAAGAGAACAACCTTTTTCCCGCGCCACTGTTTGATTGACACCTTAACGATGTTTTCACCTGGCGCCCAGTACTCGAGGAACGCCATGCTGTCCATGTACATGAGCGACTCCAGGGAGGTGTACTCCTGGAGGGAGGCCTCGCCCTTGTACTGGTGGAACCTGAAGCCGGCCACCTTGGTGTAGCTAGGCCCGCGTGGCCAACAGCAGCAAAACAGGCGGGTGTCATTGGGGTCTCCCACAGACACCTTGACGCGGCGTGGGGGTCCGGGGAGAATGTCGCCACTCTCCACGACACACCCGCCCCGCATGTAGCTGTCGAAGTCAAATCCGGTGTTCATCGTGAATTTTGATGATCACTGACTAACAACTGGCTTGCAGCAGGTAGACCTCAGCAATATTGAACTTGAAATGGCAGCGCTTGACAAACCTGAGAATTTCAGCTTCCCCAGCTCCAAGCTCACCAGCGTTGCGTGCTACCAATAAGAGGCTTGCTTGCCATTGCATCCACCAATCAGCACCCTCCCCCACTCAACCACCACCACCATCACAACCACCACCATCCCACCACTATATATTGTTGTTGTTGTTATTGCTATCATTATCATTGTTATTATTATTATTATTATTATTATTATTATTATTATTATTATTATTATTATTATTATTATTATTATTATCATTATTATTATTATTATTATCATTATTATTATTATTATTATTATCATCATCATCATCATCATTATTTTTATCAATATTATCATTATTATTATTATTATTATTATTATTATTATTATTATTATTATTATTATTATTATTATTATTATCATTATTACCACTACTACTGCTGCTGCAGCAACAGCAGCAGCAGCAGTAACAACAACAACAACAACAACAACAACAACAACAGCAACAACAACAACAACAACAACAACAACAACAACAACAACAACAACAACAACAACAACGGCAGCAGCAGCAGCAGCTGCTAATTTTAGTACGACTTTTACTACTAATGCTAATATTAATACTATTACTACTATAGCAGATCCAACAGGTATCTAATGACTCACTGATGATTTGTTTTACTGACCATTGTCATTATCGTAGGATCGAGGAAAGGCAGTACTTTCGCTGACATTTATTGATGATACCAGTGACCTTTAGATCTTGGTCTCAATTTCTTATATAAGTGACATTATATACTAGTATAAAACACCCTCAGAATACTACACTGGTTATAAACAACACATGCAATCAACTTGGCACTGTAACATTTGGTTTATACTATAAAACCTATGATCATACCTGAGGCACCTTTCCTGCGTGTCTAAACTGGGCAGCGTCTAAGATGTGAGTGCCCTCCGCAGACAGTGTGTGTATGGGAACCCGCACCCACTAACAAGCACGCATCGCTTCAAGGCTCCATACTGTATAGCATCTAGTACGGATCTTAAAGTACATTACATTTGTTCTCATTCCCGTGGGAAACTGCTAAATATTTCCTTTCTGATTATAAAGAATTATTAATATATATGTAAACCCTTACATAGAGTAATATGGCTCTTCTAAATTGTGTAACAATTTACCTTAGATTTAACAATAACATTTATCTTGTAACTAAAATTGGCAAATAATAAATACTTCATTACACTGGCTCCTTAGCTGTGATCCCCCGGTCTACATTACATATTATTCTCAATCAACAATAACAGACTATGTTCTGGCCTCTCCGAGATGGTTTTCTTGGCCTTTGTACGTTTACCCTGTTTGTCAAAATACTTTGTCACCAACGCCCTAACCTTTCCTTGCAGTGGACAGAATACCTCTCCTAGTGAGTGGCTTGTCTTTCAGCTTTATTCTGAATGGAAACGTGTTAAGTTCTATGCATCCACAGTTCCTTCTATAAGCAGGATTTTAACCCCATCTGCTCTCTCATGAGAAGTTGCAGTTACTACGTCATTGTTGTTTGGCAAATATTATGATGATTACAACCCCCTCTCCTGCACAACTCTTTGCTCTACTTCATGGGAGTGACAGCTTTGCCTTTGGTGGCTACTGACTTTAAACCATCATCAACATGAAAGTTGCTTCTTATAAATTTAGCAACATCAGATTCACACTCAAAATCATTTGTAGCATTTTTTTTAATGTGATTTGGCTGAACATGGAGATGATGTAGCTCTAAACAAGTGAGCAGTCATTCTGTATTCAACTCTTATCCTTGAGGTTACCATTCTTCCACCAAAGAAATTTCAACATATCTCTAAGTTCTGGGTTAACCTTCACTTGATCTTGATGCTACATTGCTTCTATACCACAAACAAGTTCAATATTTTCCTGCTTAAACCTGGATAACACTACAACAAGTTGGTAAGGTCTGGGCCTTGTATCAGATGACTGTTTAATGAATGACTTCGGTAGTTTGCACAACAGTAAAACACAAATATCAGCCTTTTTTGTTTTCTTGGATGATAAACTCGATGACGTGTGATGTACCTGATATCATCATTCTTATATAGTCGTCTCTGCGACCTTTAAAAATAATCTTCCTGAAGTAACGTATGTTTTTAAATGTGTTTCTACGGTTCTAGTGACGGATTAACAACATATCTAAGTATATCATTGACTGAAGAAAATGCCTTAAGAATAGTTATAATCATTTCCATCGATGAAGAACATTTAGGCGCCGGCTGAGTACGGGATTCTCCCGTGAGCTGCGTTGTGACTGAGGAGTGGCCTCTCTCTGATCTGAGTGACCTGTCCTTGCCGATAAGCACCCACCCAGCCAGGCTGCTGCTCGACCTGGATGACAACGCCACACATCTTTGTTGTCAAATGTTTTTGTATTTACATAGAACCCAGACTATCATTACCTTCAAACCCGTGCCATATGTGGAGCTGCATAATTTGGTAGGATAAATCATCCTTACCTAATACCTTAATTTCAATAAAAGAAAAAAAGGAACTGGCATATCAAAGACAAGCTGTGTGCTGTGGCAGCTTAGCTAACTGTACTTGGCCAGCGCCAAAGTGTTCTCCACCCGTGGTAAAGACTATACTTAAATCTTGGGCAAATACAGCCTCTGCATAGCCTTTAGTTATCATATCTTTCATAAACATCTTGTAGTCACCCTCATGTTGATTGTCCTTTTTTTAATTTAATCTTTAATTTTTTCAGTCTGTGTTGTGCCAGCACTTTGTTATTTGGAAGCTTTACTTTATCATTCTTAAGAGAAAGGGGTAATTCATAATGTCTATCCTTCATCTGATGAACTCCTCCTTTCACATTATTCATAAACATTTTATCTTCATATGATAGTGGAGCGTCAACTGACTTTTTTATCATTGAAGCCAAGCTCCAACATATCTCTCATTTGAGAAGGACTAATCAACTCCTTAGTTTTAGTTGAAATGACTACGAAATTAACCCTCTTTTGGTCACTTATTTTTAATTTCTTGTGTTACTGTTCTGCACACTACGACTGTACTCTCGATTGATGGAGATGTCCCACCAATAATTCCCCATCCCAGTTTTGTCTTAGGTGCAAAGAGATTATCGCTCTTGTATCTTAAGGGATGCTGCACAATCAACACCAATAAAAAGTCCTGTATCATCATTTGGATCATATTCCACTAGTTTGTCACAGATTACATTTAAGTGGGGCCAATTACAAACAGTCTCAGGCCTTGGTATTTGATTCATTCCAGCAGAAATTACCTTTGTAGAATATGTTGAAGGGTATTTCTGTTTCTTCATTACAACTTCTTACTTTAAGTCCGTGAAGTGTGCCAGAGATGTGTGACATGGGGGAGGATGAGTCGGTGGAGCATGTGGTACTTGAGTGTGAGAAGTATGAAAGAGACAGGATGGAGATGATGCAAGTGATTCTGACTGAGTTAGGGCATAGTTGGGATGAGAGAGTGGAGAAGACAGGAAGGGAATGGATGGTGTTGCTGCTGGGATTGTGTAGAGGGACGAATGAAATGATGATTGAAGCTGTGAAGGAGTTTCTGGAGAAAATGTGGCATGCCAGATGTAGAGAAAATTAGTGTGCAAGTTAGTCTTTTTTCTGTTTGTGTTTGTTTTTTGTCTTCTACAGGAGTTGCTGATATAAAGGCCTGGCCCTGGAGCGATCCCGAGGCACCTGTTGCATCAAGATCAATATCAAGCATCAAGATCAAGATCAAGTATCAAGATCAAGATCAAATGGGGTAATCCATGTCAGGTAACATGCCTGGCACTTCTTCTGTCTTCCTGAGGAGAACCGGTCAGCTATCACGCCTGTGATAGCCTCATAGGACTACACTAGGGCTCGCAAGAACTATAACGTCTTTGGAGCCCTAACAACAACAGTTAACAAGTATGAGGTAAGTAGAAGTTTAAGGAAGGGAATGACAGTAGCATATTGTCTATACGGATTTGAAATTGCCTACTACAACGGGAGGGAGATTTAGCAAGAGTAGAGAAGACATAGAATATGATAGGTAGGTGGTGGTTAGGTGTTCCACGCAGCACAGCAGACAGAGATGGCCTAGAGCACCTTCAGTGAGAGGGTAATTAAGGGGAAGTTGAGTATAGAGAAAAAGGTAGGACTTGATGAGGGTAGGTGGGTTAAACATGTAATGAGGGAAAACTCTAATACGTCTTCATGGAGGAGAGAAATAGATATATAGAAAAGCAGGGAAAACTTAGTGGAGGACTGGGGGGGGGGGGATAGGACACAAAGAGGTGGAGAAAAGGATAGGTGGTGGTAGTTTAGTTAAATGGCAGACAGAGATGGAATCAAAGTTCACATTAAAGTGGTACAAATGGAAGGAGACACCTGAGGCACTCTATTGGTACATAGGAGACTGGGGTAGCAAGGTTTTAGCCAAGGCAAGAACAGGGATGCTGGAGATAAAAGCCAGGAACAGGAAGGAGTTGAATCAAGGTTGTGGCAGTTGTAGAGGGGAGAGGGAAACTGTAGAGCACTAACTAGTTGAATGTGCTAAATATGAAGAAGAGAGGGACATGTTGATAGGATCCATAATAGTCATCATAGGAGATGAGTGGATTAGAGGTTAGAACTGGGTAAATTTTTACTTTAACACCATTCTCTCAAATTCAAACCAAACTATTTTTCCCTGGTAGATTTTGGTGTGTTTTGAATTAATCTGCTTGTTGTTTTCCTCACAAATCAATAGTTTTTTTTTTTTGGGGGGGTGGGGGGTGGGAGGGGCCCCAACCTTGAAACTAGCAACAGGTAAATTAGTTCAAAATGGACTTAAATTTACCAGGGAAAGATAGTTTCATCGTCGCCAATGAGAGATACAACAAACACTGATGACAATCGCCAACGGAGCAAGTTTTGGCCTCGTCTATACCCCAAAATCACTAAAACGTTAAAATTCCATAATCTGCGAAGTAAAGTAGTTCATCATGCCATACAACCATTCAAAATGAAGTAAATAACCTCACCTTTATGATGAAACTACCGTCTATGGCCAGCAGCGCTCTAAGCTAAAACATTACACAAATCAAACATAACCTGGTGTGGGTGAATACTAGCCGTGAGGTGTTCTAACTGAACTTTTCGGGCTCTAACTGAACTTTGTGGACTCAAGACACCACACGAGGCAGTGTTACCGGGTGCCTAGTTGCATCCCGCCCGCGTCCTGCAAATTCGGTAAATTTTCAAAAATCGTTAGCACCATTATAAATTATTTGCTGGGTTTATATATAGGGCTCAAAATACTCAATATGGAAAGCTCTAACAGATAGGAAGGGTATGGAAAGCTTACTTCAGACTGGTGTAAAAGTAAAAAAATACCTAGAACTGGAGGATGGTGGAGTCCTCACAGTATTGGGCCTCTATTAAGGGAAAGAGTCAAAGAAAGGCTTATAAGAGCAATGAAGAGGAGCAGTGCAGGCATGTGGATTGAATGGTATGAATATTTTCACTTTGATTTTATAATGATTCTACATTATAGCATGGTTGTGATGGTTCCCCAAACATTTTAGAGTGTATCTGGCAGTGGAATATCACAATCTGAAAGGAATGTGCTTGAGAACTAATTATAGTAGTGCCCCTGGCCAGGTAGTCAACCTGACTTGTCATACCATCTTGCTTACATTGTGCAATTGTGGATCCAAACATTTCCTTTAAGCTTTGAATAATATGTGTCTTGATTGTTGCTGCGTACAGTAACATTTTCCAGTCTATTTCCAATTTCACCCCAGCAATGAATCTGATGGAGCTTTTGTTTTTCTAGTGAGAAATTTTGTGAACTGATTCATGGTACATCCTTTCCTTCACAATTGTATAATTTTCAAGCTATGACTAATTTTTTTCAACTCCCAACTTATGCTTGCCTTCCATTTCCAGTGACATTTGTGAAGGAAATTATCTATACCATGAATTAATTCATTATATTTCTCCAGAAAAATATAAGCCACCTCTAATTCATTGATTGAGTGATGTTGCAAGTTGACTCATTTCCCTTCTCTAAAGCCTACATGGATTGAAAGAAATATATACACAAAAGTGGTGCGGTTTGAAATATAGCTCAGCTTCATGCAAATCTTGCTCATCTGGAATGTCCCCATCTTCCAGTTTTTATTCATACATCTTGCCAAGAGAGAGATTCAATATTTTTTATTATTTTTATTCACAATTTTACATCTGTAAAGACATAAAATGGCTTAACCCCATCTTGGCACATACAAGTTACTTTCTAAAAAACTCTATGATAATTTCATGAAATAGATATGCCAAGGGGTTATCAACCTGGGATTTGTAAACACCCAGGGATTGACTCAGACCATCTGTAGTTCTCTCATTCACAACCATACACTGCCCTAGCTCAGGAGAGATCACCATCCAGGCTTCCATCATGCCATCTCTCATACATTGGGGCTTCTTTCTCCCTTGTACCATTCCAGAGTACCCTCATCCCATACTGTTCTTCTGTTATAGTTGGGGAGAAAAGTTATATACCTTCTCATTATTATTATCATTATTATATTATGTTAATTATTATTATTGTTATTATTATTTATTTTTTTATTTATTTATCATATATGTATTTAAACATTTATTTATTTATTTTCTTCTTTCAGAACACTGACCAAGATATTTGTTCCCAGCATCTTTCCAGCATCTTTTTCTGAAATTTAATAATCCACGGACATCGCTGAAGGGTCAGTTACTTGTCACAATGGAAGACCAGAAGCACAAGACAGATGGGTCAGATAATAAGGAAAGCTCTCTCTCCAAAAGAAAGTATCAGTGTGACACCTGTGGAAAGCTGTTCATCAAAAAGAGTCATCTTGTCACTCATACTGCCATTCACACTGGTGTTAGAAAGTTTAAATGTGATGAATGTGGAAAAACATTTAATCAGATGGGAAACTTAACCTTGCATGCCCTTACACACACATTAGAGAGGAAGTTCAAATGTGACCAGTGTGAAAAAACTTTTACATTGAAAGGAGACCTT
This sequence comes from Callinectes sapidus, assembly GCA_020233015.1. Taxonomy (NCBI): domain Eukaryota; kingdom Metazoa; phylum Arthropoda; class Malacostraca; order Decapoda; family Portunidae; genus Callinectes; species Callinectes sapidus. Next base: position 7,487,529 of record CM035187.1, on the reverse strand, counting down.
AAGAGACACTGCCTTGGACACACAGGCAAGAAAGAGTTCAAGTGTACCAAATGTGGTAAAGCATTTACACAGAAAGCTTCTCTTACATTACACTTGAATATGCACACTCATAAAAGAGTGTTTGGGTGCATTGAATGTGGGAAAGAATTCTTCCTTAAAAGTTCGTTACGTCAGCATATGCGCACACATGTTGGTGAAAAAAAATTTGAATGTGAGAATTGTGAGAAAACATTCTGGACAAAAATATCACTTCAGAATCATCTCTTTAAATCTTGTTTCCGTAAAATAGATAATCCAAAAAAGAAAAAAAAAGTGATAGATTATTGTAATTTGCCAGGAATGGATGGTGGTGATGTACAAGGATAAGTAGAGGTACAATTATATTCATGGTTGTGTTATCTCCTCCACTACTTGGTGTACCTTTATTTTGAGTTAGTCTCTCTCTCTCTCTCTCTCTCTCTCTCTCTCTCTCTCTCTCTCTCTCTCTCTCTCTCATTAGTTATTCACAGTCATGGACAAAACCAAATAACATATGTACTACCATGTGATTACGTTGTATTTTGCAGTTTTTACCTCCACATCTAAGTCCTCTAGATTTGGTAAGAAAGTATTATTTAACAAGATTTCCATAAAATTGTTAGCACAGATGATCAAAGATTAATATAGGTAAAATGGAAACAGACACTGGAGAAGTGAATAGGTATTACTTCTCATGACCTTAATGTCTTTCAGATTTGGGAACTCTTAATGCTGTACAGCCATTGAAAGTTTGAGAAAATAAAAGTTCTAATAGATTGCTTGTTTCTCTCACTGATGTCTATATGTCTGTAGTAGAGTAATAGTCAGTGCACTAAAGAAATAAATATTGATGTTAACTGAATTATGTAACTTATACAGTTAGTACATGGTGAGGTGAATTGATTGTACATATATTCCATAAACGTAGTAGTACTTGTGTATGATATGTAACAACTGCTCAATGACAATAATGCTAATCAACCAACAAATTTGTGTCAACCAAATCCGGAATGTTGGTTTAATTACCGTAGATTTTTCCAACTGAGACCGTTTGTGGCAATATCACACTTATTCCTAGAAAATATGCATGCATACATACACTATAACAATAAAACTAAATCACCAGATTCTGGTGTTGGTCTTTCTGTACGTAAAGAAACATAGAGACCCCATGACTTACTACAAAATGGTCCACTTGTATAATATGAAAATCACTATAATCATGAAAGCATTCTTGAAAACTCTAATAACTTTCATTACAAGCTGTTAGATAGTAATCGAGACGGGATAGCGAAGGGGAGCTGGAGGACACGTTCCCTGGATACAGAGCAAACAGTGTGGTTCCCGAGGGTTAACCAATGCCAGTTCCCGGCGACAGAACGTGTGGTTCACCTTGGCCTTGGCGCCCCTAGTGTTGGCGGCTTTGGGCGTGGCTAACCGCGCCCCCACCCAGCCCACGACTTTCATTCTCAGTGCACTACCTCAGCGAACAGCGGCGACAGGTGATGGGAGTGCAACAAACTGGGTGATGAGTCGTAGTTCCATTAATATTCCTCTCGACTATATACTAATCTGGACGTGGGGTTAGAGCCCAAGCGGTGTATAAGACGTATAATCCTTGAATGGGCCTGTATTTCATCAAGGATTATGATGAGAGAGAGAGAGAGAGAGACGCAAAAATCTCAAAAGAACATAAATCACAAATGAAGGTGTAATGTTACAAAATAACTGTGCCATAGCAAAATCCATCTTCAACCAAAAATAGTTCATTAGTAATTTACGGCAGTTTCAACACTTGAGCAACGAACAGGAAGGGAGTGACGAAGGAAGAGGTATGATAAGCGGGAAGGTTATTACACAGCAGAGCTCTCGAGTAGCCAAGGGTATTGCAGAGACGTTACGGAGAGCTTTGAACACATTATATAGTTAAGACAGACAGATTATGAAGGACGTTAACTGTACGGCGGAGGGAAGAGGACACAGTGGAGGGGCAGGATAGGAGGTTCAGGGTTTGGGCGTGGTGGTGGGCGTGGTATGGAAGGTGGAAGACAAGGACGAGAAAGGAGGTGCCTTGGGAAGCGGGTGGATCCGGCAGTGGTCACCTCACCTTTTTTCGGGGAGAGAGAGAGAGAGAGAGAGAGAGAGAGAGAGAGAGAGAGAGAGAGAGAGAGAGAGAGAGAGAGAGAGAGAGAGAG
>CM035187.1:7469634-7485216 GCA_020233015.1 Callinectes sapidus | reverse complement strand
ATATATATATATATACACAGAGAGAGAGAGAGAGAGAGAGGAGAGAGAGAGAGAGAGAGAGAGAGAGAGAGAGAGAGAGAGAGAGAGAGAGAGAGAGAGAGATAATATATGCATTATATGCATATAAATATGTGTGTGTGTGTGTGTGTGTGTGTGTGTGTGTGTGCCCTGTTACCTTCTACTATGAAGAGATACCTGTTTGGTAGGCAAGAGTTTACTAACAGATCAGTTGTGGATTATTTAGAGTCAAATGCTACGTTAAGCGCGCCAAGGTTCCTCCCAGTCACAAATGTCTATTGGGAACCTCCTCCCCCTCCTCCTCCTCCTCCTCCTCCTCCAACCTACATTCATAAAAGGGAGTGTCAGACAAGGAGATACAATATCACCTAAACTTTTTACAACAGCTCTTTAAAACATCTGTAGAAGATTGAACTGGGAAAGAAGAGGTATGAATATAAATGGAAGTTACCTAAATCATATAAGATTTACAGATGGCATTGTAATTTTTGCAAAAACACCTCAGTAACAGCAGGAAATAATTCAGGAATTAAATGAAGGAAACCTGAACGTTGGAATGAAAATTAACATGAGTAAGACCAAAGTCATGTTTAACAAATAACAAATTCTAATGGAAAATCGAATAATAGAGAAAGTAGAAGTTTCAGCAAAGATATGGACAAAGAAATGAAAAGGATGATCAGTTTAGGATGGGCAGCGTACGGAAAGCTAAAGAATACCTTAGAGTCGGAACTACCAATATGTTTGAAAAGGAAGATAGCGACTTATGGATCAGAAACATGGAATCCAACTAAAAGTCATGAAGAATCATTAGTTGCTTTGAGATCCATGAAAAGGAAATTTTTGAAAATATCTTGACAAGATAGGAAATCAGATGGATTAGAGAAAGAACCAAAATTAGAGATACAATCTTAACGATATTTCCATGAGATTGCCATCAAATGCAAAAGTGTGGCAGGCACCAACCAATCTATATCTATTAATAATTTAACTAGATCAAGGTCTGAGCCGCGAAACCCTCACAAAACAAGAGAAAGAGGGACTACAAGTAAACACTCATTCTACAAAACAAAACATTGGAATAGGTGAACTGGAATTCAAAATCTATAAAATGCAGGAAAAGAAAAATCAAGATGAATGGCGCAAAAGATCACGACGAAGCGCCGTTGGATAGACGGACCTGTCGAGGCACAAGGGACACGTCAGGGCAAGATGTTTACTGCAGTTGTCTGAGTGTGTGTGTGGGCCACATCTTCCCTGTGTATTACTGAACCCTGCAGTAAGTGGTGTCGTGATGTGTGAAGTGTTGCACTACGCCATGGGTAACAACTGATGCATACGTTGCTTTGGTGCCTTTTTAGTGCAAAATGAAACGTTCAGTCTCATGCTTACTAGGTACTTCAGGAAACTTTGCCTCACGTTAGATTAAAGTTTCGTAGAGTTTGAGATCCTCGTGAACATTTCCATAAAAAGACTGAAGACAAATAAGAGTAACATCTCAGCCGTTTCGCCATAATTGCAGGCAGTATTAGTTAAGAGTACAGGAAGGGAGTGGCAGTAAACACTTGCCGAAACGATAATTACTCCCTGTGAGGTTTAATAGCACTGGTTCAGTGGGTGCTGTGAATTTACTATTAAAGTCAGCTGTGACCTCACTGAACGTTTCCCTTTGTGTCTCACAACACAAGGAGGCAGTCACAGCCTGCTCTTCAAAGACAACTTTCTTCCTTAACACTAAACTACATACATCTAAATATACATACGTGCACATTCTTCATTCAAAATTTTTAAAAAGAAAGAAGAAAACTTCAATATTGTATACAACTCTTTTGGGACCGGCACCTCAGCGGGCCTTTTCTTTTGACCAGTTTTTGTTTTGCCCTTAGCTGGACTCTTATTGCATAAAAAGTATAGCCACCAGTATTTCTTTAGGGTAAAGTTGTTAATTGAATCAATCAGTCTACAATTTCACCCAACCAAGGATTCTCTGATGTGGCTTTTTTTTTTTTTTTTTTTTGTAAGAAATGTAGTGAGTAGATTGATACTATACTTTATTTCCATCACAAATGTATATTTTTCAAGTTATAATGCTTTTTAGAATGGTATCCGGTCATTTTGCCCACGCCAAAAGGTCGTTTCGCCCAAAGTTATTTCGCCCACTCTGTGAAGTCAGTTCGCCCACATCAAAAGGTCGTTTCGCCCACAGCATATAAATATGAAACAAAACTACTAATAATAATACTGCTACCAGACGTTGCCAGGCATGTGAGCTAAAAAAAAACGGACAGACTCATCCCGAAAAAAAGACAAAAAAGGACAAACATATATATTAATTTCCTTCTCGTTCCTACACTCACACTTAAATGGACCAGTGAGCTAATATGCTTTAGCTACATGTCTGTTCACATTTAAATGTACCAGTCAGCTAATATGTTTTAGTTACATGCATTTTATATGAACCCTCACTGTATTTTTTAACTTTTAGAATTAAGACGTAACATTTTCCATACATTTTATTAATTGCATGATTCACTTAGGTTTTAATAGTTTTTAATACATGATTTCTGCATTGAATTGACTGATTCTTGAGTGTGGGCGAACTGACTCTTGAGTGTGGGCGAACTGACTCGAGTTTGGGCGAAGTGACTCTTGAGTGTGGGCGAACTGACTCTTGAGTGTGGGCGAACTGACTCTTGAGTTTGGGCGAACTGACTCTTGAGTTTGGGCGAACTGACTCTTGAGTTTGGGCGAACTGACTCTTGAGTGTGGGCGAACTGACTCTACTTGTGGGTGAAATGACCGTAAACCTTTAGAACTTATACCTATTTCTCATTCCCATTGATCTTGGGGAACCTGTGGGAAAGCATGGTTTTTTGGTGCTGAGTATTAAATTGAGTAATGTGCATTGTAAACAGATTGGAAATCAACAAACTCAGATGGAAAATACTTTGATGGTGGTGGCAACAGTTGCATTAAATGTTACTTTGATGTTGAGCAGCATTGCCAACTATTCACTACCTTTGGACGCTTCCAAGGCTTACTAACCAAATCCAACATAATAACCTCAATTTATTGCTTATCACTAATCAAACCCATTATCATACCTACTTACTTTGTTTACTTTGTAGGATTTCACCTTCCTATGGCCAGGCAGGTCTGCAATCTTTTAACCGGGGGATGTAGCTTCCCTGGGCCCTGCACAAGGTTACTTACCAAGCTCTAACCTATCATTGGTAATGCTGGTCAACAATAACAGGCAATTTGACAGATTTTTTATGTGATTTTGTTGATTTTGAACCTGTTGCACTTACTCAATTTAATGCTCCCCTAATCAAACACCAGAATTTCTCACAGGTTCCCAAAGATAGTTGGGAATGAGAGGTAGGCATAAGCTGGAGTTCAAAAAGTAGTCATAACTCAAAAGTATACATTTGCAACAGAAATTATGTATACTATCAATCATATCACTACATTTCTCACCAGAAAAAAAAACAAAAGAGCAGAGATTCCTTGCTTAAATGAAACTGCTAATGGATCATAAAATCACTGGTTTTTGCCTCCTAAATGTTATGATCAAATAATTATTTGTATAGGTTAATGTTTACTATCAGTCCTTGTCAGTAGCTGCATGTTGTGGTAGTAAACTCATTGTACTTCAAGTTCATGAGGTTCATTTCATGTTCGGCCATTAGTGATTTATATCGATGCTTTTGAAAATCAGCATATCATACCAAATACAGACTTGGATTATGTTTAAGTTAGCTTAGATCAGGCGTAGGCAATCTAAATCAAGCTCCAGGTCACCTCTTGGGCTGCACCTCCCTTCCAACCCCAAAAAATAACACAGAAAATCAAGGTAAGCTAAGGTACTTTCAGCCATTGGCAACAATAAAGAAAAAATAGGACCACATCAAGTAGCAGTTGAGGAACGTCAGTCAATACTTTGAATTTTGAATAACTTATGACGCTCTTAACTGTTCTGGCTGGGGAGAAGACGGCCAGCGATTGGCTCTGTTAAATTTGTTGTCAGTTCAGAAAACCCCACCAGGCTGGGGGAAATGTCTTGTGGACAACACCTAATAGAAATTTGGACAGGGTGCTGTGGGGCACATTTGGCCTGAGGGCTACAGGTTGCCAATGCCTTACTTAGATTAAGTTTGTTTTGGCTTAATTTGTCAGGGATATCAAAATATAAATTTGTATTTCATAACAAGTCTAAGGAGACAATACCCTATATGACATAAGGTACTCTTGTAAATTTTTACCTCTGTAAATCTTACCAATAACATCTTATATTTTATTGCTACTCCTTCTCAACCAAAAAATACTTGATCTTATGGGAAAGGAGATTTTTCAAGTGTGGAATGTAAAAATTCAATTTGGCCTTATAGAGAAGTCAAAAACAAAAACTATTCTTTACCACAAACATTTAGGATAGGAGAGCAAATATGGCTAAACTGTGTGCTTTCAAATCCAACCAAACAAATCTAAAGAGATGTTGTGATCCACTTCCACACTCCAATATATGTAGCTGCCTTCCAACACCTTCCACACTTTTTTTTCTTTTTTTAGGCATTATGTGTAACTGTATGACTATAAATAAAATGATCCAAAATTGCAGACACCAAAGAAGAGACAATGGGTGACTTGGGCCAGTGGTTCAACAGTCTGCCCCCAATGACCAAATATTGGTTTGGGGGCACTCTTACATTTTCCCTCATTGGTCGCTTTGGCCTCATCAGTGGAGAATGGCTTATCCTTCAGTATAGGCCTCTGTTCCATGGTTTTCAAGTAAGTATTATGTATGTAATAGTCAATATCTAAATCCAGACCATTTGTCAGGTGACTGCTTTTTTCAGGCAATTTGTGAATTGCCTGATTCACCTAACCTAACCTAGATAGATATAGATATAATTTTAGTATTTTATTTTATTTATCTATTTTGTTGGTGCTAGGATGAAGTCTCATGACAGAGCACCTTGAATGGATGATCCTATCTTAGATCATGCCAGATGGCCTGGGTGTTATATTTTCCTATAATGTGTACGTGTGTATGTGTGTGTGTGTGTGTAAGCACCAACTATCAGTAAGTCTAGGTCAGCAGGTATGTCTGCTTTTCACAGAAAACAGTTGAACTGATTTTAATGAAATTTGGTATGAGGTACCCCTTAATCCAGGGAGTGGCATAACTTATGTCTTAACTTCTTCCAACTCAAAACTGTTAGATTATACGAGTAAATGTGTAACTGAATTCTTGATGTTGACACCAAGTATTCATTGTTAACTTAAATATTTTTATGGTGAGACAGGCCAATGAATATATTTATAAAGGAATATAGACATGATCATGAACTAAAAAAATGTTCATGTTTAATACTGTAATATCATATTTAAATACTATGCAACTTACTGTAATGTATTTTGTTTTACTAACATCAAATTCATTTTCTTATTTTCAGCTGTGGAGGCCATTCACATCATTATTTTTCTATCCAATAGGCCCTGCTACTGGATTTCATTTCTTGATCATGGTTTATGCCCTGTACAAGTATTCATCAAGGCTCGAAACAGGTAAGTGATCGAAGAATACAGAAAATATGTTTTATGTATCATAGATCAAACAAATAATAAATGGTCCTTTCATACTTGTTATTATTCTCTTTTAACAGGACACTTTGGCAGAAACCCAGCAGATTACCTCTTCATGCTTTTGTTTAACTGGATGTGCTGTGTCATCTTTGGGCTGATAGGAGGGATTATAACACTGATGGACCCTATGGTGTTGTCTGTGCTTTATGTGTGGTGTCAACTGAACAAGGATGTCATTGTCAGCTTCTGGTTTGGCTTTAGATTTAAAGCCATGTACCTTCCATATGTACTTGTTGGTTTCAATTTTATCTTCTTTTATGGGTAAGTTAAACTGTTTAGATGTTATTCAACTGATGAATATATGATAAATTTCAATATGATGGACAGTGATAATGATGAACTGAATAAAATTGCAGGAATAGGGACACAGATTCACATCTGTCACAATTCACTAGATTACTTGATTTCTCATTACCTAAAATAATACACTTACTTGATTTAGGTCTTCTATTATTCTTAGTGTAAACTTCAGTAGTAATGATGACTTTTCTTCCAGAGGATTCTCAATGTTGTTGGGAATAATAGTTGGCCATCTGTACTACTTCCTCACCATCAGATACCCACAAGATTTTGGTGGAGCAACCTTACTGCATACTCCTGAGATATTGTAAGCTCATTAGTTTATGTGCAGGAAAAAATATATTAAAAGAGTTGTACAAAAAAGGAGAATCTATGCAATGTCAGAAACATTAATTTTGTAAGGCGCATATACATGTAATGAAAATGGACCTGGTCAATTGGATTTTGGTCGGTATGAATATATATTGAAAAAATTCAAGTAGACTGAAATAGTTATTAAGGATTGTATTTACTTTTTCAATCTCTCTCTCTCTCTCTCTCCATGAACTTCAAGAAAAGTTTCAGATTCCTTTCTCATCTAAAGTTTTCTCATTTCTGCTATTTTCTATTTTTCAGATGACAGATAACCAATTTCTTTAGGGCACTTTACGATTTTTTCCTTTTTTCAGGTAAAATGGAAGAAAATTTGTCATATTTTGTCTTTTCACAGGTACAAGTTTTTCCCTGACCAACACGGTGTGTCAGGCTTTGGCCAGGCCCCCACTGCTCCTAGACCAGCAGCAGGTGGTGCCACTGGCGGATGGGGTGGAGGTCAAAGAGGCATATTTCGAGGCCAAGGACACACCCTAAATTAGTTTTCTTCTGCTTGTATTTAGTTGTACTATTGACTTTGATTGCACTTTGTTTTGTAAAGTTGAAATATGTAATATTACCCAAATGTGTTTAGTATTGGAATTGATCTTGAATATATTGACTCAGGAGCATTGTTTCAATGGAAAATTATATAGTGTTAAGAATACTGATTTCTGTATGATTTTTAAATAAAGTTGGATAAGTCCTAAAAAGTAATAATGTATTCTCATTGTATATTAGGAAGATTGGCCAAAGTTTGTTAAACGTGAAATTCTGAAAAAAGCCTTCATTACTGCTAATCCCTGATTATTTAAAGGGTTCTGAATTTGTAACGCACCTGATTTCCTACCCTTTGTGCAGCATGAAGTAAAGGTAACTATTTTTTGTGTATAAAAGTGAATCTGTTTCATACAGTAAAATAATTACTACTTTGAAATTATTTGCCAACTATGTACTACCCAAGTGTCATTTGTCCAGCCAAAGTAAAGGAAAGCCACAAAATTCAGAGACATTGGAGTACATTATTGACCAGTTTAGGGTAAATGTGTGCGAATTTAATTTGATATACGTAGTGATCATCCCGAATGTAAATTTTGAATTGAGTAGAGGCAGTGTGTCCATACGGTCAGTGTCAGTCAGACAAACAGTATTACCATATAAGAATGGAAATGAAGACATCAGAAGTGAATGCAAGGAGGTGCACCTCATACTGGCCATGTTTGCAATATCAGGAAATCAGACACTGATGGGACTGGCATGGAAGTATGCAATAAAACAATGTTGCATGGTTACTGAATTTTTTAAGTCTGTTGGGTAGGAGTTTCTTGGGTCAGATTGTCCTGCCAAATCCCACTATGTTGGCAAATCCTCTGTAAGTTAGAGAGGAAAGACAATGACAACCTGGCTAAAGACACTCAGTTGCCACTAGGGAAAGGACAGTGAAAGGCAAAGCTAAGAACACAGAGCAAAGGAATGCCTAACTTTATTTAGCCATCCCAAGCCAGAAGGAAGTACAGAGAATCAACAAGGAGGTGGCAGTGGGACATACGTGGCAGAGCAAGTATGATTAGCACAGGTGGTGTCTGGGCTAAGATTGTGACCCCAAGTTCACACTAACATTGACTTAAATACATGTGTGTTGCTAGCAAACATTAGCTTCAAACATTGTCTTCCAGTCTTTGCCTAGTAAAAAGAATAGAAACTAGTTGCCATATCATGTTTCAGCACATGATGTATTCCTGCTTTGCCTTATGATATGATAACAGCGTTTGTCTTGTTTGACCATGTGGACACTCTTAGGGTTTGTATTTATAAAATGAGGCATAGATATGCCTATTGCATTTTGGCACACCAGTAACACATCACTTTTTTGTTTTATTATTTGCGAACTTTGTTTTTTAAAGTAAGGATGATCTTCCTATCTACGATGAGCCACATCTCAGTCTTCCACTTAATACTGATTAACCAGGATCTTCTAATTGATGACATACAATAATTGAATCCACCATCTAACCACTTTTAAGTGCATATTATTTACTTATGACAGCACACACATGCTTTACATTCACACCATTCTTTTAGCCCCTTGGTCCCCAACAGAGAAGACACAACTCCTGCTAGATGACAATAATGATAATGCAGTATGTATAATGTTAAGTCTTGAGATTGGATACCTGTTGAATATTAATGAAGAAAGCAAAACCCACACACTGCTATGGAAAATATAGGACATTATTCCTCACTGTGAGTAATAATACTTGGTTTTTTTACAATTAACAGACTTTAATATGCCATAAGTGAACTTTATATCCCTCATACACACACACACACAAACACAAACAAAAAATCAAACTTGCAAGTCACCAATTCATAAAGCATTAAATGATGTGCAATGCTTGAGCTTTACACATGAACTGTTTGTGAAGATGAATGACATACACTTCATAAATATTAGTCTCCATGAAATGTAACTTTGCAGTTAACAATAAAACAATAATAATAATAATATAATTACAAGTGTGGTAATAATAATAAACAAAATATGGTTAATATCATGAAAAAGAAAACACTAACTAGCTTGAAAACTATTTTCTTTAAAGAACCAGTTGGAAAAAGTACTTTTCACATATTCATAAGACCTCAATAAATACCAGAATATTAAGATGACATTGCTGGTAAAGCTAACACAGCACTAGCAACATTATAAAAATGAAGAGTGCTAAGCTTCCATGCTGGCATCACTAAGTCTTCTATTTGTGAATACTTAAACTATTATAAATAAAGTTTGGTCTGTACCTAATGATTCATAAAAAAAAAATGTGAATTTACAATATCTGAATGTTTCAGTGAAATGTCTGAGTATTTAGAATAAAAATGTCAAGATGGAAATAGCACATCTGAACCATACAATAAAAAAAATGTTTTTAATATAACCTTGCTGTAAAGTCAGTATAAAAATAAGGTCCACTTGTGGGTTCAGAACATACTCAGAACATCTGATACATTAGTACACCCATGTGATGGTTTTCTTCTTAGGGCACACTATTTCAGGAGAAAGCTGGAAAAGGAATAATTTTGTGTCATTAACAGGCTTATAATGAGTAGTTCATACATATTTTTTTCTATTTCTTGCAAAAGCAAGGAAACAGCTGGAAAAAAAAAAAAAAAAAAAAAATATATATATATATATATATATATATATATATATATATATATATATATATATATATATATATATATATATATACACACACACACACACACACACACACACACACACACACACACACACACACACATATATATATTTAGCTTACCAAATTTCTATTATGATGAGTAAATAATGATTGTGCTTTATGAAATTATGAAAGGTAAAAAGATAATGTATCTAATTCTGGCAAGATGAAGTTACTTTCTTGTGTTTAAAGAAATCATCCCATCCCTTGCATCCACCTGATCTTAAAGGCTCCACTGCCTCACTCACCTGTAAGGGTATCCATGGGCCTTGGAGCGGAATATGGATAGTAAGAGAGAGAAGCAAAAAGCATAGAGGCCCAGCCCAATGATGGCATAAATGCGACGCTTCCTCACATCATCTCTCTTGTTGGCAGCCTCTACCATAAGTATCATACCCAGTGCCACAGCTGCATCTGAACAACCAAACAAATGGTTGTCAACACTTACAAGATATAGTTGGGATTTTATAATAATTGCACCAAGATCATATACATAAACCAAATTTAAAATTCAAAAGCACAATTAAATTTCAAACACTTTTATGCTTGATAACATTACATTACTGTATTTAATTGGTATATGATGCTCAATATACTATAAGAGTAAGACCTTTCACTTACTGAGTAGAGCAACAATATAAGTCTCCACAATGAACTGGCCTTGTGATGACCCATGTATATATGCAATATTTCCAGACTGTGTCTTCTGAAGGAATGGAGGACCTCGAATGTGATTCCACATCTGACCTGATGTCATTGCAAATGTGAAGGCCTAGTGGAAAAAATATCAAAATTATTATTTCAGAGAATATTATAAGCATTCATGCTGAACTATACATTCAAAAGTGGATCATCTAAACAAACAGCAGAAAAGCTAACCAAAGCACCAAGTGCCCAAGTCGTCTTGTTGTAGAGGAAGTCCAAGTTGTTTTTGCGGAGGTAGAGGAGTCCTACCACCAGTGCCAGCAGCACCACAAGAGCCAAAAGACCAGAGTAGTTGGGAGGACGGAATACTCGAATCTGTGTGAAAATAACATATGTACAAAACACTAAATGTTAACACAAACTAAGTAGGAGATACTTACAATAAATTTGAGTAACCAGCCAGCTTGGAATATCTCTTCAGTTCTGTTGTACAAATCATATACAAGAAAGTAATGAGCATCTCCAAAAAATTGTTTTGTGATATGCATGTATGGCATCATAATAGCAACACTTTACCTGGATGTCTGTCCTTTCAGCAACCCAGCGAGCAATGTTTTCAGCAGCAAAACCCACTCTCTGGATGTCAAGAGTGTCCACCTTCTTGGGCTTCCCCTTGGGTGGGAAGTGCATGAACACAGGAGCTGAATTGAGCCTCAGCTGAAATAACAATTCCCTTAGTACTTATTATTTTCATCAATGTGGGCTTATATTATAATTGTATTCTGTCAATTGTACATTCAAGAAGCATGGAAGTAAAAATACACTAAATCCCTGAGGTAATAGATGAATGATGGAAAAGTATGGTCATCAATACTGAAGTAAAAATTTATATCTTTTATACATCCATATAAACAAAACTGTAATAAGACTTTTACTTCATCATGATGTATTTTTTTCTTTTCTCTTATTCCTCCTACACTTCATGTCTTGTATCTTTCTTTTAATTTTTCTTTTCTTTATCTGTTCCTTTCTTGCCTATCTCATATTCTGCTCTTGTATGTTTCATCATCTTTCTTTTTTTTATCCACCCTTCTCTCTGCCTCATTAATCAATGTTTCTCATCTTTCATACTATCCTTTCCTTCTTCATCTACTGTCTAATACTTTTTTTGCAACATCTCGCTTTCTCCTTTTGTATGGTAATAGTTTTAAGATATATATATCTAGGAACTATTATTAATGTCAGCATCAACATTCTTCCTTTTTACTATGCTAATGATGTTGATGCACAACCTGCTTTTGCTGCTGATGATAAAATGATCATGTAATCAACACAGTCTGAGAATTCTGGTTACTATCTGTATACATATTTCCACAAAGCAATGGCCATGAATGAGTCCATTATGAAATTTCTCACCTGCTGGAACACATCTGGTCCCTCATCAAAGTCAACAAGGGAAAAGTACAGTTTGTTGGAGTATCCCTGAGAGTATCGCCATGAGTTGGCCACCAGTTGGAACTCATCATGTGCATGTCTGAATATGAGGAAAATAACATTAAATAAAGATACAGAAAGGAAGAATAAGATACATCAGAAAAAAAAGACATTACACCAATCCTTTGATTTACAAATGACTTACGTTCCTAGACAAACGTTCATAAATCAAAATGAGCAAAATGAGTAAATGAGCAATTTTCTCCTACAAACTTCCATTATATAAAGCAAGATATGTTCCTACAGCCAAAAGTTATGTTAACTGTTGACAAGTGAAGTTATCAAAATACTTAATATACTTTCAGTAAGAAATTCCTCTTAAGAAGCTATCTATAGATAGATTCCTCTTAAGAAGCTATCTATAGATAGATTCATACATTAACTAGTGTAGCATTAGAAACAGTTACCTAGACCAGGCTAGGACAATAGAAAACACTTCAGTAACAGAAAGTTACATATAAAAAAAAAAAGGAAAAAAAGCAGAACAACTAAATGAAAATAAAAGAAACATATTATTGGCAAAAATAGACAGCTTCCATATCCTGTGAATAACACTGCACCTTTTCAGAGGGAAAGAGCTCCAATATACCTTTCACAAATATAATAAATTCATCAATAATAAAAAGATCTTTACCTACAAATACCACACTGCCTAGAAGGGGCAAGGGCAGTAAACATCACAATCATGGAGTAATTCCGAGGTGTGCCCTTAACATACTGCTTGAACTTGTCCCCATTGAAACGGAGGACTGGCTTTTTAAGGGCGGCATCTGAGAGCTGCTGTACCCGCTCAGACAAAGTCAGCTGAAAGAAAAATTGGTTACTAATTATAATAAGTCCATCTCACATGGAAAAAAGAAATTTATACATCATATAGGAGGATAATGTTTACTAACAGTCCTTATTAGTAACTCATGACATGACTAAATGTTGTAGTATTATACTCACAGTACTTTGTTTATGAAGTTGTTTTTGCATGACCTGCTATAATCAACAGAAAAGTCAAGAATACGACCTCCTTTCTAAACATTGAAAAAACCTTGCAAGGTGATAGAGTACTTACTATACAACATGTCTGTGATGCTTTTAATGTGGGGATGACTTTGTAAGGCCATAGTAATTAAATTAATATTCCAGTGCCTGCAGAATCTAGGTCCAGAATGATCAGTCATGTATGAAGGTATACAAGTTAGTGCGTGTGTTCATATGTTGGTGAGTGTATGACGTGCGCACCTGGGTTAGGTTAGGTTAGGTTTTGTCATTAGATTTTTCTCTATTGCAAATTTTACACAAATTTCACAAAAAAATGGCAATTTCTGTCCTTAGATTTTCTGGTTGCCATATATCACTTCTTTTGGTCTCTCCTACAACCCCCAATTCTCCACACTCCCCCATGCTTGCTGGGGCAGGTAAGGGGAATGGGATGGAGGAAAAGGAGGGGGTTCTAATCTGCACCTTTACCTTCAACTAAAATAGATGTTTAAAAAAAATAATAATAATAAAAACAAATAACCACCAGAAACAGAGCTAGATTAGATTTAGGTTATGTTGGGTTAGTTTTAGGGTTAGGTTAACTTAGATATCATTTGTTTTTGGTTTAGTTGGTGGGAGACATCATAATAGAGAAAAACGGTATTTTTTTTATAAAGAAAGGCCCTTTGTAAATTTTTACCTGCCACATACTCACTTGTTCAGGCAATGAGAGCCATCTTTCTTAATGACATACTCTTGACTAGTGCATACCTCACTGGACTTGGAAAAACTCAATTTTTTCCACACACATGAGTCCTATTACAGCAATACTACATGTGTGCTCTGCAATCATTGGCTATGTTTATGACAGTCACCAACCCTTCCATATTATGTGAATTTCATGCCTGAATCCAAGGTGGCTGGCTTAAAAAAACCCTACCCTCTACTTTAGGCCAATCACAAGATGTACAAGTAGTGATGGCCACAGCAGTCGGCTGGTACTCATTGTCACGGCACGATGGCAGTTTAGTGCAGAGGTTACAAATTTAAATAATTTGGTTGTGTAGTTTTACAAGAGAGATTACTTGAGTGAACATTTCTTAAGATTAACTGGTGTTTGGCAAAAATAAGTCTTATGCTGATCAACTGATGGCACCAATACTCTCTGAGGATGAGAAAGAGGAAGTTAGTCAATCACACACTAGACCTTCCCCTTCCTTTGAGGTCTAAGGGGGCGACGAACAGCTGGCCATCACTTTGTCACACTGGATCATTCTAATACTTAATGTGATATTGATACATATCTACATGATGTCCTTTCTCGGGGGAGTGGTAAAGATAAACACTGTAAAAGTCACCTGAAAATATAGAGGAGACAGAATGTGTCCATGTGCACAATGAACCACTCTTCAGACAACACGGCGGCAACAAACATCTGCCTCTTCCACACACTCATGCATCAGTCACACTGTTCTCCACACGTACTCACCTCTTTTTTACATTGAGCCAAATTTAATAACGCCAAGACACCAAAAAATAACAATAATATTTCACTTGGACTCATTTCGGTTTGTTTACATCCAAGTAATAGACGCCAAGATAGTGGAGACACCCTTCCCTCGGGCCGGTAATAAGATCCACGCCTCCCTTTAAGTTTTGATCGTCTATGCTCTTCACCAAGATCCTTTACTTTCAGTTTGCAAGTCAAGATATATCTTTGACAATAATATTGAAAAAAAATCTTGATGAACTTTAAATCATGGTACCTGAAGGATTTACTAAATGCTACGATAAATCAAGCAAGTGTTGTGGCTACTAGTTGTAGAAGACAGTGCATGGTAAATTTTCTGTGTACCATTGCTACATATTCATTTTAATCGATTTATGATTTCAATGATATTTTTCTAGTATAAAATTACTTTAATACAGGTCTTCCTGCTTATGGTTCTGTTTGTGCTCTTCACCGATGCGGCAGGTTGTCGTGTTCTGATTGGCTGGCGGCGATGCTGTCAGGCTCTGATTGGTGGATGGTTCCGGTGCGCTCTGATAACATAGAACTCTCCAGTCTTTACTATAGAGTGCTAGTACCGATCATCTTCTGAAGTCACTTGTGGCTGTCTTATCATAACTTATTAATCAATTAACTACTAGATGTTGAGAGGCCCATGACTCCACCTCTCACTGCCATGGTGGTCACCTAGTACTGCTTCCTGGCCCAGCGTCCCATTCCATCAGGTTGAGATGGTAAGGTAAGGTAAATGTTCACCGTGTTGCTGTAGGTGAGGTGTATAGTAGCTATATACATATTATCCTACATATCAAAATGATTTCCAAGATTAAAAGTTACTCTCGGTAACTGTATGAATGTTGTTTATTGAGTAAATAGCTGTGTATTCAATTTGTGTAGGATAAACATACATACATCCATATCATCATAGTTCCCCTGTTTACACACACATACACACGGACACGCGCGCCCGCGAATATATATATATATATATATATATATATATATATATATATATATATATATATATATATATATATATATATATATATATATATATGATATCTCCAGCCTCTTTCTCACCGCAGGAATTTTGCATCTTTTGCTATCTTCTATAGCTATTTTCATGACAAATGCACTTCTGATTTTGCAAACTGCAAGCTTCCCCTCCTATGCCCTCGTTACAGAAGGCTTTCTTTTTCCGACCCTATTCGATGGTCCACCTCACTAATGTACGGGTTAACCAGTTTTTCCCTATCATTCATATCTTTCTCTGGTAAACTTTGGAACTCCCTGCCTGCTTCTGTATTTACAACTTCCTATCCCCTAATTCAAGAGGAAGGTTTCAAGATATTCATTTATTATTTTTTTTAACTCTCTCTCTCTCTCTCTCTCTCTCTCTCTCTCTCT
>CM035187.1:7420934-7448434 GCA_020233015.1 Callinectes sapidus | reverse complement strand
GAACGCCTCCCCGCCTGTGTGGACGAGGCTTTTTTAAGGCTTACCATCTTCAGTCTATGGCAAGACTCAGCTTAGAGACGCGGTGATGAAAGAGCTGCAGCACCCTTGAACCATTTCAGTTTTAGCCGCAATGATTTTTTTCTCATAAAGAAAACAAAATAAAAATTGCTCTACACTTTCTTAGCGAAGCAATAACCTCTGCAGAGGTAAGGTAAAATATGTGTTGAGGTTTTGTGCTGCATTTAAGTCTAAAATTTAAAGAGCTTGGTAACTATAAAGAAATGCCTTCGTTAAATAACAACAGAAAAGTACTGGAAGGAGTAATAGCATGGTAAAACTTGACAGTTTAGATCACCTCCTTTCACACAACACGGTATTACTGGCACCCCAATCCTTCTTACACACACACACACACATGGCGATGAAGAGAATATGAGTGCAGTGTTGACGCCACATACCACAACCCTATCCCAAGATCTCATAGGCTCCACCACACACACACACACACACACACATACACACACACTAACCAGTTAAGTTTATGAGAATGTAACGTTAACACCAGACCATACCATATCACAGCACACAACAACACCACCAACACCACCAACACCACACCACACCATACCATACCATACCATATCAAACCACACACCATGGTATTCTGACCGCCGCTGCTCACGATCCGTCAGACCGCCGACCACCGCCTATCTCTGCCCAAGTACTTATAATATCCTTGTCTCTGCCCATCCTGCCCAGACTACGCTGACATTTCTAATGACTATATAGCGTAATATATCGGGATTCTGGTGTGTTTCTAGGTATTTTAGAGACTGAGTGTAGGAGGAAGTGAATGAGAAGGTGGAGTGAGAGGGGCAGGGAAGAGGTGGTGGTAGGCAACAGACGGGAAAAAAAACTTGGTGCCATAATAGCAATTGATTTAATTCTATTAATAGAGTTGGCATCGTTTTGATATCTGATGTATATTTAGCAAGGTACAGAATGTCTTAAAACCTGGTGATATCTAAACTAGCTGCGGTATTGTTTTTCTTTAAATACATCAATGTCACTATATTAATTTTAACATTTTTTCTAATAAATTTAGCTAGTGTTGTTTTGGTGCCTGATCTAAGATTTTAGTAATATGGAAAAAACGTGTTCCAATAAAAATAAGCTTACCTACTCGTATTTTTCAATTGAACTTAATTATGGTGCCGAACATGAAAATATTATTTTCCTAATGTGACGAGGCATTTGTATTTTCTTTATTTTCCTGTAATGCAAAATGTTTTCTGCATTCAGAAAATGTATCATAACCTAGTCTAACTGTGTTTTCCTTCTCGATATTGTAATGTTTCTGGTATCGTTGGTGAAAAGGGCAGGCAATAGGTGAATTATATGCTGTTATTAGTGGACCAGATCGAGTTATCATATCTTATGCGCCAGTAAAAGTTTTTGCCCGTTAGAAAATGTAGTGTATTCCAGACTACGTGCCTTCTTTCTTTCTGCAATTTTCAAAATTACTTACTTTACGTAGATTTTGTATATATGCGGCCCCAGCAGACGAGCAGTACCATCCTGTCTTGGTTTGTAAGTGAACATTTAGTTGAACTCTCTCAAGTTTCCAAACCCAGGAAGTGAAGCAAAACCAGAATTAACTTCATAGATAGATGAATGATCCCTGAGAAAAGTGAGTTAAATAAGGTGATGGTTAATAATGCCCGTTCATACCAATCCCCAAAGACATCTTCGAACTTAAGCACAGACAGTCCCTTCTCTCTCCCGCTGTCTTTCTCGTCCATATTTACCTCAAATTCCAAGATTTGCGGGCATTCCCACGCATTTCTTCACAATAGATTAATAAGTTGTAGTAGGAGGAGGAATGGAAGTATGAGAGTGAGTTCAGTGGTGGTAGTAGCAGAAGCAGTAAGAGTTGTTGTAGCAGCATTACGAGTATTATTATTATTATTATTATTATTATTATTATTATTATTATTATTATTATTAGTGTGTGTGTGTGTGTGTGTGTGTGTGTGTGTGTGTGTGTGTGTGTGTGTGTTACTACTACTACAAAAATAGGAATGATTCTATTAGGTGCGGCAACAGCTTAGGTCATATGGCACCACTAGGATTAAAGGGAGAGCGCTACATCTCCCACTAGGCAACTAGGTTTGGCAAGGATTCGAACCCGGGCCGCCAGCACCTTAACCAACTGTGTCACCCAGCCTCCTACTACGTAGTGCTACAGTTGGTGTTATATGCTATTATATGTTTTACCAGTATTATTACTAATGTTAGCATAGGCATAAAAGGGGATATGAGACACTTGAATTTCAAGTAGTACACGCAGACTATATTAATTATGCCTATACACTGCATGTGGTCTCAAAATGTTTCGAAAATTATCTAATAAAAAATCCTAGCCATTTAGCTCTTTGGCTGGCTACCCTCGTCCATTCCCTCATGTTCTCCTCCCCATACTGTTTTAATGGAATCAATACCCATGGGGAAAAGGGAGATAATTGAGCGATGGGCGGTAGAACTTGTTTCAGCAAAACTTCTTCCGCTGTTGACAGCTGACGCCTGGCGCCTGGCAGCAGCAGCAGCAACAGCAGGGTCAAGGTGCTGGAGACCGTCTAGCGACCCGCACGGTCTGGGTTAGCTGTCACGGTAAGCTGTCTTATGGAATCATCGGTGATTTTACTTTACGTGTATATGTGAATTTAATAGATAATATGAAACAATTTATTGGTATGCAAAAACGAATAAGTAAATGGAGACATTCATATATGCTGGTGAAGATCAAGGAAAATGAGCGGAACGCCCCATAACAAACCATCTTGGCAGTACGAGTGCGTTTTCAGTGTTATCGTCAAGCGCTTGTGTCATCAAGAACTTGTGACCTCAATCACGTGGAGGCCGTTCCTGTGTTCACAGCTTAAATGTAAAATAGGAGAACGAACGTTTTACCATCTTTAGAAAACGAAGTAACAAGATAGTTAGTTATGTGTGGTGTGACTTAGAAGCACAGTGCTTTCTTTCCCTTGAACCTGAAGGAGCTTGGCGATTCAGCTCTCTGTGGTGTTGACTGTTGATAGCTTCTCCACTCTAGGTAGCCGTACAGTGTATCTGTCACATCTGTTTCTAATACTGGGTTTTATGTCGTTTTAGTGTGTGTGTTTGTGTGTGTGTGTCAATTTTTAAACTACAGACTAATGCTTTAAAAGTATTGATGGTATTGAAATGCTGTGCTATATAAACATAAATAAAATTTTCTTAGTCACTCATAAAGTCCTTGTCATACGTTGTAGTGAAATGGGCCAGAAATGTAGGGGAAAAAAGAATAAGTTGAAATATCTGCTTGAAGAACCAAATGACAATAAGAAATCAGAATAAATTGGCCATGTGAGGCTTTTTGTAATCGACTTAGATCCGTGAGGATGCACACAGAATTATGTATTACTCATCAGGGTAAAGTGATCAAGGTCTGCATTCACTCATTTTCTCTTGCATTTTGATAAATTTCTTGTCCTGTGTCTTTGTGAACGAATGGAGCAGGTTTTATGGACGACAGGAACTGTATGCCAGGGATGGGATACACTTCAGTAGGAGAGGAGTGCGGGAGCTTAGTGAGTGTCTGGAGGGGGTAGTCAGGGAAACTAGATATAAATGGGGGAGAGGGAGGAGACAAGGGACAGGGTAGTGGGAAGGAGGTACAGGAACTTAGTGTCTTTTATGCAAACAGTAGGAGTGTTATAAATAAAATGGAAACACTTAGGGGTATTGCATGTGCAGAAGAATTAGATATTATAGGTATCACTGAGACTTGGTTAGACATAGCAGGCAAGCATTTCCTACCTGAAGCAGAAATAGATGGGTACACTCTTTATCACAGAGATAAGGTAGGTTGGAAGGGAGTAAGAGTAGCACTGTACGTCAGTCAGGAGCATTCTGAATAGCTATGAAAATACCACTGTAAAATCATTCAGTAATGCAGAATTATTATGGATTGACATTGTCACGAGAGGGAGAAAGATAGTTATCGGGATCATGTACAGGCCTCCAGACTTAGATGATGTAGCTAGTGCACCACTGATACAGGAAATTGGAAGGGCAGCTAGGTATAATATTGTGTGCATTATGGGGGACTTCAACTATAGAGGCATTGACTGGAATAGGATAACAGTAGATGGTAATGCTGAGGAATTTTTAAATGTAATACAGGATGGCTTTTACCATCAACTCATTAGGGAACCCACAACACAAGGAAATATCTTGGATCTGGTATTCACGAATAATGAAACCTTAGTTAGTCAGGTAGAGATAGGTGATAGATTTGATGAAAGTGATCATAATGAAATCAGATTCAAGATAAATGCAAAGAGGAAAGAAGAACAAAATATAGCTTTAATGCCAGATTTTAGAAAAGCCAATTATCAGGGCCTTAGAACTCACGTACAGAGTGTAAATTGAGAAGAAATAGGAGTAGGCAAAGGGAAGGATCAATTAAATGAAGTAGAGAGGCAGTACAATGGCATAGTTAGGGAAATTCAGATGGCACAGGAGGAATATATATACCAAAGAGGAGGATAAGATCAAGTAGAAATTACCCAAAGTGGAGGAACAATAGCATAAGGAGGGATATAGGATTACAAAGAGGGCTTTATAGGAGAATTGAAAGGAGGGAAGTACACTTCATAGGACAGTATAATGAACTAGCTAGGAAAGTAAAAAAAGACATTAGAACTTCAAAGAGGAATTATGAAGTTGAAATAGCTAAAGATGCCCAGAAGGATCCAAAGGGTTTTTACCAGCTATACAGGGCTAAAGCTAAGGAAGGAATAGGACCTCTTAAAGGAATAGATGGAAGCTTGATAGAAAAAGTGGAGGAAACAAGTAAGGAATTAAATAATTACTTCCTATCTATTTACATAAGAGGAGCCAGATGGAGAGCTAGAGCTAGAACAGATTTTTAGGGGACAAGAGGCTGATAAATTAAATGACATATGCATAGGTAGGGAAATGGTTAGAAAAGAGATAGATAAGCATGAGAAGACTAAATCGCCAGGACCAGATGATATTTTTCCGAGAATTCTGAAGGAGTGTAGGGAACAACTAGATGAGCCCATTACAAGGATATTCAGGAATTTGTTGAATACAGGAATAGTTCGCTGGTTATGGAGGCAGGCAAATGTAGTTCCCATATTCAAAAAAGGGGATAAGGCAGAAAGTAGTAGCTACTGCCCAATTAGTTTGACATCAGTAGTAGGGAAGATGTTAGAATCTATCATAGCAAAGGCAATTAGGAAACACTTAGATAACAACGAACTAATTAAACACAGTGTACATGAGTTTAGCAAGGGGAAGTCCTGCCTGACAAACCTATTATCCTTCTACAGGAAAGTATTTGAAACCTTAGATAGTGGTGACAGCTTTGATATAATTTTTCTTCTTCGGCAGAGTAGGAGACTGATAAGTAAGATCAGAGCTCATGGAATAGATGGGAAGGTATTAGAGTGGATCAGGGGATGGCTTGCAAGTAGGGAATAGAGGGTACAGATAAATGGAAAGAAATCAGAATGGGGTAATGTCAATAGTGGTGTTCCACAGGGTTCAGTTTTAGTACCGCTGTTATTTGTAATCTGCATAAATGACTTAGAAGCAGGAACTAGCAGCAATATCAGTAAATTTGCAGATTACACAAAAATAGGAAGACCAATTAGGAATATAGAGGATACTAGGAGGCTATAAGAGGACTTAAATAGATTACAGGATTGGTCAGAGAAATGGAATATGCAGTTTAATGTTAACAAGTGTACTATTATGAGTGTCAGTAAGGAAAACTGGCCTGTAGAATATACATTAAGTAATAACCCCTTAGGAAAGACACGTAGTGCGAGGGACTTAAGAGTACAAGTTAGTAGGGACCTACGTCCAAGGCAACAGTGCATTCTGGCCAGAAATAGAGCCAACAAAATATTGGGTTTTATTGGCAGGTGTGTGACAAATAGGACTCCAGAGGTCATTCTGAGGTTGTATTTAGCACTAGTTAGACTCCATCTAGATTATGCAGTTCAATTTTGGTGCCCGTATTATAGGAAGGATATAGAGTCCCTGGAGGCAGTTCAGAGAAGAATGACCAAAATGATTCAGGGATGAGAAATTTATCCTATAAAGATAGGTTAAATCGTCTTAATTTCCACTCCCTAGAGAGAAGGAGAGCAAGAGGTGATATGATTGAAGTTTACAAATGGGTAAAAGGGATAAATAAAGGAAGCATTGAACAGGTGATAGAAATTAGTAGCCAGGGCAGGGCAGGACATGCAGCAGCAATGGGTACAAGTTAGATAAGCCTAGATTCAGGACAGACACAGATAGACATTGGTTCACTAACAGAGTGGTGAATGACTGGAATAGGCTGGACAAAAATGTAGTGAGTGCAGAGTCAATAGGTAGCTTTAAAAAATGGTGAGATGAGAGTATGGATAGAGATGATAGGTGGGTTGGGTAAATACTATTGATTAAAGGGGCTGCCTCGTATAGATCATACTGGCCTTGTGCAGTCTTCACCCTCTTATGTTCTTAGGTTCTTATGTGTCTCCTCTGTGGGTCCATATTCTGTATGCTCTGAAACTATTTTTTGTCTCCTCTTTGAGACTACTCTATTATGCCAAGATATGACTTACCCTAAGGTCTTGGGGTGATCTCTCTTTGAGATTTTCACTGTTCCTCATTGATGTCATATTGAGGAGTGTGGAAATACTGAAAATTTATTAGAAGATGGAATCAATTATCCATCAAACCTGTCAGGACACTTAAGGAAATGCAAGATGATTACCAAGTTAAGAATGGATTTGGCTGATCTTGACAGTCATATCATAACATCTTTCAGAATCTCTTTTCCATATTCAAGTTGTGTGATATGATGCTGATTAGAATTTAGTGACAGGGTAATTTATTTTTATGATAACTGAAAATTTAGGTAAAAGTATAATGTTTTTCTTTCCAGGTGATGTTTTCTTGACAGCAAGGAATGAAAATCTTCATGAAAGGAAAAGAACTACAGTGTTCAGGCTTTTTTAGACATTTTTCTATTTTACGGTGAACAATGAATTGACATTAATCCCATTATAATTTATGGACTTTTAAATGTTGGAAAATTGCACTCAATGAGAACAAGATGCAGCTGTTACGGATTCATTACCAAAAATTGTTTGTGTGTTTGTCATTTGTGATGTTAGTGTTGGTGTTTGTGAGGGTGTGGGATGCCAATGATGGGTCTCGAGGGCCAAGACAGACCTTGCCTGCCTCACTAAAAAGCCCAGAAAAGAGTGCTGCTAGTGCAAGAGAAAACAGTATCAACATAGACTCCCCAGTGCTGCCCCCCATCAGGCCTAGAGGCCATGACAGTATTAAAACAAATGTTTTTGCTGACTTATTTCAAGATATAACTAAGGTAAGTGTATTTATAATACACCCAACATTCTCAACTTTCTGCTTATGCTATTACCCTATCTCCTCCATTGGGTTCCTCCGGTCACAATCTCATATCTGTATCTTGTCCTATTTCTTTAATCCTTCCTCAGGATCCCTCAAAGCAGAGATGCCTCTGGCATTTTGCTTCTGTCAATTTGGGGAACTTGAGAAGGTATTAAGCAGATTTTCCCTGGAATAATTATTGCTTCTCTGTCAGAGACCCATCTCTGTGTGCTGAGCGCATAACAGAGGTGATAGTGTCTGGCATGGAGGCGTACATTCCTCACACTTTCTCTCAACCTAAATTTTTGAAACCTTGGTTTAACTGACCATGTTCTCATGCTATACATGATAGAGGAGTTGCCCACAAAAGGTACTTAAGTCTTCCTTCACTTGAATCTTGTGTGCTTTATATTTCTGCCTGGAATCATACCAAGTCTGTTCTACAACTTGAATAGAAAATGCCAAAATCTTTCAAACTCCAACTCCCTCAAGGTTTCTGGCATCTGGCGCAGAAAAATTTCCAATAATGTTACTTCTTCCTCTTTCCCTTCTTTATTTCATCCTGATGGCACCACTACCATTACATCTGTCTCTTTAGTTGAACTCTTCTCCTTCCTCTGACTATTTCATGCCTTTGCTTAAAATTCTCCCCAGTGGTGTTTTCCATGCCTCAGCTGGCCTAAATTCTTGGCAAGTTTATGGACCTGATGGGTCCCTCCTATTGTTCTTAAAAACAGTGCTTCTGTGCTTACGTCTTGCCTGACCAAACTCTTTTAACTCGGTCTGTCAGCTTCTACCTTTCCTTCTTGCTAGAAGTTAGCCTAGATTCAGCCTGTCCTTAAAAAGGATTACTATTCTAATCCATCAAACTACCACCCTATAGCTTTAATCTCCTGCTTGTCTAAAGTTTTTGAATCTATTCTCAATAGGAAGATTCTTAAACAAGTCGCTTCACAATCTTCTCTTTGATGGCCAGTATGGCTTCCATCAAGGTTACTCTACTGGTGGTCTTCTAGCTTTCCTCACTGAGTCCTGGTCATCCTCTTTTAGATAAAAAACTTAGATATATGAAAAGCTTTTGATAGAGTTTGGCACAAAACTCTTATCTCAAAACTGTTCTCATACGGTTTCTTTCCTTCTCTCTGCAACTTTATCTCAAATTTCCTTTCCTTGTTGCTGTGGTTGATTCTGTCCTATCACCCACTCTCATTCTACTTTTCACTAATGATCTCCTAAACCAAACCTCTTGCCCTATCTATTCCTATGCTGATGATACCACCCTACACTTCCATATCTTTCCATAGATGACCAACCCTTCAGGAAGTTAACAGTTCATGCAGGGATGCCACAGAAGGCCTGACTTCTGATCTCTCTAAGATTTCCAATTGTGGCAGAGAAAACTTAGTAATGTTCAATGCCTTAAAAACTCAATTTCTCCATCTATCAACTCGACACAACCTTTCCGACAAGACGTATCCCCTTTTCTTTAATGACACTCCGCTTTTCCCCGCTTCTACAATGAATGAATCTCTCCTTTACTTATAATCTAAACTGGAAATGTCATATCTCATCTCTTGCTAAAACCATTTCTTTGAAGTTTGGTGTTCTGAGGCATCTCCACCAGTTTCTCTCATCTCCCCAACTGCTTACTCTGTACTGGGGCTTTGTCTATCTATGTATGGAGTACTCTTTGCATGTATTGCCTTATTAGATAGGGTGGAATCAAAACCATTTTCATTTACTCTCATCCTTGGACTGATTGTTTTCAGTCTTTCTCTCTCTCTTCGCTGGAATGTTGCATCTCTTGTTATCTTTTGTTGCTATTTTATGCTGACTGCTCTATTGATCTTGCTAACTGCATGCCTCCTCCTTCCTACAGCCTTTCAGCATAAGACTTTCTTCTTCCTGTCACTCATATTCTATCCAGCTCTCCAATGGAAGAGTTAACCTTTATTTCCAATCATCAATTCCTTTCTCTGGTAAACTCTTAAACTCCCTACCTGCCTCTGTATTTCCAACTTCCTATGACTTAACTCTATTTAAGAGGGAGGTTTCAAGCCATTTGTCCCTGACTTTTGGGTAACTCTATTGATCTTTTGGGGACTACCAATTAGTGGGCTTTTTGTTTTTATTGTTCTTCTTGCCCTTGGCCAGCTTCTCCCTCTTACTTATAATGAAATGAAATTTTTATAGTAAATTAAAGTAATAAGTCTCCCATGTGATACATATTATTTATGAAAAAATCAAAAGTAATTTAACTTCACTCATGAAATTTGGAAGTGGTTAATGACACATTATGTATATATTGAATGATTTTTGTTGAATTCATCTGAAGTTAAGAGGAAAACTCCACATCACTGGTATGTCACTCTTCAGTTCACTCAAAGTATTGAATCACCTTCCTGAAATAATGTTTTAAGTCATGCTATGTATATCTCAATGAAAATTGTGTTCACAGGAAGAGACATGTCCATTATGCTTTGGACATGACCTGTGTGAAGATGTGTCTGCTGGTTTTCTGTCACTGGCCACAGACACTCCTCAGGCAGTGCATGGAGCAGCCATATATAATGCCCATTTGGGGGACATGCAGAAACTCTCTGTAAAGGTGAGAATAAGGAGGTTGAAAGTATGATGACTCAAAATTTAACTTTAGTGGTACAATACATGATTTAAAGGTGTTTTATTAGTGGTGGCAGTTTTGATGTGGCAACATTTTGAATCCATAGAAAATTCATTCAAAAGCCAGCAACCAATTATTTATTTTGATTGATTTGAGTTAAAACAATGAAGTCAAACATATAATTGTATGTAAAGAAGTTTTGTTTCAACTACTTTTTGGCTGGCTTTGTGCAGTCATTTTGATAACCATGTAATAAAGTCCACTTTATTTACCTATATATCCTTTTACGCATCACTGATTGTCATGCTTAAGTGTATAATGCAATTTATGGCTATTGTTTCAGGTGAACTATTTTCCTAAATACATTTTCCCTATACACAGATCCCTACAGGCAGTGGATTCTCTCTCCTTGATGATTCCATATGTGTCAATGCCAGCTTAGGTACAGGCTGTAGCGTTGGCTCTGCTGCACTTAAGTCCTTTTTAGCAAGATCTCAGTCTTTGTCACCTCAACTTCTGCATCATCTGTTACGCATTGTTGGCACTCCACGCAATCAATATCCGTATGTTGTTATTTTTTGTGTTTCACATTTTCAGAAAATTCAATCACTACTGATGAGATAATTATCTTCAAATGTGTGTCACATGATATTCTAAGACTGAATGCAAATTGTGTACCTGTTATGGTAAGAATCTTCCTTTTTAACCTTTCTCTGAATACTGCATGTACACATAAACAATGTCAGACATCTCACTCCCTAAGATTTAGTGTTTGATTTCAAAATTTCTTACCTGCTGCTATGTAGTCAGTCAGTTGCTCCTGTCAACATATTTCCTTTTATGTATTCATGGATAATTGTATGCAAGGTGTTTGTCCCTTCTGGACATGTGTCCACCAGATGCTTTCCGTTCTCATTCACTCTATTCCACATTTTTATATCACTTCTGCTACCTTTTGAATTCCAGTCCTTTTTTTAGTATCCTCTAAGTAAATCCACCTTTTTCCTTTTCTAATTTTCCTGAGACTTCTTTTTCATTAGCATTTTCCACAGGTGTATACAAAGAAGTTCACATTTGTTTTATTTTTCTTATATTCCCTGCTGTCCACATCAACTGTGATCTGTACCAGTTTTGTGCTTATTTGCCTTTTCATGTTTTGGGAGACATTGAGTACACATCCTTTTCTTCTTTTTCCCTTATTTTTTATGGCCATGCGACACTACTTCTTTTAATCCATGCTATGCATTATTAGTATTAGCATTTTTTCTTTAAGGGATATGGTCTAATGTATGAAAGGGAATGCGTTTCTTTTGCTGATACACACTTTTTTCCCATTTGAAACATTTCCTGAGGCTGGCTCTATGTTTATGATGAAAAATTTTGGAAGCCTTCCAATTCAGGCATGCTACTCTCCTAGCATGTTGTCACCTTGTAGATTCTCCATTTTATTTCCTTATCCTGTGCTGTCTCACTAACTCAAAGGTGGTTTCCCTCTTATACCCACAGGCCAAATCACACCTAAATGCCTCCTGGTTTGTCATGGATACCTTTGCACCTTCAGCTTTACAAATATTTATGCATGACTTGTGCATGTGGTTGGTGTGCTGCTGCAGGCTTTGAGACATGTGAGTCTTTTACTGATTTTAGATGCTTTCACAGCTCACTAGATCTAGTACAAGAATAATATTAAATAAAACCTATTTTTATGCATAGACCATTATCTATTGACTATCTCTCACCTACACACGTATAAATAGTTACACATTGATATACTTTGTGAGAGAAAAAAGTTTGTTAATACTTAAATTTTAGGTTGTTGATGTGTCCAAGCAAGAAGTTGTTGACCATCATAGAGCAATCATTTGATGAAAATGATGACCGCAGCTTCAATCAAGATGAAAGAATAATGTTGTATACAACACTGGCCATTGCCCCAGAAATTGCAATTTACAAGGTTGGTGACTGATTTTTCTTAATTTATGTTAACATTCTGTGGTATTGTTGTCCTGGAGGTTGGAGACTATGAGCTGTTTACCATGTTTGCCACCTTATAAGATATCCCTCCAAATATGGCATCATTCTAGATCAGTGAGTCCCAAACTGGGGAGAAATTTATCCCTGGGGGAAATTTCAAGTTACCAGGGAGTAAATAATTACATTGCTTACTAGGAATAAAAAATCTCAAATGTATTTTCTCATGCCTGAGAGAGAGAGAGAGACAGAGAGAGAGAGAGAGAGAGAGAGAGAGAGAGAGAGAGAGAGAGAGAGAGAGAGAGAGAGAGAGAGAGAGAGAGAGAGAAAGAGAGAGAGAGTGAGTATACCTGTTGTAGATGGGTGGCGCAGTATCTAACAGGTTCAGTTCATGTTAAAACATGAGCTCTGAGAGGAAGGTGGAGTGGAGGTACAGGAGTGCTCTCACAGGCTCACAGCATTATGAGTAGTCAGTTAGCTGAGTGCAGATTTCCCTCTTTCATGTGTATGAGGGAAAGAGTAGTCAAAACACACTGTACTTTAGACACTGAATCAATATAGGCTGGGTAAGTATGTATCTGGATGGCTAAATTGGGTGCAGGAGAAAATGACAGTATAAAGATTGGGAACCACTTTTGTAGATCATCATGCATTCAGTGAAAGCTATTTTGCAGCTATCATGTAGGAAAAAGCATGTCATTTTATGGATGTAAATATGATCTGTTTTGAAATCAAGTACAAAATCAAATACATATGCTAATCCTCACCTAACTACAGAAAAAAATATTCATGTAAGTTACTATGATTAATATGTAACTCTGTTGCTGGTAAAGTTAGTGTGTGAAAAAGAGATTAGATAACCTTAGCCTGGAATGTAGGAAAAAATCTGAAGGGGAAAAAGGTGATGTTCTAATTGCCTTAATTGCATGTTGATGTTTCACGTGTTTCACAGATACTTACCAAAGCAAACCTTAATGTGGGATTCCCTCGACTAGTGGGTGTGTGTGGAAGAGCCCAGGTGCTGGAGGGTGAATTAACACCAATGGCTGCAATGCTGGACGAATCCTTCAATGTTCGAGCCTCACTTGCTGCCCAGATTCTCACCATGGTGGATGACTTCATGGTAAGAAGAATATACACATATGAACCTACACAAAAGTAGATTTGGAGAAAGATCAAGATCATGATTCAAATTCCATAATTCTTTTCTCTACAATTGGATAAATACACATTACACACCAATACAACTACAGCCACACCAGTAAGATAGGTAGATAATGAAAGTAAAGCTCCAGTTAAGTGAAAGTTTCCAAGTAAACCACACTTGTTTTCTTACAGTGTTCAGCAATTGATCTTTATAATTGTACACTAATATCTCACATCTAGTGAATCTGATAGGCAGTATTACATCTCTGCTTATCTCCATAGTTAATGAGAAAGATTGAAGTAAAATTAAAAATTCCAAATGTGCAGTTGGAATTACGCACCTCTCTGTCTAAGTGTCTGATATCATTGACACTTTCTTTCTCCAAACCTTGCTATTGTTAGCCCATATAGTATTTGATTGCAATAAGTTCTCACTAAGTCACATCATTTGTAGGACAATCCCTGTTGAGTTATACTAATATCTGAGTTTTTTTTAAATGTTAATGTGGTGTGTATGACTGGCAATGAGCTTGCCTCACCTCATGGCTACATTGTTATGTGTGATAAATTAGCACTTAATTCAGTTTATTTTGAAACTACTGTTTCTTATAACAAGTACAGTATATACTTTACCAATAAAAACCTATGATTAAAAAAGGAAATACTTCTACTTACAGGAAGATGATCCAGAATGGTATTTGTTTTATGGTTCATGGTCGCTGGATAAGATGGCTATCAACAAGGAGGGAGAAGTGGTGCTGACTGATCTTAGTGACATGGCTGTGGTGGACAAGAATCTTTTTCGAGGTATTGTAACCACAGGTCTTGTATATTGAGGATGAAATAATGGAAGCAGATTCTTTCGTCTATCTGGAAAGAAGATTAATTAATATATTATGTAAGCTTTCTTTATTGCAGTTTAGAATTAAAGATTTGTTTTGATTAGAGTGTATGAATTTTAGGTGTGATATCTTAAAAACATCCGCTGTTATTAGAGATTCTCAGATTTGCAAAATAACTTGCTTGTGAAATTTTTTTCTCATTCTATGTACATATTACTACATGAAACCAGCCAAGGCAAAAGTTTTCCTAGAAAAGTTTGGCATTTTCAATGATAGAATTAATTGACAGCATCAGCCATACCCTTGGTACCATTGGCTAAAAAAATGGGTGTTATATAGAGCTCTATAGCACCTGAAACACCATTGTTAGTATTTTTATGGGTCGTCTTGGGGTCATTTATCTCAGTCATTTGCAGCTGCCCTCTTAGGCATTTGGCTGCTGCTTAATAAAACCATAGACATGATTTCAGCCTAGCTATGAAGTGTGTGCAGAGCATTTAGTATTTTGTTAATGTTTCCAGATGAATATGAAGATGGAACAGAGAGTCGCACACAAGAAGTTTGCAACAAGGAATGTTTCCAGAAGTTTACTGGAGAGGTGTACAGGGAAGGTCATGATACAGATGAGATATGTTCCCGTGTGGAAGATGTAGGTCACTTGATGTATGCTGCTGTGTGTGCCATGATCCTTAGTGACATGAAGCAACACAAATATGTGGATTACTTCACAAGCACCTCTAACTTCCAGCAACAACCTCGTACCACCAAAGGTAATTCTTAAATAAGAGCAGTCCATAATAAGCAATTAACTAAGGTTGTTTTGTAAAGTAAATTTGTTAGCTTATCATAATCTTCTCTGATACCCATTTCTTTACATAAAGGTATTGTAAATGGATGAGGTATTATTCCTGTTACCTCATTCTCATTCATTCTCTCCCCTCAATCAAAGCATCTCAAGGTGTTGTTTTACACCATCAGTGAATTCACACCTCACTATTTCTTTCTTGCTAAACGTACACAGCCTTGCATAGAAGCAAAGTGGGAGATACAACCAAGAATACTTTGGAAAGAGCAATGTGATAGGGTCAGAATGACATAACATGAAGGAGGCCATTGAGGATAAAAGTATAAAAGATGCAATTCAAGAAACTTTAATGAGTCATTAAAAGAAAATTTCATTATGAATATACTATATATGCCGAAAGGGATAATTTTTTGTTTGTATTTACGTTTGTCTGACTATGATACGAATGTCCAAATTTTGTTATTTTGCATGTTTGATATAATTTTGAATACTTCATCAGTTTTCTCAGATTGATTCATAATTTATTACTAACTGATGATAAATTCATAGCATTTTACTAACCCTTTTTAAATTTCTTACTTTGCTACATAAATCTTTATGTTGGACTTCACCGTGGTAGGATTGCTGCACAACATCCCAGCATCTGATAGAGCCACTGTAGAGGAACTGGTGGCTGAATGTGTGGATGAGACGGCACCAGGAGGGAGGCTGCAGGCTGCTCAGGAACTTAGAGATTTCTTGTCAGACTTCTTGTTGGATGAAGAGGATGACGACAAGGATGAAGAAGGAGAGGAAGAGTTGGATGGCAAGGATGAGGATGGAGAGGATTATGATGATGACTATGACTATGGGGAGGAAGAAGGATGAGAGGCAAAATGTGCATCCTCTGAAGTATGGATGAGTACAAGATGTTGCTTTTTTTATAACACTAATATATACTTCTTTATAGCTCCATATGATGTTAGAGTAATATGATCTGCTATTTTGAAAGGTATAAGTAAGAAGGAATCTCACTGTTGCGCTGGTAGCCAAGCTATGGCACATAATCTGTGATAAGGTAGTAGAAGCAATACTTAAGTCTGTTTCAGTTGATTTGCCCTCCAATTAGGAATTTTATTTATTGTTTTCCTTGTTGGAGACTTTTTTATTGTCCTGTTTTATATCTTTAGGAAGTTTAATTTTCATATGTTGCTTTTTCACCTTTTATAATGCAAACTTTTCTTTTCCAAATTCAATGTTTCATTCAAGGAAGAAACAGTAATTCAAATGAAGTCACAAAATAAGAAATTCATAAAAGAAAATCTAATTTTGCTTCTTTCATGTTTATAAGATAATAAAGTTCATAAGAGAGCAGTTTCCAACACATTTTTGACATTCTGGAAATGCAGACATACATATTCTAATGTTCTATTTCTCTTGTTAAAAATTGCTTTTATTTGATTATTGGACCAAGAAACTCACCAGGATAAGTAGCTCACTTTTTTGTTAATAACAGTGACTCAATCTGCCTTAAATAACGTATACACTATCAGTGCAGTGCAACAGTTTGCATTGCGTGATGTAGCACTCAAGCAAGTGATCATGTTGAATTTTATATTTATTTGGTATGTCAAGTAATTACTTTAGTAATTTTAGAGACAGCTGAATGTACACCATACAGAAAACTATTTTTATGATTCAGCTGATTTGGTACATAATATTTGAAAAGTAGTATGGAGCCTTCAGAAATATTGGTAGGATTACTAATCCTTTAATAATTTGTAAAACCGTTTATGTAATCACATTTTTTCATGTAGGTATAGCATTTGATTTATTGATGTGAATAATCATCAAAGGAAAAGCTAAAAAGCTAGCAAAGGAAAATTTACAGGAAAGTCATCTTCTTCCTTACATCTCCATACATAAGTAGCAATCTTTCCAAGATGTCCTTTAACAGTACATATATTTTGTCCCCACCACCCATCTGAATAAAGTTAGTTTTCTGATTGAGTGTACAGCTGTATATTGACTATATTGACACTCCTCTAATCTTATAAGAAATGTATTTTTATCATCCTGAGATTTGAAATTTGTGATAGTAAACAAGTAAATGCATTGTCTGCTGGGGTGACAATCATTGCATAATGAAATAGGATTTTATATAATGTGTATGAAGCTAGAAACAAGAAAAAGAAAAGTCTGTAGCACAATTTTTTTTTAGTTTTGCAACAGTAATCCTTAAAAAGTGAGAATTTTGTAATAGAAGTACCTACATAACAAACTGACTATAGGTAATGAATTTATAGGATGTTGATATTTTTAGAGAGATATGTGTATTTATAGTTTATATTGTATAGATTCTATATTTTTGCTTATTATTTATATTGATGAGAATTGATGAAATAATGCAAAGAGTACCATGACATCAGCTTGTTTTTCTCTTGGGGAAAGGGAATGAATTGTTCTTTCATACAAGATTGCAACAGCAATATTGAATTTAGCAGTCTTGAAGTCGTGTCATAGTGCATTTGTTGCAACCAAGGATGAACTCCATCCCTTGTCTTGTAACACTGAAATGTCTTCAAATGTGAGGTAATGTATGATATATCTTCTTTATATTTCATGGGATATGAGTTTTTGTGGTCGTAAATTTCTTCAGATGAGTTATCTTGTACAGGAAATTTCCACAATACAGTCAGATTGAATTTTAAGAATGCTAATTTTTTTAATGAAAGATGATGATACAGGTGTTCAGTGGAGGATGTATCGTCAGTCCTTCATCATCCTCTAGAAGCATAGATATGAAAATTAACAAGATATTTTGTATGCTTGATTTTGGGGGGGCTTGATAAGTGTTTTTATTTATAAGATCACATACATATAGAATAAATACAGAAATATGAATGGAAACTATTGTGGCAATTTCCAGTGTAGTGTTTAAGAAAAAATGGCAAGTGTTTAGACCTTGAGTAGAATATGAGAATTACCATAATACATTGTGATCATGAAAGTTTAGTTGTCAGAGTATGCAAACATCAAGCTTGTTGTAAGGAGCATAGGCACTGCCATTGTAAGAAGCGGCCAAGCCAATTCATAGCATGTTACATCTTCCCTTACAAAATTAAAAGCATTCTATCTTTCATGCTTGAAAAACAGTTTTAAATGTGAGTTGCAAAAATTCAAATTCTATCATATTTCCTTTTCTTAAGGCCTGTATTGTATGATTAATTTACTCATTATTTTATTGTTTCTTTGAAGGAAGGAAAATTACAGATGTTATTGTGGAAAATGTGGTACAGTTGATAGATGGGAGATAGTGACAAGTGGCTCCAGAAAATGAGAACTGAAGTGATCAGATGCTTGTACAGCCACACTGGAACGTTATCAATGAGTGAATGAGGGATTTCAGACATTAAATGTAAGAGGAAATAGTGATACAGCAACAATCATCAGGTGGAGAATCCTATGACAGATATTTGTAGGGATTGGAATTCTTACTTTTGTTTCAAGATTTTATTTATACATATATAATAATGTGTGTTTCTTTACTCTTGTTGCAGATTAAAACTTTATGGTCATACTTTACTGAACAGGTGTAATTAAAAATAAGAGTTTATATAACATTTTGACTTTGCCAAAATTTAATGCCATATTGTAAGTTATCTATCTTCCTTAACCATCTTCAGACCTTCTCCTCCTTCTTCTTATCATCATCATCATCATTATTATCATTGTGTTTAATGAGCTACTGTAGTTTCTTCTAGCAGTGGCCATGGTATTAATTTTCCCAGAATACCCTCTTCATACATGTTTCACATTGTGTTGTGTTGCACTTTATCCATTTCCAATATGCTTTCTCAGAAAGAGGTATTTCCCATTTATGCTTCATATTTAGCTTAAGAATATATTCTTTTATAAGTTTTCTTAATTAATTTTTAAGTTAGTGAGAATTCGCTGAAATGGATTGTGGCATAAGCTTTTCACAACTTTGTCAAGGTGGTTATTCTTCATTACTTTGGTCCTCTGCAGTATCCAGTCTGTAGTACAAATCTTCATCCACTCTTTCAAGTATTCCAAGAACATGTCATTCTACTTATTTGGAGAACCACACATCATACCATCTATCTATTCACATATATTTATTCCCACTTTTTATGTTATTTTTCAGAAGCTTTCAAAAGACTGTCTGGAATCAGTCACTCACTGTTGCAACTGTTTTTTCACTTGGCCTTAAAAATTTCCACCATTACCACTCTTCTGAACTTACCAGCTGGATGCCTGTCCTTATTCCCATACTCTCAGTGCACAATAATTTGAAGTCACTCAACTTTATTTCGTTCACATCACTGATCTTCACTCTTTCATCCCTTTCATAGGAACCCTTTCTTTATTCATGTTTTCTTGCTTGCCATGACTTCAACTGTTTCAAAAGAAAGCAATCAATACATCACTTCTTTATTGTGTCATTTATAAGCTTTATTTAAAAAGTTGCCACCTATAGGATAAAGGTACTGGAAAGAGGTTAAAACAACACTCAAATAGCAAGATATAGGATATGCAGGTACCTCTGTTTTTACGCGTGTTTGTTTTACATGTTTTTATTCAAATTTTTTATTTACATTTTTTACTACTTATACACAATATTGCATTGAGTGGCAAACAGATGTCTCACATGAGTTCCTTTGTGCCACCCAAACAACAACAGTTACACAAGCACACACGTGCATACAATATATATATATATATATATATATATATATATATATATATATATATATATATATATATATAAAAGAGGGGGAAGCTAGCCAAGGGCAACAAAAATAGCAAAAACAAAAAGCCTACTATTTGTCAGTTCCCTGATAGGGTAAAAAGAATTGGCTGAAAGTCAGGGACAAATGTCTTGAAACCTCCTTCTTAAATAGAATCAAGTCATAGGAAGTGAGAAATACAGAGGCAGGCAGGGAGTTCCAGAGCTTACCTGAGAAAGGAATGAATGATTGAAAGTACTGGTTAACTCTTGCATTAGAGAGTTGGATAGAATGTGGGAGAGAGAAAAAAGAAAGTCTTGTGCAATGATGCTGCAGGAGGATGGGAGGCATGCAGTTAGCAAGATCAATAGAGCAGTCAGCATGAAAATAGTAATAGAAGATAGTAAGAGATGCAACATTCCGGTGAAGAGAGAGAGGCCGAGGACAGTCAGTCAGAGGAGAGGGGTTGGTGAGATGAAAAGCATTTGATTCCACCCTATCTTATCTAGCAGAGCTGTGTGAGTGCAACCCCCTCTCCTCATACATGTGAATAGGTCAGAAGTCAGGCATTCAATGGCATCCCTGCATGAACTGTTAACTTCCTGAAAGCTGGACATTCCTGAAAAGATGTGGAAAAATGTAGCGTGGTATTATCAGCATAGGAATGGATAGGGCAAGAAGTTTGGCTTAGATAATTTATGAAAAGTAGAAAGAGAGTAAGTGATAGGATAGAGCCCTGAGGAACACCACTGTTAATAGATTTAGAAGTGCAGTGGCCATCTGCTACATGAGCAATAGAACAGTTGGAGAGGAAACTTGAGGTAAAGTTGCAGAAAGAAGGATATAAACCATATGAGGGCAGTTTTGTGATGAAAGCTTTGTGCCAGACTCTATAAAAACTTTTGATATATATAAGGCAACAGCAAAAGTTTCACTAAAATCTTCAAAAAAAGCATGACCAAGACCCAGTGAGGAAAACCAGATCACCAGTAGAGCAAAAAACTTTAGACAAGCAGGAGATTAAAGCTATAGGGTGGTAGTTTGAGGGATTAGAACAGTCATCCTTTTTAGGAACAAGCTGAATGTAGGAAAACTTCTAGCAAGAAGGAAAGGTAGAAGTTAACAGACAGAGTTGAAAGAGTTTGATCAGGCAAGACGTAAGCACAGAAGCACTGTTTTTAAGAACAATAGGAGGGACCCATCAGGTCCATAAACTTGCCAAGAATTCAGGTTAGCTAAGGCATGGAAAACACCACTGGGGAGAATTTTAACCAAAGGTGTGAAATAGTCAGAGGGAAGAGGAGAGGGAGAAACAAGCCAAGAAGCATCAAAGTTAGAGTTTTTAGCAAAGGTTTGAGAGAAGAGTTTAGCTTTAGAGACAGATGTAATGGTAGTAGTGTCATCAGGATGAAATAAAGGATGGAAAGAAGAAACAGTAATGTTATTGGAAATCTGTGCCAGATGTCAGAAATCTCGAGGGGAGTTGAGGTTTGAAAGTTTTGGGCATTTTCTGTTACTGAAAGTGTTTGACAAGTTGTAGAACAGACTTGGTATGATTCCAGGCAGAAATATAAAGCACACAAGATTCAGGTGATGGAAGACTTAAGGACCTTTTGTGGGCAACCCCTCTATCATGTATTAACTAAAACAGGCTAGGTTAAACCAAGGTTTGGAGGAATTAGGTTGAGAGAAAGAGTGAGGAATGTATGTCTCCATACCAGACAATATCACCTCTGTTATGCACACAGTACAGAGTTGGGTCATGGACACAGTAATCATTCCAGGGAAAATCAACATAATACCTTCTCATGTTCCCCAACTGATAGAAGCAAAACCCCAGAGGCATCTCAGCTTTGGGGGATGAGGAGGGAATGGAGAAATAGTACAAGATACAGATATGAGATTGTGATTGGAGAAGCCCAATGACAGGGTAACAGCATAAGCAGAAAGGTTATAGGCAAAGAAAAGGTCTAGAATGTTTGGCATATCTCTAAGGTAGTCAGGAATATGAGTTGGGTGTTGCACCAGTTGCTCTTGGTCATGGAGGATAGCAAAGTTGAAAGCTAGTTCACTAGGATGGTCAGTGAAGGGAGAAGAAAGCTATAGCTGGTGGTGAACATTGAAGTTTTCACGGATGGAGATCTCTGCAAAGATACAGAGGGATGAAATGTGCTCCACTTTAGAAGTTGAATAATCAAAGAATTTACTGTAGTCAAAGGAGATAAAAGCAGCACAGATGAATTTATTAAGAGAGTGACTTGTAAGTTTAAGTCAGAAGGTAGAAAATTTATATGATTCAAGAGTATGGGTATGAGAGCATGGTAAATTGTTGCATACATAGATGCAACATCCAGCTTTAGAATGAAAATGAGGATAGAGAAAGTAGGAGGGAACAGAGAAGGGGATACTCTCACTTGCCTCAAACCCCTGTGTTTTGATGAGAAAAAGATGAGGTTTAGCAGAGGAGAGATGATGTTCTACAAATTGAAAATTAGACCTGAGGCTGAAGATATTGCAAAAGTTAAAGTAGAAAAAGTTGAGGGAGGTTTCAAGACATTTGACCATATTTATTACAGAGAGAAATTGTGGTTACAGATCTAAAGCTAGAAAGTTAAGGTTAATACATGAAAATATATTCTTGTGATGGAAAAGGCAAATGGATATCTACAATTTTTTATTTTTTATTTTATTAACCATCAAAGTTATTTTCTTTATCTTTGAGGCTCTAAATATATTAATTGAAATTCTATTTTTACTTCCTGTACCCTCAACTTATTTGTCATCCTAATATTTCTAGGGGCGAATGAACAAGTTTCTAACTATTGATTTATCTATTCTAAGATCTGAAAAAATCAGAATTTAAAAACTAGTGTCAACAGCCAATTTTGTCATTAATTTTCTTTCAATGACTTCATAAAGTACTATCACTCTTCAAACTAAGATAAGCTTTATCACTCTCTTATCACTCACTTTATAGCTCACAATCTTGAGTCCAGCACATGATACAGAATACTGTGGTGAAGTACACAGAGGATACCAGAACACTATAACAAAAGTTTTACATAGTTGAGAAATTGTTGTTATTCCATGATTGTCAGTTAAGTTAATGTAGCATTCACTGTAAGAGTGAAATTATTTTGAATTGATTTATTGACAATAAGAGAGAGAGGGAAAGGGAGAGCCATCAGTGCATGTGATAATACATAAGTACAAACGAATAGCAATCAACACATTCATGATGTCTATGGAAATGAGTGACAGTTCTGACCTCTTGGCAAGCAACAGGTAAGAAAGAATTGAATATTCTTCATACACTTCCAAATGGCAAAGTCAGTCAAATATGATAGATATTTTGAGGGTCACACTCAGATACTTTTGAGTAATTGAAGAATGGAGGAATTTTTATGTTCATAGTACAAAAATATATAGATTTAATGTAAAACATCAATTTGATTAAGTTGAACATACATTGATAACCTAATACTGAGCTAGTCCATTACTATTAACAGAGGTGGATTCAAGAACTACTGGAGATCAAGAACTGTGATGGAACAGGCACTGCTTGTGTTGACTGTGGTGGAGGGTGTAATGCTGTTTGGCTTTGTCATCGGTGTAGCTTCCCTTACAAGTGAAAGTAAGTACATCAAAGCAGTGAAGACACCTAGACACTCATGTATTTTATCTTTCTTTGTTGCAGGTGTATATTTTCAGTAAGATTGACTCTTCTTATATGAGGATTGAATGATTTTCTCCTGTTTGTGTATGGGGGAGGGGGTGATTCCATAGTCATTGTCATAAAAGATTTGTTTAGTGAGAATATAGCAGCAAAAACTGG
This sequence comes from Callinectes sapidus, assembly GCA_020233015.1. NCBI lineage: Eukaryota > Metazoa > Arthropoda > Malacostraca > Decapoda > Portunidae > Callinectes > Callinectes sapidus. The sequence continues at coordinate 7,425,003 of CM035187.1, read as the reverse complement.
TCAACACAGAGTTTTAAATATGTTCTTTGAAATTTATACTTCATATTTTCTTGTTACAGGGTATTGGCTAGCAGATCTTTGTTGTAGTTTTGTACATGTGTCATATATATTCCAAAATCTTTTTAGTTATTGAGAAAACAATATGTGATTGTTCAGAAATGGAAAGAAAGTTTTGTCTCATGTGTTTCATCTTTGAGGGATGGGATATAAACTAGGTGAAATTATTCAGGTAACAATTGCAGTGAATTACATGTATGCAAGGACAATTTAAGACCAGCAATTTTGTCATGCAATGAATTACATATGACAATAAATGAAAGATTGAAGAACAATATCTACTGTTTGTTCAATTTTTTTTTTTTTTTAATAGGAAATCAACATATTCAAGTCTTTATTCCAAAAGGTTATGTTGCTATTCCAAATTGATGGTTCAAATTTACATGATGCTTGCTTCATTTCTTTTGTTCAGTTGTGTCCAAGGATGCAGAGATCCATCAGCTTGTTGCAGAACTAGAGGAGTGTCTATCAGGAAACACAACAGCATTTTCCACCATGACTTCAACATCACCTACGGATACAGAGTCACCTACCTCCAGCACACCTATGACTCCCTCTACGACTACTTCTGTTACTACCTCAACATCACCTGTGAATACAGAGTCATCTACCCCTGGCACACCTACAACTTCAGTCATCACCACATCACCCACAAATGAGCCAACAACACACCCAACTTCTACTTTGGTGACTTCATCTGCTTCAACAACTGTAGCTTCCAGTTCTATTTCTTCTTCAACAATGACTGGAACATCATCAGAAACTATAAGTACTACAGATATTAGTGAAACTACTGATCTTAATTCTTCACTTTCATCATAAAATAATTCAACCTCTATATTGTATTGAGACTTTGGATATATATTTTATACCAAATGAATGCTCCTAATCTTTAATATGCTTAATCTGTTGCTTCATCTTCCGGTACTACAAATTTTGTTTCTTCATTTAATGTGTATCTCTTTTATTATGTTGTAGTAGATATTTTGGGGGTTGCTAATGAAGAAAAAATTGCAAATATCCTTACTATAGAATTTCAAGATTACATTACTGCTTATTTAGCCTCCAAATTTAAACTTTTGTCTGTTAGGCAGAAAAATGCAAGTCAAGTTTGAGTAATGAATGAACCACATGATGATGCAGGTGAAGGTTATTTCAATAGAAAACACATTTATTACAAAGAAAAAAATCTGATTGACTATATACATACATCAAACTCATGTTGTACTAACAAAACCAAAGACAAGAGAAACCACAGTGTATTAATTTATTTCTCATGATCAGTAACATTTTAGTTCCAATAGACTAAGGTTATAGACCAATTCCATGAACAGATGTGTATTTTACCTCACTCTTTTTAGAAAAGTGCAAACATACAGGCTATCAGGATTAGAATCAGAATCTAAAGCTACACTGAGTCCTCAATTGATTGACACTGTCCCAGGATGCTGTAAAGTATATTGTATTCTTTTGCACAACAGTATCTAATAATTTTAACTCATTTAAGTTTACAGATGGTGTAATGATAGGAGAGCAATATGAAGTGTGAAACAATGAGTGCAATTATGTCTTCTTAGTCTATAAGAACCATATATAGATAATTTATTTAATGAATATTAGAAGTAATGACCTAGATATATGAATATTAAACTAATATTAAACTGATATTAATCTCTTTAGGAATATGAATAATAGGTATAAATTCATCATTGTAGGCCATGAATTCTAATAAGAAATTCAATATGTCTAACAGATGAATCAAGCTCTCTCTCTCTCTCTCTCTCTCTCTCTCTCTCTCTCTCTCTCTCTCTCTCTCTCTCTCTCTCTCTCTCTCTCTCTCCTCACAAAAATACTGTAAGGAAACACGAGACAAGGGAAAATAAGAAATAGAAGAGAAAAGTCAAGAAGAAAGGAAGGATAGTAGTAAGAAAATAAATAATTAAGAAATACTAAAACTACAATAAATAAATCTCACACGTAGAGTCGGAGCAGAAAATTGACGGTGTTGAAAGTGATACGCGTTACACAAATATTGAAGATGAAAGGAAGAAAAGGATTTAAAAAAAGAAGAAAAAAAAAGATTCGTTAAAGAAGATAAAAATAAAAACGTACTGTAAAGAACTTGATAAGAAAAAAAAAGAAAAGTTGTGGAGTTCAAACACAGATACGAGTGACAGGGAAAATATTACAAAGATGAAAAGGAAAAGATAAAAAAGAAAAGAAAAAAACTCACGGAGAGGAACATTGATTTCAATAGACTACATATCACCAAAGAAGCTGGACAAAAAATTTAAAAAAGAAAGAAGAAGAATGTCAGATGAAATACGTGTGGTGTGTGTGTGTGTGTGTGTGTGTGTGTGTGTGTGTGTGTGTGTGTGTGTGTGTGTGTGTGTGTGCGCGCGTGTGCGTGTGCGTGTGTGTGTGTGGTGAAGCAAGAAATTCTCCAAACTACTGCAACTCCTTATTCCCAAGTTTGGTTTACAATAAGTTCCAGAGATACGACATTTTCAATAATAGACTTTCATCCATCGTCTTCGTCCTTCTCCTGCTTCCTCCGCCTTCTCCTATTCCTTTTTTTCTTCTACTTTGGTATCTGACTTACGCTTTATATCATATCTTTTTTTTTTTTTTTTTTTTTTTTTTTGCATTATCAAGACACAAGGACTTGTTTAAGTTTCGAGATAATATCTGTTTAGAGAGTCAAAAGCATGAGTGGAATGTCTAAAGATTTAAAGAATTCTTTAGATGTTAGCTATAGAGTTTTATAATAAGGTCACAGACGAGATGAAGACAGTGAACTGTAGTTTGCAAGCTTTCGTCATGCCACATTTTAGGATATCTTTCATACAATTTCATTTAAAGTAACTCCTTTGAATCAGTGCATGAATTGACATGTAGAGGTACTAAAGTAATCTGTGATGGAATTAGCATTTCTATCTTGTCACACACTAATATGCGCATATTCATGAGCAGGAAATATGCAAGGTACACTTCTCTCGCTTCTTGGAAATTGTAAAGTTGTCTCATTTTTCCTCTCTTTCATTTTTATGCTTAGAAATTCATTGTTTTTTTCCATTTATTTTTAGGTTTCAGTGTCTAATATTGTGTTTCCATCCACTGCTCGTCTTATGTGTCCGTCTTAACAAAGATTCTTAAGTATACAACATTCTCAGACACATTCTTAGTCTTAAAATTGTTCTACTTTACCCATTACCTCAACAGCACCTTCAAATTTACTGCTCATGAAATAATAGCCAAAGTACAACACCAATTTTGTGAGGTTAAGAAGAATGTTAAGACTACAAATTGGTCTGAGAAAGAGTTACGTACTTAAGATTAACTGTGTCTGTCTGGGTGAAGGAGAAAGTAATACATGTTTGTCAGATATAGAGGAAAATTGTAGTCTATCCTTGTAATATATTTTTGGTAATGCAAGGGTGGGGTGGGAGAAGGGAGGGGATAGCTGGCCGAGGATAACTTAAACTAGGAATATAAAAAGCCGCCACTAGTTTGCCAGTCCTCTTAAAGGTCAGAGAGTTAGCCAGATATGTGTGTTTATTTATCCTATTCATTCTAATCACGTCTATTTCATCATCTATTCACATCTATTTCATCCAATCACATCCATCTCCTCATCCAAATGTGTGTCTCTTCATCCATTCATTCCAATCACACCCAGCTCCTCATCCATTTATTCAGAACTTCCTTATTTGATTCTCTTATCCATTTACCATCCACCGAGCCACCCCACTGTTATGTAGTCATGCCGCCCAGCCACCTATCCACTTATCCCTCCACTCATCCACTTGAAATCCACTCAAGTTGATTGTAGATGAAATAGTGTACATTAGTGAGATTTTTGAGGTATTATTCTTTATATTGTGGATGTGTTAACGTTCTTTCCTCATTGTCCGTGTGTGTGTGGGGGTGATGTGGAGCGCGCGCGTACACACACACACACACACACACACACACACACACGTCATCCATCACACCGGCTCAAGTCAAGAGG
>CM035187.1:7405646-7420834 GCA_020233015.1 Callinectes sapidus | reverse complement strand
TATATATATATATATATCAGCACAATGGACATAGAACAATAACATTTTTTTAAGGCAGAATAAGGGTTGAAGAGAAATGTGAGTCATAGCTGTCCACTTTAAACTCTGGTTTGATTCAAATAATTTACATTCAGTATTGGTTATATTTTGAGTGGCTTATTCAGTCATGGACAATAGTAGAGGAACTTGATATACTTCCCTTTATCATTATAATTTCATTTCATATCTTTATTTTGTTTTTCCTTTTATTGATTTTTCTTCTTCCATTACATAGTAACCATTCAACAATAAGGATCATATATGTTTCTGTGTTAAAGTTCTTCCAGTGTAACTATAATGGTCCTTTGTTTAGAGAGTGCCACTCCTCAGTCAAGAGCACCTGCTGCTTTTGGCCAAGTTGAACACATCAGTGTGGATGGATGCACCAAGTTCTTGACTTGCTCAGACATGTGTTAGAAGAAAAGATTTTCCCTAGATGTTTTTCTTTGATATGGAGTACTTATAATTTCAGGGTGACCTTCCATAAGGGGAGATTGCTGAGCAGTAGGAATTTTTCAAGACATCTTGTAGTCTTATTATATTATTTTCCATAGTATGAGAAAATAGGTTTGTGATGTTAGTGTGGTTTAATTTTCATAACTGGGAAGGTGTTGGTGAAGTGGTAAGCTGCTGCTAATGTTCACACACAAACACACACACACAGATAAAGGACACTGTTATACAGATTATCAAGGAAAAGAAAAACTTAGTGAGAGATATGGTAGACTGAAAGAAATGTATGGTAATCTATGGACTACAGGAAAAGAAAAATCCCAACAAATACAGGAGAGAAAGAGAGAAGAGAAAATAAGTGAAAAAGGTTATACAACAGGTTCAGGATGACACACAAAATTTAGAACAGGAGGTTGAAGAAATGCATAGAATTGGGAAATATAGGGAAGGAAATACAAGACCACTCAAGGTGAGGATGAGGTCACAAGTGGCAGTGGAAGAAATTACAGTGAGAGCTAGTTGACTGGCACAAACTGAAGAATATGAGGAGATATGGATAAAGAGAGACATGAATATGGAAGAAAGACAGAGGGAAAAAAGAACTAAGACAAGAGGCTAAGGAAAACAAACTTAATGAGGACAGAGACTGAGAAGAAGACTTTTTACTGGAGGGTGTTAGACATAAGGCTGAGGAGGTGGGTTACCTGGGAGAAGGAAGAGGGAGTAGGGGAACCACAACAGCGGCAGCAGGAGGTACAAGTGACGGAAAGAGCAACAAATTAAAAGTAACATATACAAATGTGAATGGTTTACTAAGCAGTATATTAGAAATAAAGGATTATTTAAGTAGTCAAAAACTAGATGTGTTCTGCATGGCAGAAATAGAATTAAAGGAAGAGATCTACATAAGTTTCCAGCAAGAGGGATTTAAATTTTGGAGGAAAGATAGAAAAGCAAAAGGAAGAGGAGGAGTACTAATAATGGTGAAAGAAGACATAGTTGTGGAGGGAGTGCAATATGGGGATGGCATGGCAGAAGTCATTGGTAGAACAATTCAAAATAATGAAAGAGATAGGAGAAAAATTGTAGTAACCTATGTGCCACCAAAAATAAATACGTGAAAATTGGAAGAATATAAAGCAATGCAGGTGTTAAAATGTCTGGGTGACATGATGAGGAAGGACAGAAAGGTACTGCTAGTGGGAGACTTTAACTACTAAGGTGTGAACTGGAAAGAAATGGAAGAGAGTGGAAACACAGGATCATGGAGTGAAGAAATGTTGCAATTAGTCATGGAGAACACATTGAACCAATGGGTGGTGGAGTTCACTAGGCTCAGAGGAGAGGATCAATCATCAATGCTAGACCTGGTGTTCACAAAAAAAAAAAAAACAAAAAAAAAAAATTCCAACCCATCATTAAGTACCTAAGCCCAGTGGGAAAAAAGTGATCATGTCTTGATTGAAGTGGAATTACAAGAATGGGCAATGGTAAAAAGAGAAGAGGATCATAAAAATGGAAGGTTAGATTATGCAAAGGCCAACTTTGAAGACTTAAGGAATTTTTTGGGGAAGGATAGATTGGAGAGCGATGATAAATGGCAAAACAGTATAGGAGAAATACGAAATATTCCAGAGGAAATATCATGGTGTGGAAAGATATGTACCTAAATACAAAATAAGGAATAGCAAGCACACATGGTATAATGCTAGATGTGCAGAAGCGAAGAAAACAAAAGACAGAACTTGGAGGAAACTGAAGAAGCAGTGGAATAAAAGTAATAGAGAGAGATACAATGAAGCAAGGAATGACTATGTCAAGATAAGAAGAGAAGAAATAGCTTTTGACAAGGATGTGGTAGAGAAGTGTGGAAATGAGCCCAAATTTTTCTATAAGTATATAAATGGAAAGATGAAGTGTAAAAAAACCATAGATAAGATAGTAAAGGGAGAAAAAACATACCAAACAGCAGAAGAGCTGAGTGAAATTATGAATTAGAGCTTCAAATCAGTATTCACAGTAGACGTGGCATTTATAGAACCAAACATGACAGAGGCACAGGAGGGATTCAAGGAGGTTGTGGTATAAAAGCAAGATTTTGGCAGATTGTTGGGAAATCTGGATGTAAGAAAAGCAATGGGACCGCGTGATGTGTCAGGTTGGACGCTAAAAGAATGTAAAGATCAATTTAGAAAGTGATCACCAGCTCAACAGAGGAGGGGAGGGTGCCACAGGAGTGGAAGAAGGCCAACATAGCGCCCATTTACAATGGAGGAAAGAAGACTGACCCACTAAATTATAGACCTGTTTCACTAACAAGTGTTGTCAGCAAATTATGTGAGATATTAATTAAAGAGAAATGGGTGAGATAATTGGAAGACAATAAAGTTATATCTAATAGGCAATTTGGATTCAGACAAGGAAAATCATGTGTGAAGAATCTACTAAGTTTCTATATAAGAGTAATTGAAGGAATCGAAAACAGAGATGGGTGGGTGGTTGCTGTCTACCTAGATATCAATAAAGCATTCGATACAGTTCCACACAAGAGACTATTATGGAAGCTGAACCACATAGGTGGACTGAGAGGAAAAGTATTAGAATGGATGCAGGATTATCTGAAAGATAGAGAAATGAGAACTGTGATCAAGGGAGCAACTTCAAGTAGGAGGAAAGTAACAAGTGGAGTACCGCAGGGGTCAGTCCTAGCACCCATAATGTTCCAAGTACATGTAAACTATGCAGTGTGGTGTGACCAGCTATATGAATCTGTTTTCAGATGAAGCCAAATTAATGACATCATTAAAAACACCGATGACTGTCGGGAGCTACAAGGTGACATAGATAAGATCAATGAATGGAGTAAGAGGTGGAAACTGGATTTTAATGCAAAGAAATGTCATGTGATGGAGATAGGCAAGAGCAAAAGAAGGCCAAAATGGAGCTACAAGATGGGACATGAGGAGATACCTAAGACAAAAGAAGAAAAGACCTAGGAGTGGTGATACAGAATACACTGAGCCCAGAGCGGCACATAAATCAATTATTTGGATCAACATATAGAATGTTAACCAATATTAGAGTGGCTTTCCACTACATAGGTAAGGATATGATGAAAAAAATTCTAACCAGTATGATATGCTTGAAGTTGGAATATGCAACAGTGGTGTGGTCACCAAATGCAAAAAAAGATATAAGAAAACTTGAAAGGATCCAAAGAGTAGCCACCAAAAATGGTACCAGAAATAAGGGAGCTGACATATGAAAGATTAAAAGCAATGGAACTGCCAACTCTACAGGATAGAAGAAAAAGAGGAGATCTAATAACTCTATATAAAATAGTAAATGGCATTGAAAAGCTGGACAAGCAAAACCTGGTGATGATGGAAGAAGAAACTAGACAGATGAGAGGACACTCAAGGAAGATAAAAAAAAAGTTGGTGTCTGAAGGACACAAAAAAGCACTGTTTTCCACATAGAATTGTGGACACCTGGAACGGATTAAAAGAGGAGGTTGTTACAGCAACCAATATACATAAAATCAAGGAAATGTTGGATATTTGGAGATATGGAAACAGGACACTTTGAGCCCTGCTTGAACCCTGTATAATACAACTAGGTAAATACAATTAAGTAAATACACACACACACACATACAGCGTAGTGTAGTGGTTAGCACGCTCGGCTCACAACCGAGAGGGCCCGGGTTTGAGTCCCGGGCACGGCGAGGCTCTTAATGTGTATCTAGCCCCTGTTCACCCACACAGCAGCAAGTAGGTACGGGATGTAACTCAAGGGGTTGTGGCCTTGCTGTTCTGGTGTGTAGTGTGTGATGTGGTCTCAGCCCTACCCGAAGATCGGTCTATGAGCTCTGAGCTCGCTCCATAGGGAAAAGGCTGGCTGGGTGACCAGCAGGCGACCGTGACAGTGAATTACACACACACACACACACACTATAATGGGAAGAATGTCTTAGAATTTATAAGGAGGCAGAAGTGAAGTTTGTACCTAAAAGGAGGAAGAGGATAACAGGTGAAAAGAATGGTTCAACTTAAGATGTGAGACGGCAAGAAGGAAGAAAGAAGATTCATGGAATAAGTGGAGAAGGAGTAGAAGAACAAACTCTTGGAACAATTACAGGCAAGCAAGAAATGAGTATGTGATGGTCCTTAGAGAAGAACAAAGACAGTTTGAGAAAGACATAATCGACAAGTGCAAGAATGAACCCAAACCCTTCTATAGATTTGTGAATGAAAAATTAAAAAGAAAAACTGGATTAGATAAATCAAGGGTGGATGGAGTGATTTATGAAGACCTGAAAGCGATGGCAGATGTGATGAATAGGAGCTTTAATGAGGTTTTTACAAGAGAAAAAGAATTGGTAAAACCACTGGATGTGCAAGATCATGGGAGATTGGAAGACTTTCAAGTGACTATGCAGGAAATGAATAATATCCTCAAAACTTTAGATGGAAGAGAAGCTTCGGGACCGGATCGGGTGTCAGGGTGGATACTGAAAGAGTACAGAGATGAACTTAAAGATAAATCGCACAACATTATATGTACCACCATAAATCATGGAACAGTTCCACAAGACTGGAAAAGGGCAGACATTGTTCCCCTATCCAAGGGAGGAAATGCTCAAAATCTATCAAATTACAGACCAGTGTCATTGACGAGTGTGGTTGCTAAGATTTGTGAAAGGATAATAAAAGATAAATAGACCGGATTTCTGGAAGATAATAGAATCCTCACAAAATGTTGGTTTGGTTTTAGAAAGGGCAGATCTTGTACCACTAGTTTATTATGCTATTATTCAAGAGTGGTCGACACAATACAGGAAAGGGATGGTTGGGTAGAAGGCATTTATCTAGATCTAAAGAAAGCTTTTGATAAGCTTCCCCACAATAGACTCCTATGGAAACTGGAAAAAAATTGGAAGTATTAACAGAAATTTGATAGAATGGATGAAGAACTTTTTGGAAAACCGAGAGATGCGAACTGTAATAAGGGACCAGCCATCAATGTGGAGCCCAGTTTTAAGTGGAGTCCCACAAGGATCAGTGTTAGCACCAATTATGTTTGCAGCTTATATTAATGATATGGTAGATAATGTATCCAATTATATGAGTCTTATTGCTGATGATGCTAAATTTATGACAAAAGTGAAGGATATGGATGACTGTGAAGAACTGCAGTGAGACCAAGATAAGGTATGTGAATGGAGTAACCAATGGCAAATAGAATTTAATTTTTGGGAAGTGCAAAAAGATGGAGTTAGGAAAAAACAACAGAAAGTGTGCGTATAACTATAAAATGGAAAATGAAATTATAATTAAGACCACACAAGAAAAAGATTTAGGAGTAATATTTACAGAGAATTTATCACTAGAACATCATATCAATAAGATTGTAAGTGAAACGCTCAACCCACTAAGAAACATAAGAACATCATTTACATATTCAGATAAAGAAATGATGAGGAAGATAATTACATCTATGATAAGACCAAGGCTGGAATATGCAGCAGTGATCTGGTCACCTCATGAGAAGAAACATATAAGGAAACTGGAACGTGTGCAGAGAGCAGCAACCAAGATGACACCAGAATTGCAAGATTTGCCTTATGAGGAAAGACTAACTAGGATGCAGCTCACAACATTGGAAAAGAGAAGAGAGAGAGGAGACATGATTATACTCTTCAGATTGCTGTTTGGAATGGAAAATATAGATAGAGGAGACTTATATGAAATAAATGAGAGAGAAACAAGAGGTCATGGAAGAAAATCAAAAGCAGCCACCTGCAGAAAAGACTTCAAGAAGTATAGTTTCCCACACAGAAGCATTGAGGCATGGAATGGTCTGGAAGAGGAGGTGCTGTGTGCCAGAAATGTTCACATTTTTAAGGACAAGTTGGATAAATATAGTTATGGAGACAGGACAGTACGAGCTTAGTTCCCCTCCTGTATGTCACAACTAGGTAAATAAACACACACACACATACTTATGCATACACACACACACACACACACACACCATATTATGTAGTGGTTAGCACGCTTGGCTCACAACTGAGAGGGCCTAGGTTCAAGTCCCAGGCGTGGTGATGCAAATAAGTAAGCCCCTTAATGTGTATCTGGCCCCTGTTCACCGAGCAGCAAGTAGATATGGGATGTACTTAGCTTGAGGGGTTGTAGGTTTGCTGTCCTGGTGTGTAGTGTGTGATGTAGTTTGAACCCTACCCAAAGATCGGTCTATGAGCTCTGTGATTGCTCCATAGGGAAAAAGCTGGCTGGGTGACCAGCAGGTGACTGCAACAGTGAATATACACACACATACATGCACACTCAGTGCATAGTGGTTAGCACACTCAGTTTACAACTGAGAAGGCCTGGGTTTGAATTTTGAGCATGGTTAAGCAAATGGGCAAGCCTCTTAATGTGTAGCCTGTCAATCTAGCAGCAAGTAGATATGGGATATAACCTGAGAGGTTGTGGCCTCACTGTCCCAGTGTGTGGCGTGTGGTCTCAGTGTTACATGAAGATTGGTCAGTGAGCTCTGAGCTCTTTCCATAGAGGAACAGTGGACTGGATAACCAGTAGATGACAATGGTGAATGAATGAATGATACTTGTGGGTAGGAGGTGAGATGAAAGAAGCAAAACCTGAACTACATAGATAAAGAATGTCTCAAATCAGATGAAATCAGGACCAATGGTTATCAATGTATCTCTTCCATTTCTTCAAGTGCAATACATATAATGTAATGCAGTCATTTCTGTGGTTTTCAATATACTGTATTTCATCTTTATTTATCTGATCATAACTAATTTAGCCTAAACATTTGTGAGCATGTCACATATGTATTACTGTACTGTCCCTCCAACTAATGAATTAAAATGTTTTGTTTGGTGGTGATGGATAAAGTTGTATGATGTATTATTATTATGCTTTCCTATTTCTTAGCTGTAATGTATTTTTATTAATGTTTTTTTGTTTGGAATGATAGATAACAAGAAGTCTTTGACACATAATTATTCAAATGTACACAATTTACAATGTATCACTTAAGTTCCACACCTGGAATACATAACAAGAATTATTGTGACCCATACAAACAGTGGAATGACAAGAAGTGAGGGTAGCTGATGATATGCACTCAGCTGGCACATGAACATCTCTACCAAAGTAATGTTCACTGACACTTTAGCATTCACAACCTTCATAGCAATTAGGAAAAGTTACAATTTTTTGCTTGGGTTCAGGACAAGGTTGTTAGTTATATATATAGAATGTTATATATAATTTGCAAAAGTTGCCATGGAAGTACAGTACATATATATGCTAACGATAAAAAAATTTAATGAACTGAAAGACGAGACACACAAGGAGTGTTGGTGACTACATTCATTATAGTTAGCAAAGGAAAGCAAGTTACATTTTAGGTGCAACTGATTGCTTCTTACAACATACTGTAACATTCAGGTTTATACACATCAAATATTTCTCTTAACTATAATGTCAGAACTGTTTTGTTTTTCATTCTATGGTGGTTTATAACAACAACACAGTCACATGAGTGGGAAACTAAGAGAAAGCCATAATTTTCTTCATGTGCAATCATAAGGGAGGATAATATGTGGCAAGCATTATTGGTGTTGTCAGGTACACAATTTAACAGTAAAAGTGAAAGAAACTCAAATACTGTGGACATTTGTCAGCCAAATTTTATTTAAAGACAGTTCTTATCTGAGCAGTTTTGTTGCATGTATGCTTGTATTCATTTGCTATGCTCAATAGTTTTCCAATTTATCTTGGCCTTGAAAAGACATTAAAGTTATATTAACAGCACTCATCAAAGTGGATGATTGAACTGTAAACAGAGTGTGTGTGGTTCTGTCATGTGTGCTAGCAACTTCTTTGATGTGTGAAAGTGCAGTTTTATGATAATTGTGAAAAATCACTTGATCCAATGAATGAAGTACTCTAATGATGTACCATATTATATTTCATGCATAAATGTATTATGGTTGCTTGTATAGATTCTTTCATTACAAGGGTAAAGAATTCTTGAGTAATGAAATTAGAATCAAGGGTACCAACAATACTTCATATTAACTTTTTTCATGAAACAAACTTGTTTTTTATTTTAATCTTTTATACTGAATTGCCTCACAGTAAGTAACATGTCAACTTTGCTTTACTTAAGTAAGATTACTGAATTCCGAAATGAAATGGTTTGGGAAAAGCTTGCCAACATACACTACAGTATATAATTAACAATCACAAACTACTGAGAATGTTGAGTCATGTTTTGCCCCCAGTTCTATGCAAAGCACTGAAAAAACGTAAGTACAGTAACTTGGTTTTGTAGTAATTCACAGTAAACATTACTCTTTTAAGAGTGTCTCATAATTTCGTACAATACACTTTTCTTAGTGTACAAGTTCATAATTTCATTGGCTAGTCACCCCTATTTCATTATCTAAAGCAAGTTGTAAATTTTTTATTTGTTTTCTTTTAATTCATTATTGCAGAATGTTCTTCCACTTTTAAGTATGTGTGCATGCTTCTCAGGTACAAAATCCCTCCATTTCTGTCAGTGAAACAGTCAATGGTTCTGATCCTTTGATCAATTGTAGAGCCCCACAGATGTGTTAGTAGAATCCTTATGGGATATTGATTTGTTAGAAATTGTTGCTTTGATATAAATAACATTACAAATCGTGCAACATGAAGTACAGTATTGTATACATAATGTGTATGGCAGTAAGTCATGATGCAGGCCCTTAAGGCCTGCAGAATTATATACATATAATGTAGACTAGAACATATTGTACAGTGGTTCTGGAGTTTCACTCCTGTTACAAGTATATATATATATATATATATATATATATATATATATATATATATATATATATATATATATATATATATATATATTAGCTATTTATTTTCTACCTGGATTCTTCATCGGTAGTGGGACCAGTTAATATATGCTAAGACGAAAGAGAGAGAGAGAGAGAGAGAGAGAGAGAGAGAGAGAGAGAGAGAGAGAGAGAGAGAGACACAGCATCGAATACAAACGAGCCACTTGAAAACAAGCAGTCACTTATGGGTTAAGTAAACCCTTTGACTTCAGCTTGACTTAAACATGTCACAGAGGACTCTCTCAATGGGGGTGTTGCCAACTGTCCGCTTGAAGAAGATCTCTTGCACGGCAGTAGCAGAGATGTGGCCGAGGGCAGGCAGCAGCAACAACAATTTGCCAGCCCGCACTCTTCCACCGGCCCCACATACTTTGCTCGCCAGGTACTGTGGAATGAGGAAGTCAGTTAATAATTTCATGAAAACGAAGTTGATGCTGGTGTGTGTAAATGACCTAGCAAGATTTATATGTATCGAGTCTGTGGAATGATGGGTTACATAATAAGAACATAAAAATGAATAGATAAAATGAAAAAAAAAGAAAAAAAAAAGGGCAACTGAAAGAAGCCACCAGACCAACATGTGGCAGTATCATACCCATATGAAGCACACCTGCTTATGTCCACCCACCATCCCCATAAGACAAATTTGTGTAATCTCTTTTTAAAGCTTTAGAATGGGGCATCAGTAACTATCTGGTAAAGGAGTCCTTTCTATTCACTTATCAATTTATGTATTTGAGATGTTCGTCAGTTATAATGACAACAATCACACTACTGTAGAAGCTCACCTCATGCAGCATAAGTTGGGTTTGGTCCTGCAACACCTCCACGCCATACCCGTCACGCAGCCCTCGTGCTTCTGCAACACAAAAATTCAACAATGTATTATGATAATAGAAAGCTGTTTCAGGTGAGATGTGAACATTACCACTTTGACATTATATTACATTGTAAAACATGACTTGCCTCCACATCTGACATGCCTGTATTTTGAAACACTTCTGTGGGATTGTACCACATCTCCATTACATTCAACAGGGTTAACAAAAGTATATTCAAGGTTCTAGTGATAGATAACAATAATTTCTACATGACTAACACAATAAACATTCTTGAAAATCCTGTTAAATATCTCTGTCATCTTTGAAGAACTGTTATGCATGGGGAGAGCAAAACGTTTCTGAATACAGGAGAGGCTCAATTATTATTGGGGAGAGTGACTCTGAGACAAGGAGGCCTGGCAGTGGTGAGACCAGTAGTAAGGGTTTTATTTACTACTGGCCTGGCATGAGCAATGGTCACTATGTCAAGGGGGTAGCTATAGGCATCTCCAGTAGACTGCAGTCATCCATTGTAAAGGTTACTCCAGCTTACGAGCATATTATGCGATTAAGGCTGAAGCATAGCCTAGGCTATTGTTGCAGAGTATGCTCTTGCCGAGACATGTGAAACTGAAAAGAAGATGCTTTACACCAAATTCTACTCTCTACTGGACCGACCAGTGTCACTGTCCTATTGCATTCATTGTCTAGGGCGACTTTAATACTGTCACTTGCAGAGAGAGAGCTGGCTATGAGCTATGTGTTAGCCCCCATGACTCTGGTAACAAGAACAAAAACAGCTCTGTCCTTCTGAATCTTGCAAGATATAGAAGTAGAGAATTGAAGGTTTTTGGTACCAGAGATCAGCAATGCACTGCTGGACTGATATAACAATGCTAGAGGGGTAACAAGAGAGATCGACCATTATTAGTACTCACTGGAGGATCCTTCAGAACTGCGGGACTTTTCAGAGTGTT
The DNA here is from genome assembly GCA_020233015.1 of Callinectes sapidus. NCBI lineage: Eukaryota > Metazoa > Arthropoda > Malacostraca > Decapoda > Portunidae > Callinectes > Callinectes sapidus. The sequence goes on along the minus strand of CM035187.1, from coordinate 7,409,612 downwards.
GAGTTCTTTGTGACTGATGACAGGCTTCATGTCAAGTCCAGAAAGCCTTAAAAATGTGACTACACAGTGTTTCATCTTGAGAAACTGGGGCACAGGGAGACTCTGTGTTGCCTGTGCTGATGCCTGTGCTGGGTTAAGGGCCCAATAGAGCTATAGGATACCTTCAAATGCAAAACTCTGGAGGCTGCCAAGAAGCCATGATCTATGGGTTGCATGCTGTCCTGACTGCTGTATGGCATTCAGGTCCCATTTCCTCTGACTGGTAAAAGAAATCGGTTATCCTGTCTGGAAGGGGAAAGGGTACCGTCAGGACTGCAACAACTACTGTTCTATAACACAGACAGGGTGCTTGCTCATTTGCTGTTGATGTGGATCTACTGTCACCCGCTGAAACACCAGAGACCTGAACAGTCTTAGTTCACACCCAGTAAGTCAACAACTGACCGTATCCTAGTACTTGTACAAGCTGCTGGAGTGCTCATGAATTTCGATATGGGATGCTCACAGCCTATGTCGGTCTCAAGAAGGTGTTTGAAACAGTGCACTCTAGGATATTCTGGGGATTCCTACTAGGGTTATTGGTCTATTAACTGGCCTGTACTCTGGGACTATGGGTGTTGGGAAATGTGGAGGGGGTGTTTTCAGCTTCTTCCTGTGAACATGGGAGTGAGGTAGTGATGCGAGCTTGCTCCTTCACTTCAGCACGCATGGTTTGGACAGAGTTGTAGACCAAAGTCATTGTGGAGTTTCTGTCAGCAATACTGATATTACAGATCTTGTTTTTGTCAATGGTGCAGTAATCTTTGCTGAGTCAATGGAGGCTCTGGTAGTGGCTCTAGAGGCATTACATAATGAGACAAAGCCCTTGCAACTTCAGGTATCCTGGCCCAAGACCAAGGTTCAGGTGTTTGGAGGCTTACTGGATGAAACAGTACAGTCTGTCCATGTATGTGGCAAGGACATTGAGATTTCGAAATATTTCACATACCTTGGTAGTGTAGTGCGTAATGATGGTGGATTGAACCGGGAAGTTGTACGGCCGATTGCCCTGGCCCACAGTATTGTGGACTCATTCAGCGAGAGTATTTGGCGTGAGTATCTGTGCAGACAGACGAAGATTCGAATCTTCAAGTCACTGGTTATACCTGTCTTACTCTATCGTTGTGAGACATGGACACTGAACAGACCTGAAGAGGCAAATTAATGTCTTTGGAGTCAGATGCTTTTGCAGGATCATGGGGGTACCGCTGGTATGACTTTGTGTCAAATCAGCGATTGCTCATGAGACTGATTCGAGGACCATTACCAGCCTTGTCTGTCAATGCCAACTGCGGCTATATGGGCATATGGCACGCTAACCAGAAGTCGATCCTGCTTATCCGGTTGTTTCGAAAGGGATAACCCAGTATGAAGGCAGCCAAGGGTCATCCAGAGAACTCATGGTTGCACTAAGTCGATGCCTCTCACTTGGAGTTACTTGGTACGGAAAGGAAGCCTGCATGGAGACTCGCGAGGCGTAACCGCTAGGATTGGTGCCATACCATAGGAGAGGTGACGCGCCTTATCGATGCATGCCCCCCCCCCCCCCCGTGATTGATTGATTGACTCACCTGGGCGGAAGAGGATGAGAGCCTTGAGACAGGCATATTCAGTATGGTCTACCCTGAGGGCATGCAACCGTGTGATGACATCCCTCATGCCCTCCACGGTGCGTACCAGCACCGCCTCTTGTTCCGTTGACATGTCTGTGTCACGCACCAAGCCCCCTGCGAGTGTGAGAAGCAAGAGCTGGTCATCATTAGAGCAACTCTCTACGCCGATATGGCATAGAAATTTATTTTGAACAGAAATGCAACCCATTCTTTTGATCTCATGTCTGAGTTGATTTTGATATCATCGACATACACTCCAATAAGTGACACTTATCTTTTTCTTTATCTACCAATATCTATTTTTTTTAACTTTTTTCAGAATAAAATAGCTTACCTTGGTCTAGTGGAAGAGACCACTGAGCGGCGGCCACGACAAATAGCTCACTCCAGGATTCCTCCAACAAAATTGCCTGGTCTCGGAAGGGCAGCTGCAAGGGGAGAATTGTTATCTAATGTAATATTTTTTCTGGATGAAGTTGTAAACCACTGTCTAAAGTTATTGATAGATAATTCTCAAACTTACCTCCTATTTTATTCAACACGCGTGAAATTTTCGTGTGCCCAAGGCTTCTTAAAGCAGGAATGAACAAGCAATAAAATGTATATTTTTCGCTATATCTTAGGAAATACAGACGACCCGAATGAGACCTCTCTCTCTCTGTCTCTGTCTCTGTCTCTCTCTCTCTCTCTCTCTCTCTCTCTCTCTCTCTCTCTCTCTCTCTCTCTCTCTCTCTCTCTCTCTCTCTCTCTCTCTCTCTCTCTCTCTCTCTCTCTCTCTCTCTCACCCTCCCCCTCTCTCGCTCTCTCTCTCTCTCTCTCTCTCTCTCTCTCTCTCTCTCTCTCTCTCTTACCCCCCACACACATGAGACATTGCCTTTTACTCCAATCAACGTTATAATGGTAATGATAACTATGTAATCATCAGTGATGTATCTAGGAGCTACAACTATGTACTCGTAGATGCAAAGCTGCAATATTCATGATTACATAATTAACAACACAATATTGACAAATCATATACTTTGGAATACTATAGGCCCTTTAAAATCCTCAAAGTGAGTACAATGAAGGACAAGGCTTCCTCCAATACCTAAGTGGGCTTGAAGCCATGTGTCCCACCAGTTGCCATGCTTTATTCCTTTCTCCGATCCCTTACAAGTAAACTATTCTAGGCAGAGTTTCACATCAATTACAACATATGAGCGTGATTATGTGTAGTTCGCTGCTACTTTACTAGTTATGAGAAATTGGTCAGATCTTTTGAATTCCGCGCCTTACTGCACACTATTTACTACTATACTACTTTAGCCCCGTATTATACTTCTAGGTTTATAGAATTAATCAGAAATATATTTTCCTTCATCTCTCTCTCTCTCTCTCTCTCTCTCTCTCTCTCTCTCTCTCTCTCTCTCTCTCTCTCTCTCTCTCTCTCTCTCTCTCTCTCTCTCTCGTTTCTACTTGTTTGTACTTCAGCCAGGGGCGAGGGCCAGCGCCCGCTGCCAGTCTTCACCTGATCACCATTCTCGCATCACGGTTACTGGTGAAGCAAAGTTGGTGTAGGTTGTGGAAGTGAGCGAGTAAGGATAATATACATTTTCCGTGGATTACTACATCTCACAGTTTCAACTACTGTTAGATTAAGGTGAGTTGAACATTCTTATCAACATAAATAGTTCATTGTCTCGTCAGTTCGTTATTACTAGAGATAACGAGATGGTTCCCATGATGAGAACTGCACGTTCTTCTCTCTATCCTCAGCAACAAACATTTCTTGTAAGTACAGGTGTCCTTCACAGTCATCTTTCCTGTTCTTGTCTCCACCTTCGGGCGTTGTCGCCGTGTGTCTGCGTTCCTGTTCGTTCATGTTGATAATATAACAGTTGCCTAATAGCCTAGTAAAGGGTTATCTGTCTTGTTTGTTTGGGTTCGCATCATTCCACTCTCTTTACCCTTTTTACTTACACAAGCCTAATTCTTCTTCGGTTAATCTTAATAATAAGTCACGTACAATAACGAAGTTTAAACATAATGTATTGTCGGTTGTAGGATACACTGGAATTGCCGTAATTAGCAACGGCTTGTGGGACATTTTGCATCTTTGTGTGTGTGTGTGTGTGTGTGTGTGTGTGTGTGAGTGTTTCCGACATCAGAATTATAAGTTACCGGTGAATGGCTGCACTTCTTTTTCGTTAACACTCACGCTGAGTCATATTTTGTATGCAGCCAGGGGGTTGTGGTTAAGAGGATGGGGGAGCAGGGACACTGTGGGAATCTTATATATTTAATATATATATATATATATATATATATATAT
>CM035187.1:7365766-7375766 GCA_020233015.1 Callinectes sapidus | reverse complement strand
TCGTCAATTTTCTCTCTTCAAAGTAGAATAATGTAAAGAAAAATGTTATAGATATCTCCGTTTGTTTTTAATTTCACTCCACTGCGTCCGCAAAACCATGACTATAATTCATTATCACTGTGGCTCTTCAATATTTTGCTGTTCCAGATTAATTTAATGGATAAGTTTTCCTTTTCTGATCATTTATAAGAATATCGCTAAAATCATAAAAACGAAAAGAAAACAGGTGGAAACCCATTATCTAATGCTACAGCGTGTCAGAAGCAATGAAGCTGTGCGCCCCAGCATTTTGTAATACAGAATGATAAGATGCTTAGTATTGAGTGCTGTGTATGGTCTGGTCTATGAAGACATTATCGAATCTGATTTCTCTCAGATTCATTGCTTTATCCATACACCAGGCTAATGATGTACAGAAAGTGTCTCGGTTGCAGTCGACTCAAAATTTTCAAATCTATGTGGTAAATTGAGTAAGAGTAAACAATGGTTACGAGTAACATGAATGCCCCTGAAGCACCACTTACATAGACCACCTAGAGGGTAATCTAGAAAAGAGTAGATGTTGTGGGCGTGTCTTGTGCAATGGACTGAGATGCTGGGTAGTTCTTATGGTGTGTGTGTGTGTGTGTGTGTGTGTGTGTGTGTGTGTGTGTGTGTGTGTGTGTGTGTGTGTGTGTGTGTGTGCGTGTGTGCGATTAATATGAATTAACATGACTAACACTACTCTATGAACACCACAAAATAATTTGACTGGAAACACACTTCATGATAAACATGTGACAGTGTGTGTGTGTGTTTGTGTGTGTAGAGGCAGCGAGAGTCCCGTTGCCCGAGGGAATACATTTACTGGCCAAGTTGAACAAGTAAGCCGCAAGGAACCCCGGGATGACACACAAGGCCGGCGACACTAAGCTTCAGACAATGAGAAATATGCGGAGTAAATGTTATCATGCTTCTACGTGCAAAACAAGGTGTGCAATAGATAGGGCGTGTGTGGGCGGCCTTCAGGGTACTCACTGTGGCAGTCGAGCGACGCACAAGATGGCCGCCGCTCCCGCCGAAGCGCACAAGAGGGCAAGAAGTCGTGGCGGTGTGTGCGTGGGTACCCCTGGTGTGTGCGCCCAGCTTTCCCGCGGAAGGTGGCGTGGAGGCAAGGGTTCACTGGTGCAGGAGGAAGGGCGCGGCAGGGAACGAGCTGGTGTGGACAGGAATACGGTCTGACCCGTGCCGGCGGTCGCGACCCTCCTGACTTATCGGCGCCACAAAACCACCAATCCGCGGCACCCAACCCTTGAGCTGACATTTGATCGGTCAAACTCCAAGTTCCTTCACTCTGTCCCGGTGGCGCCATTGGCTGACGTGGCACTGTGGGCGGGGCAGAGCAGAAAGCCGGCCTGTGGATTCGTTGATCGGTGGCACTAGGCTGGCACAATTGCTAATCGAGCAGGGCCTTAACCAATAGGCGGCGAGGACGGGAGTCAGGCGACCAATGAGCGGTGGGTTAGGGCCGCGGTCGATGCGTGTGACATATTGATCATGAGTCTCCCCCGCCCCCCATCGCCCTACCTTCTGCCCCTACTGGCACATAACAAACGGATTTATTGATATTGTTATGGCGTCACGCCTCCGCCGGTGATATGTGGCGGCGGACCTGCTGGAAGGTTACGCTCCGACCTCGGCATGCTCCTGTCACGCTCACTCCTTCTGGTGCTCCCTCACTGGCACTCCCCCACCACCCCAGCGCGTGGCCTGCTCCCCGCTCACACAGTCAATTCCACCCTCTTCCCCGTGCCTCCACTCCAAAGGCCGCATTCTCAAACGTTTCGGCGTCTTACCTCGACAAGCTTTAACAGACTCTATTGGAAGTCACGCCGGGGTTGTCACGTGGAATGTTTCACGATTCCAGTGACCATTTAATGAGGATGCTGCAATGAAAAGGAAAAAAGTCTTGAGAACACTTTTATCATATATGTTTACGTAGTCTTTAAAAGTAAGGATCCAGTTATATTTTCATCTCTCACCTCCCTCTACCCACCAATGCCTTGTCCCTCTCCCCTTCTGCACACAGCCACCGTCACTGACACTCACATTCCAATCCTCGCATATGTATTTTTTTGCAACCTTTTCGCCTATCCAGAGCCCTCCCTGCATTATTTTTTTCTTCTCCCTTTTCCTTTCCTTTCCCTCCATTCCTCTCTCCCTTTCCTTCATGTTGCAATTCGCGCCCCTTCGTCTCCTCCCCTCCCTCTCAACTCCACAGTAAGGATCGTGCTCTGAGTAATGACATGGCCACTGCTATACTGCTTGCCAAGGATGTGGTAAATCATGCACGTCCACTCTAAAACCCTTCCTCCTCCTCCTCCTCCTCCTCCTCCTCCTCCTCCTCCTCCTCTTCCTCTTCCTCCTCCTCCTCTTGCTGGTACTCCATCATATTTTGCTCAATTTTTCTTTCTTTCTTCCTTTAGTATTCTTTTCTTTTTTCGTTTTCTTTCTATTCTTTCCATCGTCGTCGTCGTTGTCAAACTCTTCTTCCTCTTCTTCTTCCTCCTCCTCCTCCTTCTTACCATTATCATCATCATCATCATCATCATCATCATCATCATCATCATCATCATCTCCCTTTTCACCAATGGTTATGATCTTTTCCTTACCATTCTCTCTCTCTCTCTCTCTCTCTCTCTCTCTCTCTCTCTCTCTCTCTCTCTCTCTCTCTCGTCTCTCTCTCTCTCTCTCTCTCTCTCTCTCTCTCTCTCTCTCTCTCTCTCTCTCTCTCTCTCTCTCTCTCTCTCTCTCTCTCTCTCTCAAGGAACACTATTGATTTTCGCCAAGAAGTCCTCTGTCGCGCTTCACTGCTCCCCCTGCCTCTCCCCTCCCTCCCTCCCTCCCTCCCTCCCGGCCGTGTTGTTGGGTGTAGATGGCGGTGTAATGGTGTGGCGGTATTGTCAATAGGTCGCTAATGTGTCTACGCTATACTCCTCCTCCTCGTCATCTTCCTCTCCTTCCTCCCCTCCTCCCCCCTCTTCCTCCTCTCTCCCTCTTATTGTTCCTGCATCTAGCTCTAATTTTTCGGTCTCTTTCTGGTTTCTGTTTTCATTTATTTGCTTCTTGCCTTAATTCCTTCTCCTTCTCCTTCTCTTCCTCCTCCTTCTCTTCCTCCTCCTTCTCCTCCTCCTCCTCCTGCTCCTCCGACAGGAATGAGGTTACACAGTCTCGTCTTAATATTTAAAACACTCCCTTCACTCATTTGGCGCCCTCACACACTTCTCCCGGTCGGCACCTCCTTCTCCCTCCCTTCCCTCCCCTCCCTTTCCACCCTCTTCAACCTTCCCTCCCTTCCCTCCTGGACCATGCAGCAGGTGTACACTATAATAGACGCACACAGGTGATCGGTAATTGGTGGCGTGTGTGTGTGTGTATGTGTGTGTGTGTGTGTGTGTGTGTGTGTGTATGTGTGTATGTGTGTGTGTGTGTGTGTGTGTGTGTGTGTGTGTGTGTGTGTGTATACTGAAAGCCTCTTATCTTGCACCATCATGACATCCATAAAACATCGCGCCGTCACGTCACGTCACGTCACGTTTGTGGTGGTGATTAACTCAGAACTGTGACCGACGCACGCTGCCGCCCACCTGATTATCGCGGTAGCAAGGACCCTTCTCATTCCTGTGGCTCGTGTTTTAAAGCAATGTTTTCTCCTGAGGGTTACTTCTAAAAGTCACAGTTCGTTTTTGTTCTCCTCAGCGTCTATTTGCTATTGTTGATGCAGAAGACTTGTTTAAATCATTACCAGAATCAGAGTCTCATGAATCCTTCAGTAACGTCTACTAAAGCGACTGAAATGCTTGGGAATGCGGCTTTTGTGTTACGGGAAATACATAAGAAGTTTTCCTTTCTGTAGTCCATAATGCATCATTAAGGAACAAAGGAAAGGTGTTTAGTGAAAGCGGTATGCGGTATGAAAATAGCAGGAAAATTATATCGTGTTATTTTTTCCATTCTACAATGTTTGAGAGGAAAGAAAAGAAAAAAAAAAAGCGATAATACCAGGAAAAGAAGAAAGGAAACTGCTATCATGGTTTTGTGCTTGATGTTTGTCTGTTGGTTGTTCAGTATGCCTTGTTCAGCATGATTTACGTTTGCTTTTAGTTTTCTATCTTTGCTGTTCTTCTTGCATTCGTTGCCACTTCTGTTTGGAATTGTTTTATGTTGCCCTTTTCTTCCTGACATTCCCTTCCTTCCTGTCGCTTCTTGCTCTCCATCTTTCACCTCAGTCTCTATTTTCTGGCCTTTTCAATATTCGTCGACTCCTCCCTGCCCGATGCTGCTGCTGCTGCTTCCTTTGTTTCCCGTCACCTTCGGGTATCTTACTCTAGGTGCAATCCCTTTCTGCCTGCCTGTGTCTCCTTGCACCCTGGATCCCGCCTCATTCCAATTACTGCTCCTCCACTTATTACGCCACGTCCCACCCCATGTAAAAGCCCCACACAGCACATATCGCCGAGGGGACGCTAAGGGGAGCGGGCGTGCTGGAAGCAACTGCTCTGCACCTCCAATAAATTTCTCCAAGATGAACTGCTTGTCTTTAATGTCGCCGCGTACTGGGTTGTCTCCTTTATTATGCGTCGGTTATTCATGCTGGCAGCGTAAGGAGGTGATGGTGGTAGTGGCGTCGTGCGGCAGGCAAAGTAGTGGCGACCGTCAGCTGGCAGTCATTTGTCAGCAGGAATGACGCCACTTTTGTCGCCCGCTAAACCCGCCGCCAATTTGTCACCCGCCCTGTGACGTCACTAGTGACAAATGAACATCGGCGTGCGGTGAAAGAGACCCTCGAGCTGAGGTGTGTTTAAAGTAGATTAAATCCTTCTCGCCCATAAATCCGCGGCGTCAGGGAGGCTTCACTGGGCGGCCATCACAGCGCACGTGCGCGCCACCTCACCCCGCCCTGTCCTGCAACGCCCCACCAAGTCCCAACCCCTCTCTCTCCCCACGAGCATCTTACTATTCACCAAAATTTTTGCTTTTTTAAAAATAAATATCGAAATGTTCATAAGTGTGGCGTAAAACGAGTTATCCATGAGGCACATTAGACGCATCCCTGTGGTGGCGGCGGTGGGGTGAGGGGCTAGGGGTGAGGGGCGAGGAACGGTGGTGGGGCGAGGGGCAGGGGAGTGCAATCACCGGCGTGGCATGACGTCATCAAAGAGCGATGAGGCGATTGGTTACGACTCATCAAAGTGTCATTTTCGGCCGACAGATGGCGACAGCGGTGGCGATATTGCTGTGCGTGAAGGTGGAGGACGTGATAGGGAGGGAAGAGGTACAGGAAAAGGAAGAGGAAGAGGAGGTGGAGGAGGCGGTGATGATGCTGGTGGAGATAGAGTTGCAGAAATGAGGTAGCGGAGAAATGAGAAAGAAAGGAGAAAAGGAACAGGAGGAGGTGGTGGAGGAAATGGAAGCAGAGAAATAAGAAGGGAAGAGGAGAGAGGAAAATGAGAAGATAGTGCTGGCGGTTAAGAAAGGGATGTCTATTTGTTGAATCATTATGCATGGTAATATCATAAGATGTGAAGTAAATGACCTTCAAAGTGTCGTTTAAAGTATCAACAACCCAGTGTGCATTTGTGTATCTGGGTGGATGCGCTGCTGCAGCTCTTTGTCAACACGCTGAGGTCCTGGATACCAGTGTTCGTAGGTGAGGCAAACTGGGTAGGTCTTCATCTTGTGTGTGGCCTTTGTTGTCATGCGAAGTACAAACATTGGTCTTACCTTAACTGTCAACACTCAATCCGCGGAGAGAGGGAGGCTTTACGGTTCTGTGTGTGTGTGTGTGTGTGTGTGTGTGTGTGTGTGTGTGTGTGTGTGCGTGCGTGCGTGCGTGCGTGCGTGCATGTGTGTGTGAATTTGCTTCTTGTAGGGAGTTAGATTTGCCCTATGCCACATTATAAGAATGGTGAAGGTTAGTGATTAAAAATTCAATGATAATAATGATAATAGTAATAATAATAATAATAATAATAATAATAATAATAATAATAATAATAATAATAATAATAATAATAACCACTGATTTTGTATTGTTCTTGCTATCATCGTTATTGACAATGTTGTTGTTGCTGTTATTATTGTTATTCTATTATCACTACTACTACTACTACTACTACTACTACTACTACTACTACTACTACTACTACTACTACTACTACTACTACTATTACTACTACTACTCTACTACTACTACTACGACTACTACTACTACTACTACTACTACTACTACTACTACTACTACTACTACTACTTTACTATTACTAACACTACTACTACTACTACTACTACTACTACTACTACTACTAATAATAATAATAATAATAATAATAATAATAATAATAATAATAAAATAATAATAATAATGCTGACGGTAGATATATCTCGTTTTTCACCCTCCCCCATCACCCTTGACAGAACACACCCCACGGCATGGCAGTCTGTGCTGCCCATTCTCCCAGCCCACACCCCTGTCACCCGTCTCCCACCAACCCTCTCGCCCTCACCCATAGATGGACACCTTGCTATCCTCCTACTCCCTCCATATATCAGGATTACCACCACCTCACCGCATTAATCTCTCTCTCTCTCTCTCTCTCTCTCTCTCTCTCTCTCTCTCTCTCTCTCTCTCTCTCTCTCTCTCTCTCTCTCTCTCTCTCTCTCATACGCACACACGACATATCAAACTAGTGTGGTGTAATCGATTAAGCACCAAAAATCACCGCCCGACACGACAAATTCTGCCATCCTTCAGCGCGGGTAGCGATTCTAACCTCATACGGAATTGGGTTCTTGGTGATATAAAACTCTCCATCGCTTCACTTGTTGTGACAATGCAGGCCTTCCTGGTAACGACGATTATGTGCTTTTGGTCTTGTTTTCATATGAGGAGCGTTGGACAAGGACACCAAAAGAACGGCAAAAGGATCCACTGACAGTATTACCTGTCTTCCCCACCCGACCCCCAACACTCCGCCCCCCCCCCCCCAAAAAAAAAAAAAAAAAAAAAAAATTAAAGTATAATCTAAAATTGGAGAATAAGCGTCTTGAAATCTCCCTCCGCCACAGCTGTCATAATCAACAGAGAAGCGTGTTTTCTTAACGTCATTTTTACTTTAGTCTCGACTTACTAGCCGATATATCCTTGATTTCAGTGTGATTGGAAGAGGTGCGTCACTTAGTTCACTTTCGTTCGCAGTCTACACCTACACCACACTCGTAAAACATTCAGGTCTGGACGCTATCACGAGGGAGCGCTTGAGAAAATACACCCTGTCCAGGATCTTTATTACGCATTTCTGATCCACGCACAGTCGAACCTGCTGAACCACGCGTCACCAGTGAAATGTGTGGGTTTTTATTCCCTCTCAATAATTCAGTGGCTCGACCTGAGTGGCACTACAACACTTGTAAGGCGAAGGAAGGGAGTGAGTCATGCATCACTTCCTTTATGATTGCCATTGAATTACTGATGACTTTCAAGAACACTAATTTCTTCTGACTTGCCAAGAACTGTAGACACAATTATCCTGTTTTCGTATATTGGGCATCACCTGTATCTTTTTGCAAAAAATGTCAACAGTTCACCTTGTATAGTTTTTTTTTTTTTTTTTTTCTTATTATTACAGTGGAAGACTGCGAATATGTATATGCTATTCTTGCGTCCATTCGTTGTGCGTGACATAAAGTGTTAGGTAAAAAAAGATAAATGTTGGGCTATGTTGCATTTTTTATTGTTCGTGTTAGCAAAGATGGAAGCAGAACGATGCTTACAAACTGTTATCCTATAATACTTCATTGTTCTTTATTATGGAAAATCAATAGAAAATCAAATAATAATGCTAAATGGTCTTTTGAATTTGATTATCTTAAAAATAACTTTGGAGTTCATTTGATAACTACAAACACTTGAGGTCGACCTGAAATCCTGTCTCAATATCAAAGGCAACAGTCCTCCAACTGTGGCGTGGGACAGAAAGGACAAGCGGACATGTACATCCTCTTGGTTGCTATCCTTATCAATCCTTGGCCAAGTCGTTCTCCTTTCTCTCCAATAAGTAATTACTTACATAAATGCTTTACTCTCTGCTTAGATACTGACTATCTAAGCGTGGTTGGTGGGGAATGAGGTGAATAAATAGGTCGATGGTTCCGAAGCAGAGACCAGACACGGGGAGTAGTTTAGTTATACCTTCAAACTCCCTGCGGTATCTGAAGAGAGAACGTACCTTAGAATTGAATGAGCAACCTAAGTATACGTAGTTGTTTGCTGTGAAATGTAATAGCATGGCACATTGGAAACATGGAAATTATCAATTAAATCATAAATAATGAAGAGAGACAATTACAGCTAAAGTAAGTGTGGCTTTCCCGCGACAGCGACAAAGATAGTGAACGAAAGTCACATCTACAATAAAGTTGTAGAGATGTAACTGTGTACTATCAGATCCTTCCTTGGGCTTCCCTAGATTTCCCTCGTCTCTCTCTCTCTCTCTCTCTCTCTCTCTCTCTCTCTCTCTCTCTCTCTCTCTCTCTCTCTCTGAGAGAGGGAGAGGGAGAAAGGGAGGGGGAATCTATCTCAAGTCAGGAAATGCGTCGTTTGTATACTTGGTTACAATGGTGCATCAGATTGTTTGTTACCTCCAAGTGCCCCGACTTAAATATTATTGAGGTAGGGAGAGTATGAAGTGTAACATACAGTCATCATACTAGCATACAGCACCACAGTCATCATACCAGCATACATCACCACAGTCATCATACCAGCATACAGCACCACAGAGTCACCATACTAGCATACAGCACCACAGAGTCACCATACTAACATACAGCACCACAGAGTCATCATACCAGCATACAGCACCACTGAGTCATCATACTAGCATACATCACCACAGAGTCATCATACTAGCATACAGCACCACAGAGTCATCATACTAGCATACAGCACCACAGTCACCATACTAGCATACATCACCACAGAGTCATCATACTAGCATACAGCACCATAGTCATCATACTAGCATACAGCACCACAGAGTCATCATACTAGCATACAGCACCACAGAGTCATCATACTAGCATACAGCACCACAGAGACATCATACTAACATACAGCACCACATAGTCTATTACTACTACTACTACTACTACTACTACTACTACTACTACTACTACTACTACTACTACTACTACTACTACTATTACTAGCATACATCACCACAGAGACATCATACTAGCATACAGCACCACCATACGAGCGTCAGTATCATTAACAGAAGTTCCATAGCATTGAAAGTCCCACGTACGGAAAGTGTGGTGTCTTGCTATGTGTTGGGCTTTTTCTAATGTACAAAGGATAATGGCCAATGGTGCAAATTAGAAAGAAAAAAAATGTGCCTTTTCCACTCTCTCTCACATTACTTTCGTTCCTTCACACCCACAAAAAGTAAACAAATAGCTAAAACTAAAGCAGAATTATATAAAATGAAGAAAAATAAGATAGAATTAAATTAAACTGAAATCAATAAGATAAGATAAAATAAGATAAGTAAATAAATTGTTAAGTGAAGAGAAATGGAAGGAGATAGGAAAATGTTATTAACTTGCTTTTCAGTCTGCAAAACGAAGTAACATATATTAATTCAAAATAGGAAACATCAAAGAAGTAAGCGAACACTAGCCTTGGTAAGCCGGCTAATTGAAGAATCCTAGTGGAAAAGAAGTGATGTATGTAACACAGACACTCACATTATATAGTTTCTACCTTGAACATTCATTCGAGGTGTGTCTTTATGAGTCCTTTCAGAGAACAAAGACATGTTGCTTCAATTTCTACTCTCAATTTTGTTAAAGATTTTCTCGCCTGTACTTATTTATTCATTTACTCATTTATTTACCTTTTTGTTAATTTATTTGGTCATGATCAAATATGACCCAAAACAGGATTTACACACACACA
>CM035187.1:7328742-7341684 GCA_020233015.1 Callinectes sapidus | reverse complement strand
TAATTGTTCTAATTTCAGCTTTTTTCTGTTACTCCTACACTTTTTTACTCGGTGAAATATATATAATTCCCCGGTAATTATATTTGATGGCTTGTCATTTTTTACACCACATTACTTTTGTTTAGAGGTGGATCAGCGAATTATTGTTTTTCCCCCGTTTTCAGATGCATATGGTAGATTTTCCTATATAGCTAAGTTGTTCATTTCCTAGGCTCATTTTCTTTACCACTGTCTTACAAGGAGCGGCAGAGATAATTATGTACGAGTTACCTCAGTACGACGCCGTTTTTTGTCCTTCACGCAGACATGGTGGTATTTTTGTGCCATGTGTGTTAATAGTAACCTTTAAGTGCTGCGCGGGCTAAATGTGAATAATCGTGCCGTGATAAGTGACCGAAGCGTGGCGTTGTTGGTGGTGAAACTGAAATGGATACAATATAGGGGAATAATCATTTAGACTTACTGCTGTGTTAAGATTAAAAATGATGAAGATAACGTGAGGAAAGGATAAGTAAGCAGCGACTTGGTAGAATTTAGCTGGAACGATAGACTGAGTAGGTCCATGTATAGATGCATAATTATTATAATGCTTAGACAAGAAGACACTCTATTTCTAACTGGAGGCGAATGATGGTCTGAGAAGAATGTTGTCATACTCTGCTTCGTTATGCATCCTGTCTGTGGGAAGGTCAAAGATCCTTCCAACTTATTGTCGAATATATGTAGAAAACGTTGTAAGAATAACACCCCTATTACTACTTTCGTCAAAGTAGTTTTGTAATCGGTAAGGCCATGGCAAAAATAAGAAAAGAAGTAGTAATAGTGTGAGTGGTGGTAATATGGTTGCCTGTGAGTGAATGTCATGTGTTTCAGTTTTACATCCAAATACTTATTTACAGGTTTTCCGGTCAACACATCCGTCCGTTGTTACAGCAAAGAAGAAAGAAACTTGTACCAGCGGGACTTGTGAAGAACATGGAGGAGCATCATGAAAAAATCCTCAAACTCTCCCTTATCGAGACCCTACCCGTTGCTGAAACTGGAAATCCGTGTACCTACAATGTTCCTCTTAATCAGGTTATGCGAGATGACGATGGGCGCATTGAAAAACTTGAGTATGGTTATAAAATCAGGAACGATACAAGCAAGGTCGTCATGATGGTGGGGGCAACAGGCTCTGGGAAGACAACACTTATCAATGGTCTGGTTAATTATGTTTTTGGAGTTGAGTGGAATGATTCATTTCGCTTCAAGATGATCGTGGAGGACAGTGCAGCCAACCAGGCTGAAAGTCAGACAAAGGATATTACTTGCTACACTCTACATTACCAAGATGGCTTCCAAATACCGTATTCTCTCACCATCATCGATACTCCAGGTTTTGGTGACACACAAGGTGTTGAGCGCGACAGACAAATAGTAGAACAAATTCGTAAGTTTTTCTCCACCCCAGGAGATGGTGGGATCAGTCACATTGATGCTGTTGGCTTTGTGGCTCTGTCATCCCTGGCCAGACTTTCTCCAGTACAAAGATATATATTTGACAATATCCTTGCATTATTTGGAAAAGACATTCGGGATAATATATTCCTGCTCCTTACGTTTGCTGATGGACAGAAGCCCCAGGTTCTTAGCGCTATCACTGAAGCTGATATACCGTACAAAAAAATTTTCAAGTTTAATAATTCCGCAATCTACTCCAAAAAAGATGAGGAAGAAGATTCCTCCCTAAATTTTACCTCTTTTTTCTGGAATATGGGCTACGCAAGTTTCAAAATGTTCCTTGAACAGATTCTCACTGTTGAAAGCAAGAGCCTCGTTCTTACCAAAGACGTGCTCGAAGAGCGTAAAAGAATTGAGGTGTTTGTTGAGGGCATACAACAGGATATTCAAGTTGGTCTAAGCAAACTAGACACCCTAAACAAAGAAGCAAAAATACTCAAGGAATACGAAGAAGACGTGGACAGAAACAAAACCTTCACATTTGAAGTTGAAGAAGATGTATTTGAAATAGTAAACCTTGAATGGAACCGATCAATGACAAACTGCTTGACTTGCAAGCGCACTTGCTGTAAGGACTGTTTTGTTTTACTGACTCCTGCGTTGTACATGTGCCACGCCATGGCCTGGAACGGGACATGCAAAATTTGTCCTAGGAAATGTAAGCTTACAGAACACAAATCATGTAGCTTCATGTTTGATGTTAAGAGGAGGAAAAGCCAGAGAACGGTGGATGAAATTCGTGTTCGTTACGAAAAAGCACAAGAGAAAAAACTCTCCGCTCAGCATCTGATTGACAGGATTAAAATAGAGTTTGATTCAGTGCAGAAAAACATACTGAAAATGGCTGACTCAGTGCGGAAGTCCCTACAGAGACTGAAAGAAATAGCTCTCCGGCCTGATCCGCTGACAACTGTCGAATACATCGACATGCTAAAAGAGAATGAGAGAAGGCAAGCAAAGCCTGGGTGGCTTGAAAGGATTGAGCAGCTTGACAATCTAAGGCAAAGAGCTGAACATATTAAAGACATAGCCAGCGGAAACCCCTCACTGTTGCAGGAACATGAACACTCGTATGAATAAAGGAGGAAATCCATCGATACATCCGTGGCGTATTCACTTCAATGAATACATCATATTATATTCAAATCCAGTTATTATTTGTGTATTTTTTTTCTTTTTTCCCCTAATTGTTGTAGAAGAACTAGGTATCATACTGTGAAGCTTATATTTCCATGACAATAAATCCCTCACTATATGGAAGAAACAACCCAAAGAAATATTGTTTCACAAACGATAACATTGCATATACTATGTAGTACGTACTATATGACAGAACTAGATATATTATATATAATTACATCTCCCCTGTGTGCATGAATTAAACCTTTAAAATATAAACATCTTTGTTGTTTTGGGAAATAATTGAGAGAATTACAAACACACACACACACACACACACACTGGTACAGGCTTCTGAACTGTTAAGACGTGGACGCTCCTGCTCCTACTCCTGCCCAACACTGATTATCCTGCTGTTAAGTGGTTAGATTTTCATTTGCAATGGAAACTAACGCTATTAAACTACTACTGGATTCACAAGAAAGGGCCTTCCGGAGTGCAGTAGATGTAATTGTGCAACAGTTTGAAGCAAGAATCTCGTCCATGGAAACTACCATAAGTGACCTCACAACAAGCCTCGAATACACTCAAGCCGAACTACAAGACATGAAACGCGAAGCAATGAATTTGAAAAAATCCAACTCTGACAATCAATCAATAATTCAAGACAACGACAGAAGAACTGCAGACCTTGAACAACGCTTAAACTACCAAGAGGACTACAGCAGAAGGAACAATCTGCGTATCAGTGGTTTGGAGGAGCCTCAACATAATGAAACTTGGGAACAAACATCAGCTCGAGTGAGTGAACTACTGCTCAACAAATTACAACTACCAAACATGAACCTAGAACGAGCTCATCGAGTGGGTCCTGTGTCGACTTCTCGTCCACGTACGGTTGTGGTACGCTTCGAAAGGTTCGGTGACAGGGAGGCAGTGCTAAGAAATGCTAGGAAGTTAAGAGGGACTGGCATCTTTATCAATGAAGACCTGTGTGCTGCATCACAAGCTAAGAAACAGAGCCAGTTTCCACTCATGAAGGAGGCACGTTCCCAAGGTAAAATTGCCTACTTTAAATACACCAGACTTATAATCAAGGACAGAATGGGACAGCAGTCAAACGGTGCTTCGAATGACGCTGCTAGTGCATCGAGTGGAGCCTTTGGCGGGATGACTGGTGTTTCGAAGCAGCGGCCAGGTGGAGCTGATGTCGCAGCCGCTGGCTCTGTGACATCCAGTTCTGGTCGAGGAGTGCGTACAGGTGCTGGTCGAGGCACAGGTGCTGGCGCTGTTGGAGGAGCTGGTGCTGATGGAGACGTGGCTGCCGGTAATGGCCAAGGTGTGGGTGCTGGCGTTGGCGCAGTTGGGGGCCTGAGTGATGATAGAGGGACCGCGACCCACATGGGTGAGGGTGTCAACACCAGCGGTACGGCAACCAGCAAACATTCACAGACCGGACGAACTTCTGACTACAGTGAGCGACTACGAGACCGCAAAAATAATACGAAGAAATAAGGTACTTGTTCGTCATTGTGTAAGCCCACAATAACTTAATATTTTCCTAATGACTTTTGATGAATTACCATTTGCCTCGTTAAATGACAGACTTGCATAACTTATTTGGCAATAGATTTAGTATACCTTATGATTATATTCACAACTTTAACTTTGATCCAAATGCTATACTAGATGATAAATATAACAATGATCTTGATGTAAATAATTTCTATGTACAAACTAGACAATTGACTATCCCTCACTCGGAATACATATTTTTGGATTCATTTGCAACACTAAATAACGCTAACTTTAATATACTTAGTCTTAACATACGTTCTATACCTACTAACCTTAACTATTTTGCTGATTCAGTTCTAACACACCCATGTATCAAATGTGATGTGATTGGATTTTCCGAGACTGTCTTGATTCTGATCTCTCGCCAATATACCAGCTGCCGGGTTATAGCCAGTACACTAAGTGCCGCAACAGACATGGAGGTGGTGTGGCACTGTTTGTATCTGATAGATATATTTCTAATTTATGTGATGATTTCTGTTATATCAATTCATTCTTTGAATGCGTAGGTGCTAGTATTAAGATTAGTAATAAGAATATTCTAGTTTTGTCTATTTACAGACCTCCATGTGGTAACATTGGTGATTTTCTAAATAAATTAAGTGAACTTCTCTCGTTAGCAAGAAACGTAAATTGCAATGATATTTATGTAATAGGTGATTTCAATTTGGATTTATTGAAGCACGCCAACAATGTTCATATATGTGAATTTATTAATCTAATGTATTCCTTTTTTCTTTTCCCTCTAGTAACAAAACCTACACGAGTCACAAACACAACAGCTTCACTTATTGATCATATTATGGACAACACAGTTTGAGACAAACACTAAAAACTACATCATACACAACGATACAACAGACCACTTCCCAGTACTGTCTCAATTCAGGATCCAAAACACAAATACTACTGCTACAGAATTCACTTACAAAAGATGTTACACAAGCGTTGCCTGTGACAATTTCGCTAATGAAGTTGCTAAGCTTGATTGGTCACCTGTTATACAACCAGTCTGTCCTAACGCATCGTATAATACTTTCTTTAATTACTTTAACTTTTTATATCAAAAACATTTTCCAGTTAAGCAGGTGCCAATAAACCGGAAATACGAGCTAAAACCATACATCACAACTGCTTTAAAAAACAGTATAAAAGAAAAACATAGATTAGAAAGACTCTAAAAAATGGCCCATTACTTTTCGAGACATATACAAAATTTATAGGAACAAATTAACCATTTTGTTGAGAATTGCAAAAAACAATTACCATAAAAAAAATTTAAAACAAACTCAAGGTAATCCCAAGGCACACTGGAATTCTATTAACCATATTCTCGGTAGAAATAGTAGTAAATCAAATAAAGTAATCAAGTTAGAGCCACCATGCAGTAACACAGCAGATAAATTTAATGAACACTTCTTAAGGCTCTGTAACTCCGTAGCCAATACCACAGTTGAAATAAATTCGCATAAGAAATACTTACACAACCCAGCACCCTTTTCCATCTATTTAGCTCCCATTGTCTCAACCGAAACAGAAAAATACTTAACAGATTTAAAGACCAGCTCTGCAGGATTTGACGATATTTCACCCAAATTACTGAAGTTAACGGCTTCTTGTATTTCTATTCCTCTAACTCATATTATCAACCTATGTTTTAAAACTGGTATCTTTCCAGATAATCTTAAGCATGCCAAGGTCATACCACTACATAAATCAGGGAGCAAGAATGATGTTAACAATTACCGTCCTATTTCCTTACTTCCAGCATTTAGTAAATTATTTGAAAAGGCAATATCTACTCGTTTAATTAATTACTTGGAACATAATAAATTATTAGTAGGTAGTCAGCATTGATATAGATCATATCACTCTACAGAAACTGCAATTCTTCAATTTATTAATAATGTGTACCAATCTTTAGAAAACAAATTATATGTTGCAAGAATATTTCTAGATTTATCTAAGGCCTTCGATTCTTTAGATCACCACATACTTATGGACAAATTAGAATATATTGGAATTAGGGGGGCTGCCCATCAATTATTCAGAAGTTATATCAGCAACAGATCACAGAATGTTTATTGCAATTCCACAAATTCTTCTTCCAAGCCTATCACTAAAGGTGTACCTCAAGGTTCTATTTTAGGGCCAATACTTTTTTTAATTTATATTAATGATATTGTGCACTCTAGTTCAAAATTTATATTTACTATATATGCCGACGACACAAGCCTTTTGTTAACAGATATAAGTCTTAACTCACTACACCAAAACCTAGAACAAGAACTCATGTTAATAATTTCCTGGTTGGAATCAAATAATCTTAACCTTAACCTTAATAAAACAAACTATATATTATTTCAGAATCGTTCGAGAAAGTATTATATACCTCAAGTAATTGTAAAAGGTGACCAAGTCCAACGTGTTTCTCATACCAAATTTCTAGGTTTACACATAGATGAGAACGTAAACTGGTCATACCACATTAACGAAGTGTGCACTAAATTATCAAAAATATGTGGGGTTTTATATCGGGTTCGTGACCAACTAACTACAGAATCTCTGCTTAGCATTTACTATACCCTATGTTATCCCCATCTGATCTACTGTGTCTCGATTTGGAGTTCTACATGGCCGTCGTTCTTAAGTAAAATATTCATTGCCCAAAATAAAATTGTTAGATGTATTATGTTTAAGAAAAAATTTGATTCTGCTAGCTGTATTTATCCTCAATTAAATTTATTAAATTTTAAATTCATTAAAACGTATTTCGTGTTATTGCTCATTTACAAGAATGTTAATATATTTCCAGGTAAGAAACTTTTTACAGTGTTAGACAGCATCCGTAATACAAGAAGTAGTAATGTTAATCTGGTATGTCCACAGTTTCATACATCTCTCTACAAAAATAGTGTTATGTAACGGTCCTCAACTATGGAATTCCCTGCCTACAGACTTGAAATCTTTGTTATGCACTAATAATGTACTTCAATTTAAAAAGAAAATTAAAAATTATTTATACTCTTGTCAATCACAATTATAGCTTACGTTATTTCTCGCAGAATGTTGTGACGCGTTCTTTTTCTTTCTGTCTTTCTTTATTTTTTACATAAAATTCTATGTACTAATGTTATAATTGCTTGCTTCTGTGGGAGAGTTTGTACTTCTTTGTATTCTTAGAATTCTAAGCTATATTTATATACAATTTTCTTATGTATATGCATACAAGTATTTTGCCTGTACTCCTGCACAAATGATGTTTTTTTTTCTCTTTAACTCCTCTGTCAATGAGCATCAGCTCGACAGATGATGCTAAAGCTACTTCAATATAAGTATTGTTGTATTGTTTGTATATATATAGCAATAAACTTTAACTTTACTTACACACACACACACACACACACACACACACACACACACAGAGAGAGAGAGAGAGAGCTCTTGCCTGTGTGTGTGTGTGTGTGTGTGTGTGTGTGCCATCTCGGGCGGCGTCAGGTAGCAGGAGGGCAGGAGCCAGCCACCACCACCGCCAGCAGGCCTCCTGGCAGCGCGAGTCACACAGTTGCCATGATCAGCGGCTCATCACGGTGCTGCTCATCGCTCCCGTGGTCTCGAGTTTCTTGGGTGGTAATTTGCGGTGATGGGGGGTGGGCTGGAGGGACGGGTGCTAGCAGGGTCGGGATAACGGAGAGGTTCACCCACTCCCTCGCTGGCTGCCCCCACTTCACTTCCCGTGCCGCGAGCAGGACTGGCGCAGCGGGTGGCGGGGGTTCCAGAGTGTGGGTAATACTGTGTTGAGTGGATAGTGAATGAAGGGGTTACCACTGTCTCTCATAAGCTTTTGTTTTGAAATGCTCTTTATTCTTTAAAATAAACGTAAACGGATTGGTGTTTCTCACTGAAAAGCAGAATTCTTAAATTTTATTAAAAACCAAAGCAAATCTTGCGATACGGAACCTGGTAAAATCAAGCTTTAAGAAGTAGGTTAAGAGAAGCGGAGTTAAGACACCAAGAGATTTAAGAATATAGACCATTGTGCGATCAGTGGCTGAGATGCGGCGTAGACTTAAAAGGGTGACTATGCTTCTTCATATAATAATGACTTTTCTTCCTGCATTCCTTAACTCTCACACGCCACACATCTCGATCCAGTAGACGCCCACCCACATAACACGCCCGTCACCGCTGACACTGCGCCGCCCTCCAGTACTCACTTTGGCACAAATTTCTGTACCTTCTCTCTGGATATCATATTGTCCTCCCGAAAGTCAAGAGCCACTGTACACGTATCATACTGAAAGTCATTTAAGGGTTGGACAAAGACGTCAAATGGTTCCGGAGACGATTTAAACGAGACACCTGCTCTTGGGGCCAGATGGTCCTGTTAGCCGCGACGTGACAGATGGCTCGTCGCATCTAGCTGTCTTTGTGTTGTCCTACTCATACACTCGTTAAGGAAGATCTTTCTGTATTTGTATTGTGGTTGACCACTTCACTGCGATATGCAAGAATTTATAACATTGAAAGTAATACATGGAGTAATTTAAAAGATTTACAATAAAGAAAAAACATCAGAATAATATTTTTTGTTATTCTTAGCCAGAGTCTGTGAAACAAGGAAAATGTCTGATAAGTAAAGAAAGATATGCCAAATAGCAGTGAAAGAGTTGAGTATGCTTATTGATGACAATGATTTTTTTCAGTTTTACAGAATGTCAAATTCCAAAGTATCTCAACATCAATTTTTGTTTTATCATCACTATTATTCATTTATTTCCATATTTGTTCATTAAGTTTTATTTATCTATTTATTTTTTTGTTGTTTTTATTTCATTTATTTATTTATTTATTTTTATGTATTTATTTATTTATTTATTAAATTAATTAATTTATTTTTATTTATTTATTTATTTTTTTTTTTGAGAGAGAGAGAGGAAAAAACAAAAGGTATATTCGAACACACCATTGTTCTCACACCCATGGTTCGATTCACGCCAAAGTTGACACCCTTCGTACCAGGCCCACTGCCAGCTTTCCTCTTGCCTGGATTGACATGATTGGCTGGTTGAGGATTTGGGATGTGCAGTGTATACATAGGAGTTCATTTAGTGACAGGGTGAAGATGTGTGTGTGTGTGTGTGTGTGTGTGTGTGTGTGTGTGTGAAGGATGAGGCAGGAGGACCACAAGGGACGCGAGAGGGGGATGCGGCACCTGAGGAAGGGAAGGTGTGGCGGCGGCGTGAGAAGCGATCATCGAGGTAGTGGGAAAATATAATTGGCCCCGAGCATGGCCAGGGAGTCTGAGTTAGGTTCATGCACCAGCGGGACTGCCGCAAGCCGCCATACGCCCACTCTCTCTTTACTATGCCGCGCCGCCTTTTCCTCCATCCCCCACCACGCGTTCATGACAAACGTCCCTCTTTCACCTTCATCATGGCGTCATAAGAGCTATTTCAAATTTCGCGTGAAATTTTCCGGTTTAGTTTAGCGCCATAAACTTTAGAAATGACGAACTGGAAACTCGCAGCCCATCTTCTCCAGGACTTCGCCTCAAAGGAATTCTGGTCCACACATTCTACGTCTGACCATGTCGAGCGAGGTACGCGCCCGCCGACCTGCGTTGTTACACTGGTGCGTCTGCCACTTCGCCGGGGAGAAGTTGGTGTGTTGAGGCGAGAAGACATCTCAAGAAGTGCACATATAAGCATACAGTGTCTCGAAAAGGAGTTAGAAGGAGTGAATATAGTATTCTGGAAAAAGTCCCAGTGGATAATAGAGGACGAATTCGCTTCTTATGTTTGTGTAGGAAGCGAAATCTCATTCATGTAATATTCTTACACTGAGAGCAACACTGTTGTGTTCGGAGGAACGTGTGCCCCGTGGGTGGTGGTGTGCAGCTGCTCTGACCAGCACCTGTGGGGAGGAAGTGGGCGAGTAAAGGCGAGTGATTGAACAACAGCTGAACAGAGAACATAAGTCCGCACCGTAGCCTGAGGGCAGGACGGGCAAGGGAACATACCTGCCCTACACAAAACACCTTAAATAAATCTTCCAAAAAATACCCAGAGGCAGCGTTGGCGGACGGTCACCAGACACATTTACCGCCTTGCACTGGCGAGGCTTAGCACTAAACCTGGTCCTGGGAGGCCGCAGGGCACCATGCCTGCGCCTTGAGCCTCGCTCCTCCCTCAACTCACCCTGCCGGCACCCTACCCTCCCTTGTCCTGCCGCGCATCGGGGAGCCATGGGAGGGAGCATGGGCAAGGGTGGAAAGGGCGTGTCGCTCTTGGACGCCCTGCCCTCCCTGAATGCCCCGCTTCATGTGGTGATGCTCGGCCTCGACTCTGCCGGGAAGACCACTGCCCTCTACCGCCTCAAGTTTGACCAATACCTCAACACCGTGCCCACCATTGGCTTCAACTGTGAGAAGATCAAAGGAACCTCCGGCAGGTGTAAAGGTGAGTGAGTACCTGTGTTGTGTTCTCTCTCTCTCTCTCTCTCTCTCTCTCTCTCTCTCTCTCTCTCTCTCTCTCTCTCTCTCTCTCTCTCTCTCTCTGGCACACACACACACACACACACTGCATCACCCTCATCCTCTCCAGGTCGCGGTGGCAGCCCGGGAGTAACTGTGTCGTGCGTTATTCGGGTTTGCGTGCCGGAAATATTGCTTGAAACAACAGCTATTTGAGTGAACATGGACGCTCGGTGCCTTTAGATGCGTTTATTTATTTCGAAGCCGTGTAGTGCCGGCGGGAAGGCGTGCGAGAAATGAATGACAAGAGGGAGGAGCTGGGGTGAATGGCGAAGGCTGGCTGGGCGGAACGAGGAGACAGAGGGAACGGGAGGAGAGAATGGAAGGTGATGAATTTTATTATGATGAGGATGACACTGGGGAAGAGAGAGAGAAGGAGAATTAATAAGAGTTAGGGTGAATTTTGGCTGCATCGTGTTGATCCTGAGTCTGGCGTGTGTTAGTATTTGGCGTACACAGAAACACCAGGCCAAGGGACTGTTTAGATGTTGGCAGCACTTCCCAAACACGACTCAGAGGAGGGAGGTCGAGGGAGACGCAGAGGAAAAGGGGATGTGCGCGTAGGGAACAAGAAGTAAGGAGACGTGGATGAACTCTTGAGGGTAGACAGCAAGAGATCATTGTTTGCCTGGACCAGAGAAAGGGAAATGTGTTGGTGTGGAGATATTTCCGGGTGGATCAAGGAGTGGTGGGCGTCCCCGGGTACAAGTGAAGGGAGCAGCGTATTGATGATGGGCGGTAGGCAGGGAGGGAGGAAGGGAGAGAGAGTGAGAGGAGAGAGGGAGGAGTGAGCCACTGCCAGCCTGTCAACAAGAACTATCTAGACACTTATGTTATGTTACTTTATTGGATTGTGTGATGTAGGAATTCTTCTAGCGTGTGATTGGTGTGATAACTAAGTTGTTGTGCCCATGGTACGGTTATCTTTCGAAGTGATTTGTTCGTTGAGGATTCCAGTAATCCGAGACTCGATGAGGGTTGAATATTGTTCGTACTTTTTTTTGTGTGTGTTGCATCAGTCTTGCCTAGTTCTCGTCTCCTTTCCCACTATCACCTCTCTCTCTCTCTCTCTCTCTCTCTCTCTCTCTCTCTCTCTCTCTCTCTCTCTCTCTCTCTCTCTCTCTCTCTCTCTCTCTCTCTCTGTGTGTGTGTGTGTGTCATATCGGCAACTCCAGTCGGCTGTGGCCAGAGTAGCATCTCTTTGGGTACATTTCCCCACGCAGTGGAGTGTTTTGGTGGGTGGACGTGTTGGGCGGGTCAGCATAGTGGATTGTCTTGCCTCAGGAGTGTGAGCTGCTTCTAGAATTATCCAAAGTCATGAATTCGTAGTAACATTATGACATCCCCTGCTCAGATCGACGATTTTAATCATACCAAGGCACATGTTCAGTTCGTTCAGCAAGAGACAGGGCGGAGTAGGCGTGTAGAGGCTTAAGGCAGGAAATGGAGTGAGCCTAGAACAGACTTGCGGCGTTGTTGGTCAGGGAGTCGCCAGGCCTTTTTTGGGGAAACGTGTCCTGTGTGACCCCAGTTTAAGGAACTTACAGCCACACCTCAACCGTCCCGTGTCGCCTGCACTGCGTCTTCCCACCTACTATCCTACCCACCACCCACCCTCACCCACGTCCACCACCACCACCCCCCAGCCACCCGCAGACCGTCTTCTTCTTACCCACCCGCACTTCTCCCTTGTCTCTCCAGCCACTCACTCCTCATCTTTTCTTAACTACGCGTATCTCAATCTCGTGTCATTTTTCAATCAATCGTCTCTTCTCATTACTTAATTCCCCTCCATCTTGTGCACGCTCTTCCCACACACATCTTCCCTTCCTCACATCACCGTTCCCCGCTCATAGGATTTCTGCCACTCATGCTTGTGTCTCGTGTCAGCGTTAACGTGTGAGGGGATGAGGCAAGTGGTGTCCAATTGAGTGTCCCTGCTGAGTATTGTTCTCTTAAAGGATTTCAACGGCTCACGTAACGCCATCCCTTCGTCTTTCGGTATCCTCCTCACACTTGTCCCTATTTGCTGTGGTATCCTTTATCCGTTATTACCTGCCGTGTCTTACTTTATACCTCTTTTCCTTTTTTTTTTTTTTTTTTTTTTTTTCGTTGTCCTCTACAATATCCTTATCCCCCTTCCCCCCTCACTCTCTCTCTCTCTCTCTCTCTCTCTCTCTCTCTCTCTCTCTCTCTCTCTCTCTCTC
>CM035187.1:7290394-7306398 GCA_020233015.1 Callinectes sapidus | reverse complement strand
GAGAGAGAGAGAGAGAGAGAGAGAGAGAGAGAGAGAGAGAGAGAGAATATGTCATGTCCTAGAGATATACAAGTACAACTGAGATAATGTAATGACACCCTGGGAATGGTGGGAAAGGTAAGACAGGCAGATTACTATATGAAAAGATCATATTAGAATTCTCTCTCTCTCTCTCTCTCTCACCTTAGCAAAGCTGATGAAGAAGAGCTGGTCATTGGTGAAATGTTGAAGGCCAGGGAGGGAGAGAGTATGGCCCTGCCCATCCTTCACTCTCTTCTGATAGGCTGCCCATGCCATTCTCAGACCTGGGGAGGACAAGACATAGTTATAAGGGAGGAAGGGAGTAAGAGAGTCATATGGTGTCATTGTGGAATTGCTATGAAGGTCTATGATTCATATGTGCAACATTTTTCAAGCCTTCTTCATTAGACATGACAATGTATTGTACATGATACTGTAAGAATATAAACATCATCAATGATTTGCACTGAACTGTATATAATTCTTAAACCATCAACTCTGATAGTATGATTATGTGCTACTATATTTTAGGAAACCAGTTTACAACAAAGGTAATATACAAATATTATCATTAAAGAATTCACTCTCTCTCATTCTGGGATCTTGAAAGACATCAAACCACACATGCAGTAACTTCCCATACCTCATGCAGGACCTGCAAGTAAACTCTAAAGAGGGAGTAATTGGGCATGCAGTGGACCCAAGCAATACACAAGAGTAGAAAAAAGAAGGAAGTAGATGAAAAAATTAAAACAATAAAAACAACCAGGAACATGGAAATGTCCAGTGACACACACACACACACACTGCGTAGTGTAGTGGTCAGGTTAGGTTAGATTACACGCTCGTTCACAACCAAGAGGACCCAAGTTTGCGTCCCAGGTGTGGCAAGGAAAATGTGCAAGCCTCTTCATGTGTCTCTAGCCCCTGTAACTCGCGGGGTTGTGGCCTCACAGTCCCAGTGTGTAGTGTGTGATGTGGTCTCAACTCTACCCGAAGATTGGTCTATGAGCTCTGAGCTCACCTCATAGGGAAAGGATGACCAGCAGGTCACCATGGTGGTGAATAACACACACTTAGTGTAGTGGTTAGTACACTTGGCTCACAAAAGAGAAGGCCTGGGTTCAAGTCCCATTGTGGCAAAGCAAATGGGCAAGCCTCTTACTGTGTATTTAGACCCTGTTCACCTAGCAGCAAGTATATGTGGGATGTTACACAAGAGGTTGTGGCCTTGTTGTCCTGGTGTATAGTGTGATGTGGTCTCAGTCCTACCCAAAGATCGGTCTGTGAGCTCTGAGCTCACTCCATAGGGAAAAGGCTGGCTGGGTGACCAGCAGGTGACCACGGCCATGAATAACACACACACGCACCCACCCACACAAACACACTCTTACCCCCATTATCTGCTATATTCTCAGCCAATGTTCTTTCACCATTTATCTGCAAAAGTAATGGATAGGACAGGCATAGACAAGAAGTAAGGACTACTACTCTTGCTGTGAGAGATGTCAGTTAGTATTGGCTACGAAGACACAGCAGAAGACAAGCAAATGACAGACAGGCTTTGATTATAAATAAATAAACAATAGGTAGGAAAGGATTGGAAGATATAGTACCAGTTACTCTTCCTTTTTACCTACTAATTTATATTCTTCTTTTGCTTTTCTATTTCATCCAGTTTTCTTTCTTTCTTTGCTCAACCATATTCCAGCTTCCTACCTTACCATTAACTCATGATCTGGCCGCTGGTGTGGGAACAGGAGCGGCACCACATCATAGGCAGAGTACTGCTTAACAAAGCACTGAGTTCTGTCGAAGTATTGCTGCTGAGTTGTATTGGTCCACCAGTGAACTAGGTTCCCGTGTGCATCCCTCATACGTCCTGTGTGTGTGTGTGTGTGTGTGTGTACAGATAGAAAACATTTGTGAACTATCCTGATGAGAATTACTGTTATTCATACTGTAAATCTGATGTGCATGAAATAACCTGGATTAGCTCAGTGCTGTGATGTTACAAAGTCTGGTCAAGTAAAGGGAATTCCATATTTATAAATCAAATTAAAACTAAAAAGTGAATCAATAAAGGGCTTTATATCAAGATTTCCACAAAGACCAAGAAGAAATAGTGATATGATAGTTACCAGATGCTACTTTTTTATATTAATCATTTTATATAACATGACACCATTCCTTATGGATGGAATAGTGCTGTAAGCCATGTGGTCTCCACTTACCTATGCTATCAAATCCATGTGTTATCTCATGGCCAATTATTGATCCCAAGCTTCCATAGTTTACAGCTCTGTAAGGGAAGGGGTAAAAGTAGTTATTCTAAATCAAGTTTCTCAATCTTGTTTAGGTTAGTTAGGTTGGTAGTCACAATTTCACCAATAACAGATCAATCAAGTGCTTGTTGAACAAAATGGACAAATTTCTGAGTGCTGCTAGAGTGCTAGCTGGAGGTGCCATGATGAATGTCGCTTCTTAATCATGAGTGTGTCTTAAACATATAATACGATAAGATAAAATAGTACTCACATTAATGTGTAAACATGGCACAACTAAGGGAAGCAAAAGCAAAGGAAAAGTAAGCAAGCTCTCCTTTCCTGGTTTGTGCCAGTGCTTATAAGGAGACTATTGGAAAACTTGTCTGCAAGTAAAACTACTCGACCATTCCAAATTAAATACATCAGAATTATCTAAAATCAGTCACTTCAGGGTAGTATATTAGTTTTTCTTGCTTCTCTTTTCCTGCTGAGAATAGAATTGATTTCAACTTGGAGGTTAGGAGTCTCACAAAGGATAGGGGGAAGAAACAACAGATGAGGAAAGATACCCACATGAGCTTCTCTGGAATGAAGATGGGAGGCTGCAGCACAGCCACGGGAATCACTGCAGGAGAGGACAAATGGTATTGATCAACAATTAAGAAACAGAACAACAAACTGCCTTACATGAAGATATTGAGAAAGAATTAGAGAAGTGAAAAGAAGAAGTAATAGCATCATTGTGGTTCTAGGTTTGAAACATTTGTAGAATGTGACATCAATACTTGAAGCAACCTTACTTCCATGCAGAGCTAGCACAGATCTTTTATGCCAGAGTTGTTCCTCTGGTATTGGCATAAAAAAAAGTTTCTTATTCTGTAAATGATACTTAAGGAACTTTTTTATTTTATTATCTGACATTAAGTTGTTACCTGAGACCTACCGATGGCATTGGTGAAAGCAGAGTAGAAGGCATTGCTCTCCAGGGGTCCCCTAGGCCAGCTGTTTAGTTTAAGAAAATGTTGATAGAGAATATAATGTTCTACACTATTCAAAATCAACTTTCAGGGTTTACAAAAAAACTAAACTTTTTATTGGGTCAAGGCATGTGTGGAACATGATTTCAAAAGATACAATACACTGCACAAAGTGAGTAATTGAGAACTCAGTAAATACACAGAATTTTTCTTTTACCTATGCTTACAGTTATTTCCACTCAGTGAAATTGTGTAGAGTTACTCAAATGAATTAATATGTGTCATACTTTCACTAACAATTAAAACTTAAAAAGAAAATTTGAGGATATGATTGGAAGGAATTCTAAGCAGGAGTAAACATCTGTATTTTCAAATGTCTTGGCTGTTCTGTTTTGTCAGTGTGCAGTGCAAGTTACTGTGGTTTTTAAAAATGTTTATATGATTCCAGTGATAGTGTGACAATAATTCTACATCATCAATTAAAAATCACTAATGATATCCCAACTTGTCATTTTTCTGGACTCTGAGAACAGTCATCACAATATCTTGATGCATTTCAGTGAGAACACATTGAGCACATACCTGTCCCGTGATTCTGAGGAGATGAGTTTATGAAGGCTTCTGTGACACTGCCAGGCTGTGAGCATCAACATGTTGCTGAAGTGATCATTCTTTCTAACTTCAGGTATCTGCAGTATAAACTAAATATGAGTAGCACATAACAATGCAGTGAATTTTCTTAATGTATTAATGAAACCATGCTACTGCAACAGCTATTGACAATGACAATGATGATGGTGATGATGATGATTATGATCCTTCTCCTCCTCACCCCTTGATGGTACTCCTCCAGCAGATTATCAATAACGGCAAGGGGAGGGAAGGCCACCAAGTGTTTCATTTCATCCAGCTTGTGAAGAGCCTCCTTCAGGGTTGCAGGGTCTATCCAGGATACCTCCACCAGCATGTCTCTGAATGCTGCAGATACATCCTCCACCATCTGCAGTGTCTGCAAGATCACCAGTTAAGTATCAGAACTAGCAAACACTGTGTAGTGAGAAGTGACTTCCTAAGAATGTGGTGGTGGTGGTGGTGGCATTGGTAATGTCAAAGCTGCATCATTGACTTACCACTGCAGATAATCATGGGCACCTGCAAGGGATATGAACACCTCATGAAAAGCTATGTACCATTGAATATATCGGGTAATCATTGCCAAAAGAAAACAAAAATAAAAGCATCAAATCTTGCTGGCATGTCTTGAGAATCAAGATTTAGAGGCATGATCACCAATGTTTTTTGAGATGGTATTGTGAGTTTAAACTTTGTTACAAGCAAGTCTCCCACTGACAGGAACAACAGGGTAATGATGCAGGTTCACTCTTGCATTATGAAGTGGACAGAGGGGAGATAGGGAAGAATAGGGAACACTCACCAAGTTCTGGGTGGGAGAGGAGAGGTGATGGCGAACGTACAGAGCTCCAACACCAAAGGGGAGCATAATTCTAACCTTCTTAGCACAGTCATACCATCTGGAAGGAGGAATAGTATACAATAAACCCTTGATGCTTGTGGGTTTGATGTTCATGAATTTGAGGACTCATGGGTTTTTAGCACTGGATATAAATAGTAATGACTAGCAGAGCTGGACACTTGCATTACCACCTGCATTACTGTTTTACTGCATTACTAACATGATGTAACAGTAACACAAAGATTGTCAAACTAATGCAATACAAGTAATGCATAAAAAAATTTTAATGTTACCATTTGTGCTACCATAATTTTCAAAAGCTGAGGGGTGGCTCACCTTCTTACACAAAAAATGAATTTTAAAAATATGAGATTTTTAAACTTGAAACTTTCATGGTATAACTAAATTATCAATGTTGACTTTAGGTGAGCAGGAGAATGTGGTATGTCATACTGGCTAACATTATGATGTCATAACAGTTTTCATTACATCACAACTTCTGATGGTGTAATTTTTTTATTATTTTTTTTTTATTTATTTATTTTTATTTATTTTTTTTTTTTTTATCTATACAAAGTGGGCATTTTCATGGGAATTTATGGGCTAAAGGAGACCACCTAATGGAGGCCTCCTATCTGAAAGCCCACCCACTAGAGGGCCGTTACCCCAAGTGGACGCCCAATTTCCACTCAGACCGTAGTCAGTATTCGAACCTATGCACTCGGGGATCCCAAGGCCCCCAGAGTGCAAGCGGTTCCACTGTACCATGGTGGCAAGGAACACCTGCTACTATATGGAAATAATCAAATTCCCCAAAAAAGCATGTAATTTAGTTTTTGTTTCAATTCGCAATATGTAATGAGTTATCAAGGCCATAAGAAGCATGTTTTCCACATGTCACACCGGTTGCTATTTTCTTTCTGTAAAATTCCCTAACACTTAAGTTTTTTACTTTATAAAAAATTACATGATGAAGGCTCAACCACTATATATTAACATGAATGTTTGTAAGAAGTTTCAGTAAGAATTTTTGGATGTCAAAATTTCTTATTTTGAGATACAGTCATTCAGAGATTTCAGTACAATATAATGAAGCTATTTCTTTCATGATTGGCATTGTTTTCACACACACACATACATCTCTATGACTCATATTGATACTAAACACAACACATCAACATACAATTCTAATATACAGTACACACACCAAAAATAAATAAAGATACTACAGACTCATCCTGGTGTTGTGTCTCAGGGTGCCTTGTTCAACATAGCTTTGTGCTTTTACCAGCAAAATCCCTCACAGATGAGTTACATTACCACATTAGTGGTTTTCAGTCTGTCTGGAGTCAAATGATATTATTTCATCACTAAATACTGTTTCAAAACTGTTTTGTTTGATTTTGGGCAGTAATGCACAAGTAAATTTTAGTAAAACTGGTAAAGCTCTTTCCATTTTGGTAATGGTAACACAGCAAATCATTAATGCACTGATTTTTTGTTAATGCATTGACAGTAATGCACTACTTGTCCAGCTACATGTTTGGGAGTTGAAAAAAATGGCCAAGGCAGGAAGTATTGCAAAGCGGGATAACACAGTCCTTCAATAGGGACTTGAGATCTGGTCATCCTCAACCATCAAATTCTAACTCTCCTCAACCATTAACCTTGGCTATTCAACCTGACAGCCTCACTTGCCAGTGACTTAAGATATTGATAAGCTTCCATCCTTATCCCATGACAGCAAACAGTAGACTAACCATCAGTTTAGCTACAGTAGTTTTTACTAACAGCATTTCTATTCATTAACCTTTTTGTTTGTTTTTTGTGTTTTCGGGATTAAATGTTACATGTATTTAGTATTATTCCATTGAATTTAGTACTTTTCTGTTTGATTACTATAATCTATTACTATTTAATATACTGTTCTTTACTCCCTTAACTATTATAATATACACTCTTTTTCTTTATACTCATGCATACCGTATTTATTTTCACCATTCAATATAGGGGTGGGAATGGGTTGCATATTCCATGCTTGCAGATTTACAATGCTCTTGGGGTCTCAATTCCCTAATCCCTGCAAGCATTGATTGTTTATTGTATAAGGATGGTATGTGTTAACTGAGAGAAATAACAAGACACCCAAGATTTAGTAAAAGAAAACAGATTTGTAAGTGCTCAACTACAACTGATCCTTAGGTGTTCAGAAGAACATCAGGGACACACTGGACTAACGTGACTTTGTAATAGGAACAAAATATGTATTGTGCCATTGCCTCCCTCCATCCCTTTCTCTTTCCTTTCTTCCCTCTCTTTCTCTCTTCTCCTTTTCCTCCTTGCTACCCTTCTTCCCTCTTTCTCTATACCTTCTTACCTCCATCCTTCCCTGCTCCTTCCTTTACACTTCTCCCCAACTTACATTCTAGAGCTTCTCCTTCCCAGGGATCTGAAAACATGCATAAGGCTGTGAGTTTATGATGATGATGCTGACGGTGATTTATGTATTGATTCATGCTAAACACTAATATCATACTGCAGGGCTGTATACTTGGTTACAAAAAAAATTTAGTTGTATAAATAATTAGTATAACATGTATTGTCACAAACCAAAGTCATTCAGACTTTTTGTTGACAATTTGAAGCCCTATGCATATAACAGTTCTCCAGAATATTTCTATTTTGAAATGCTAAAAAAATTACAGTGAACTTGAAATTGGAAATAATGATTAAAAAAAAAAAAAACTGAATTTGAGGAAAAATAGGAAGCCACTATGACTGAAATGAAATCTAATATGAATCAATAAAGTTTTGTAACACATCAGATAATTTCAATAGAAGAATGCAAAAAAAATAGAGAACTGGTAAGTAACTAAACTTGTCTGTGTAACTGAAACCTTTCCCTGTCAATCAGTCGGTCCTCACTGGTCTATATGTCTGTTTTTGTCTATCTGTCTGCTTGTCTGTCTGTCTTACCCAGTGGCACCTTGGAGTGTGGGATCACGTGACTGGCCAGAAATCTCTTCACCCATGGCTGGCACCAGAGGGAACAGTAGGTAGTTTGCTGTTGAAAGTCAAATTAAGTCAAGTGAGGTCAGATTGATATAAATCATTATCAGAAATAAAGCAATAATTAGTATAAGACATAATGACAGATTTACAAACCTTTTTTTATTTCTTTTTCAACTATTAGCCATCCACTTGTCTGTTGATATACATTTCTGTATATCTTGATTCCCATCTACCAATGTTTCTGTTTAACTAAGCTTCAGTCTACTGTTATACACATCCATCCACTCCCATTCTAGTCTATCTATATTCTTACACACATAAATATATTCTTTACTCTTGTTTCTCTCTATTTACACCTTTTCTCCTATCTACATGACAATATTTTTATGTCAATGTATCCTTCACATAGATAAAAATAAATTTTCTCTCTCTCTCTCTCTCTCTCTCTCTCTCTCTCACCCAAGGTTCTTGCAGGGGCATGTTCCAGAAGATTCACAAGACGGGGCAGGTAGGCCGGTCTGTCCACCACCAGCCGCTGTGTTTCTGTCAAGTTTACTCCTGTCCCATTGAATATATCCTTAAAAAAGTTCAGCCAGTCTACCTGTGGAGGAGAAGGAGCTTACCTGGCAGTGATAGAAGGTAAATGGACATAATATAGATTCACTCTTACATTAAAGAGGTGAACTGAATAGGAGTGGAAATAGAAAGTCTTGTTCTTTGTGACTGTGGAAAGAGAAGTATGCAGTTAGCTAGACCAAAGAGACAGTTAGCAGGAAAATCTTTCTCTCTCTCTCTCTCTCTCTCTCTTAACCAATGCCTGTCTTGCATAAAAAAAATTTAAGGTCTTGACTCTTTGGATTGCAAATAAAAACAAACAGTACCAGTTGATTAAACCTTAGCTTACCCTGAAGGTGGAGTTGGTTTTATCAGTTAATGCCTGTAATTCCTTCACTGTTGTGGGATTGTACAATTGCCAAGGGTCCAAAGGCTCCACCAGCTCTGTGATCTGTTGAGTCAGTAGTATCAGTGGTGCTGGTATTGGTAGTGATAGTGGTGGTGATCTTTGCATGGTGATGACAATTCTAGTGGTAGTGATAATGGTAGTATTACTGATGCTGTATTTTACCTTTTTTTATTGATCTTATTGATAGTGTCTGACTATCCAGTTAGTATAGAATTTATTTTTACCCATTTTTGTTGAAGATTGGAATGTTGACAGGTAGACAAATGTTTCCTTATTGATAACCTTAAATAGTATAAGAAATGAAATAAAAAAACTCTCTTAAAACTTTACCCAGTACACATATGCCAGTTAGACAAATGTTTCCTTATTTATAATCTTATAAATGAAAAAAATTAAAAATTCTCCTAAAACTTCAACCAGTACACATATACCAATATAATGTTTCTTTCTTCAGTCTATTCCAGACAAGTGCATATTCTTAATATAAAATCCATTATAAGTAATAAATTTTACTTTCCTGTTCATTCTAACAAAATCTTTAGGATCTTTACCTTTTTCTCCCACTCTCCTCTACACTCCTTTTCACTCTTCTTATTTCTTATTTATTATTCTTGTCCCTTTATTTTTTCTTTGTCCATTTACCTGAATATTTTTTCCCTACTTATTCCTCTTCCCCCCTTTTTCTCATTTGTGTACTATTTTACCTACTTTCCTTTAATCTCTCTTTGGCCGAGGTCATATTCTGACCTCTTACCTTGTTCTATACTTGAATTCCCATTTTTGCATTTCCCTGACATTCCTCACTGCATTCTTCTCACCTCTGCCACCTTCACACTGAATTCCCATAGGTCCTCCACGTCTCTGTATAGATTATTGAGGAGGGTCACATTTCTCTCCTGCTTCTGTGCTTTCAACAAAAATTCTCCAAGTTCCTTCATGTAGGAAATGTGAGTAGCCTTGTGATGGCGACTCAGGGGTGTGTCAGGAGTGTAGTACTCTCGCCGTAGAGTTAGTATCCCTTGATTTATCTGGGAATACAAAAGAAGGTTAAGAGATTTATCTGGAAATGTACCAGAACATCAAGGAATAGGAAAGGAAATGAATCCAAGAAATTGTGGATTTTGACAAGATGATTATTAATGTTCTCTTAATTCTTAACTCTGACTGCAAGTTTCTTCAAATAAAAAGTCTTGTGCAGGGTTAGAATATAACTTTGAAGCCACTTTGAACAACAGAAGGTGTAATCAATGTTGCTGAAACCTTTGTATCCATATTTTTGTTTTTACATTCTATAGTTGTGCAAGTTGTGCAGATACAGTAGTGCCAAGTATCATAACATCATTAGCAGTTAAAACACCAATTCAAGAAAGAAATCAATATGAGTTCACTATAATTATTAGGAGTATATGTAGGTTAACTAAATAACACATAGTTCCCTACTTGTATCTTTCTTCAACTCTAAGCTCACTGATCTGCATACTAGCTTTGGGAAGTCCCATAGCTAAAGGTTTCTACATTTTTATTCAGAGAAACACTCTTGAGAACCCACTTAATCAAGTGAGTGATGCTCAAAAATAAATGAGAGAGCCAGATGTCTCTGAATACAGACTGAAGACTACACTCACATAAATCACGTTATTAGAGGTGTTTTGGCTGTCTGGCTGGACGGTGACACTGATGAGATACTGATTGGCAAGCGTCCTTCTCATCCTGGAGAGCATTTTTGTCAGATTGAACTTCTCCTCATTCCAGTCTGGGTCAATCATAGGCAATCCTCCTTCCCTTTTCAGCAGGGCAAGAAGTGGCACTGCACCAGCTTCCTCCCACTGAGCTGTGAGAGGTAATGTAAAGAAATGTGTGGTATTAACTGTGGGATTGTACTGATTTGTTTGTTTTCATGAGTCTTCATGAGTCTTGTGCCTCATCTATGCCCTCTTGCTATTCTCAAACCCTGTAGTCACTTTGTTCTCAATATCAACACTTGCTGCCTCTTCTCTGCACTTTAGAGATTACCATCCACAATATATCTTCCCACTGTGCACTTTTCATACTATGTTAATTTGAACTACTTCCACCACCTTTTGCATCCTTCACTCATGTGCTTACCAATAAAATATAAAATAAATGACCCAGGAAAGAAATGGCAAAGAAAATATTTCAGGATAATATTTCATAGATTTAGATTTGAAAATGAATAATATATTTTTTATTTTGGTATTGATTATGTTAATTTTTAATGTTTTTTTCTATTACTTACTATCATTCGCACAGGCCTGGTAGACAGTCTTGGTGACCTTGATGACATGTGGTTCGTCTTCCAGTGGATCCTCCTCCAGCAGACCTGAAGGGAGAAAAACTGATGCTAATACAAATCATGATAACATAAAAAATTACAGAAGATAGAAGAAGTAAGAAAAGAAGGTGAAAAAAAGATAGGAAAAGAAAAATGTGAGGAAAGAAAGAATAGAGAAAAGCTAAAAAAAGATCCAAAACTGACCCACAAGGAACATTATAAACTCTGATCGTGGTTGAGGAAACCCAAACAAAGATACTATATAGGTCACCTTATCCACAGCCCCATCATGTTTCCATACCTTGCATATCCAGCAGTGTCTTTTCATCCAGGTTCTCTATGACTCCCCACCGGAACTTGGACTCTGGAAGCGGGTGTTCTTTTTGCCATCCTCCACAAACAAACTCAGCAAAGTCATCACATGGAGATACATCCTCTTGCAGGGAGCTAA
The DNA here is from genome assembly GCA_020233015.1 of Callinectes sapidus. Taxonomy (NCBI): domain Eukaryota; kingdom Metazoa; phylum Arthropoda; class Malacostraca; order Decapoda; family Portunidae; genus Callinectes; species Callinectes sapidus. The sequence continues at coordinate 7,294,939 of CM035187.1, read as the reverse complement.
GGATGTAGCCAGCTGTTGGTCCATGTTAGTGTGTCACAACTCAAGGTAAGAAAATGCACACATTAATGTATAGTATGTACTAGTTATGAACAGAGAGAAATGTGAGCAAGGGTATAAAACTTCTTGAGTTTTGTGCTTACTTTTTCCTTAGGTGTAGCACTAGACTCAAGGAATGCAAAACCCATGGTATTAAAAATACTGAAAAATACTTATTCATTCTGGCTCATTAAAGAGCAAACTCCCTCCCCAAACATTTTGCTTTCTAATCTCAAAATACATACCCAACATCATTATGCATTACACTACCAAGGTACATGAAGTTTTCCAAGCTTTCAATGTCCTCACCAAATACATGGACAGATTGTACTGTTTCTTCCAGTAAGCCTTCAAACATCTAAACTTTGATCTTAGGTCAGGAAACTTTAGTCCCAAGGGCTTCAACTTCTCATGCAGTGTCTCTAGAGCCATTACCAGAACATCCAGTGAGCAAAGATTACTGCATCATTAGCAACAACAAGTATTGCCAACAGCAAGAATCCCATAGAGATGCAAAAGAGTGCCTCTCAATACACTGAATAAAATGTCTTGAGGTCAACATATACTGCAAGTATCACTTGTTGAAACTCAAGTCGGCACTCCACCAGTATGCTAAGTTCAGGTTTCTGGTGTTTCAGCAGGTGACTGCAGATCCACATCAACAGCAAATTGGCAAGCACCCTGCCTGGTATGCTGAGCTGTTATACAGCAGTAGGTGTTGCAGTCTTGACAGTCCCTTTTCCCCTTCCAGATAGGGACGACCAACCCTTTTTCTCCAGTCAGAGAGAATAGTACCTGAATGCCATATAGCAGTCAAGATGTCACGCAACCCTCTGATCATGACTTCACCCCCAGCTTTGAGCAGCTCTGCACTGATGTTACAGATACCAGCTGCCTTTTTACCCACCAAGTTTGCCACAACCTTTTTGACAATGGAGGGTACAGTTTTGTCAATGGATGGACTAACATCCAGCATCCATAACCCTGCAGTTTGGAGCTGTCCGCTTGGAGGATCCACCATAAAAAGCTCCTCAAAGTACTCAGCCCATCTGGCCATTTGGCCATCTGCTTCCGATAGGAGGCAACCATCTGCTGTACGAATAGTACTCACCTGAGATGTAGACTTGGAGTGGAATTTCTTTAGGGCCCGATAGGACAGTTCGGTCATTAGCATTTAGATGACACACATCCTCAGCAAGACCTGATATGTAGACTTGGAGTGGAATTTCTTCAGAGCCCGAGGTCATTAGCATTTAAATGACAGTCAACATCCTCAGCAAGACCTCTGACATACTTCTAATCTCTTTGTCAGGAGAGCTCTAGTCCCACGTGACAGAGCCCTGTACGGGTCGCAGTTCCCGGCAAGTCTGGTACCATGACTCCTCAATACTGTACGTCGGCTCTACCAAGGCAAAACCCCTCTGTGTCCTCGGGCGCTCCCCAATGGATTACTTAACAACCTCGAGAGTTTCACGTTTAAAGGTAGCCATAGCTCTACTAAGTCCTCAAGGGTGTCAAGTACTCTAAACTGATAGGAGACTGTTACTGCATACTCTTGAGCACATGTCAAGTCTTTCAGTTTCTCAAGATAAAGCATGGTGTGGTCACATCTTCGAGGCTTTCTGACCTTAACATTATGCTTGAGTGTACCAACAATAAGCCTGTGATCAATCACAAAGAACTTGACACTCTGAAAAACTCTGCAGTTTTGGAGTATCCTCCAATAAGTACTAACAAGGATATGGTCTATCTCCTTCGCTACCCCTCCGGCATTACAGCGGTGCAGCGAACCTGCAATTCTCAACCTTCTGGATCTTCCAAGATTCAGAAGGAAAGAGCTTTTATCATTCCCGGTACCAGTGACATGGTGGCAACACATGTAAGTTCTAATAGCACTGTTTCAGTGGGTGCTGTGAACTTACTATTAAAGCCAGCTGTGACATCACTGAATCTTTGTCTCAATACAATTGGACAGTCACAGCCTACATTCTAAAGATAACTCTCTTCCTTCACACTTAACTACATGCACCTACCTATACATACATTCTTCATCCAAAAAAAAAGAGAAAAAAAGAAAAAACTTCAATCCTGAATACAACTTTTGGGGGGAACGGCACCTTAGTGGGCCTTTTTCTTTTTCACCAGCTTTTGTTTTGGCCTTAGCCGGACTCCTTTATATATATATATATATATATATATATATATATATATATATATATATATATAGAGAGAGAGAGAGAGAGAGAGAGAGGAGAGAGAGAGAGAGAGAGAGGGGGGGGAGGGTGAGAGAGAGAGAGAGAGAGAGAGAGAGAGAGAATAGCTGCCAAGGTCAACTAGTGGAGACAAAATTGTTAGTGTGGTCAAGTACAGAAGGTATGAGTCACGGTGCACGTGGGACCACTCACCTGCCTTGTAACATGATGATGAGGTGCAGGTGTTGGGTGGCAAGTGTTCCAGCAATGACACAGCACCTGTGAATATTCATGTGGAATGAACGACTGGGCAACACACACACACACACACACACACACACACACACGATTTTACAATATTCACACGTAAAATTAGCATTTCAAAGAGCTCTCATGAAGTGCATGAATATAGAGGCCATCCAGAAGATTGCCACCCAGTTGATCATGCCACCCATATCCCAATCACATTTTATTTTACTTTATATATTTCATTTCGGTTGTAAAAAACAACTACTGAGTTGCCGGTATGATCCATATAGAAAGGAGTTTTATTAGATATCCATCAACTTTGATTATGTAAAGCTGTCAACACATACTTAGCAAACGTAATATTATAACATTTGCACTGATTGCCAAGATAAGACTGTCTTCTCCAGCCTAGCCCAACACACGTTACGCTATTAATCATCTTTGTTTGTAATCCGATTGCAGCCATTAGCTATTTACAGGTCAAGCACAGATATTCAGCAGCACAGTTTACTGCATGATTGATTTTGCTTGCAGGACTTATAGAAATAGAGACGGGAAGAATGAATTAGTAATATTTAGTGGAATGTGATTGTGTATAAAAAAAAATTATGATATCTAATATTGAGGGCTACTGTATATGCATCATGGTGAAGAGTATCATAGTTCAATATGACGCATCTACATTTAATAAATAAGTGTAAACTGTGTAAAAATATGTACTACATACATCAATGTGGCGGACGAGGGAGAACAGTGGCTTTCCAGTAAAAAGGATACTCAGAGACACTCCACCGTCATGATTAATTAAACTGTTTTGAGTAAAATGCGCCTACGCTCTACTTACTAAAGAGTAAAATGATTCCCAGGAGTGCTGTCACGACTCCCATCAAGCAGCACGACCACAGTACGATAGAAACCTTCAGGCAAGACAGCCAGCCCTCCAAACCTCTTCTGAGAGAGAGAGAGAGAGAGAGAGAGAGAGAGAGAGAGAGAGAGAGAGAGAGAGAGTATGTGTGTTATGGATGTTTTACTATATATCTGTTGCTCGAAGATGAACATTTTTATAGAGCTCTGTAAGATTTTATAATATCTTTATTTTTTTTCTGGAAATACACACTTACTGGTCAGCGGTGTCATGCCGCTTCGGCTGGGGCGGGAAGGGAGACTCTTGTCCTTCCAGCTGCCTGGAGAGAGATTTCCTTGAGATCTATTACACCGTTTATACTGCTACATATGTAAGCTTTACATTCATTTTGCAAACATCTTGTAAACAAAAGTAGTTACATTATTGTTTTGGAAAGAGGTTATCTGTCTGAACAGTGACTATCCCCTCCGGATACTCACGGGCTTGTATCTGCTGTACTATTATAGTTGGTTGCCATCTCTGTTCCGGGTCCACTGGGTCTACCACTGTTCTGTTGCATGATAGGACGTCGTTCTTCCCCTGTGGTGGCTTCAGGAGCCAGTCGGTTGAAGCTTGTTAAACTCATACTTGTATTTGCATAAGCTTATAACTTTCTTCGAGATCCAACATGGTTTCCAATGTTTGTTGCCTCAAGGCAATTTTTCGATGTCAATAAATCACTAGTGTCGGATTTGTCTTGTTTTGCTTTGATACACGTCCTTGTAGAGTTGGCCTTCTTTCGTACAGCGAGCGGCACTCAGCACTGCCTCACTTTCTTGTGTTACCACATATTGTAGGTCACGTGGATCAGTATAAGCAATGCCTTCTTTCCACAGCCACACCATCTTGTCACAGTGCGCCGTCACCCTTCAGTACCCATGGTCTATTTCGGAGCTGTCCTGCAACAACTTTTACATTTAGGAGAAAGAGACTTTATGAAGCTATGCTTCTAATGTTTTTCTCCTTACATAAGTTACATTGATAATGAGAAAATAACTGGCAACTTCACTGAAAACATCTAGAATACAGGTGTTCGTAGTCTTTGCACCTGTGACACACACACACACACACACACACGTACTCTCTCTCTCTCTCTCTCTCTCTCTCTCTCTCTCTCTCTCTCTCTCTCTCGCTCTCTCGCTCTCTCTCTCTCTCTCTCTCTCT
>CM035187.1:7279788-7290294 GCA_020233015.1 Callinectes sapidus | reverse complement strand
TATATATATATATATATATATATATATTTAACCCCTCCAGTACTGGGGAATATTTTCAGCACGGTTTTTGGGTGCGATTAAACAATTTTATTGACATTTGGAATGGTCTATGGAGACCCGAAGATTAATTCTATTCTCAACAAGAAGATCCTTAAACATCTATCACTTCACAATCTGACCGCCAGTATGGCTTCCGCCAAGGCCGCTCTACTGGTGATCTTCTGGCCTTCCTTACTGAGTCTTGGTCATCCTCTTTTAGAGATTTTGGTGAAACTTTTGCTGTAGCCCTAGACATATCAAAAGCTTTTGATAGAGTCTGGCACAAAGCTTTAATTTCCAAACTACCCTCCTATGGCTTCTATCCTTCTCTCTGCAACTTCATCTCAAGTTTCCTTTTTGATCGTTCTATTGCTGGTATGGTAGACTGTCACTGTTCTTCCCCTAAATATTTCAACAGTGGTGTTCCTCAAGGATCTGTCCTATCACCCACTCTCTTCCTATTATTCATCAATGATTTTCTAAACCAAACTTCTTGCGCTATCCACTCCTATGCACTTTTCTACGTCTTTCCATAGACGACCAACCCTTCAGGAAGAATACAGCTCACGCAGGGAAGCCTCAGAACGCCTAACTTCTGATCTCTCTAAAATTTCTGATTGGGGCAAAACAAACAGTGTTGTTCAATGCCTCAAAAACTCCATTCCTTCACCTATCGATTTGACACAACCTCCCAAATAACTATCCCCTCTTCTTCAATGACACTCAACTGTCCCCTTCTTCTACACTGAAAATTCTCGATCTATCCTTTATTTATAATCTAAACCGGAAACGACATTTCTTCTCTAGCTTCTATGAAGTTAGGTGTTCTGAGCTATCTCCGCCAGTTTTTCTCATCTCCCCAACTGCTAACTCTATACAGGGGCTTTATCCATCCATGTATAGAGTATGCTTCACATGTTTGGGGAGGCTCCACTCGTACAGCTTTATTGAACAGGGTGGAATCAAAATCTTTGCGTCTTATCAACTCCTCTCCTCCGACTGACTGTCTTCAGCCTCTTTCTCATTGCTGCAATGTTGCCCCTCTTGCTCTCTTTTACCGCTATTTTCATGCTAACTGCTCCTCTGATCTTGCTAACTGCATGCCTCCCCTGCTTCCGCGGCTTCGCTGCATAAGACTAGCCTCTTCCTCTCACCCCTATTCTGTCCACCTCTCTAATGCAAGAGTAAACCAGTATTCTCAGTCTTTCATCCCTTTCTCTGGTAAACTCTGGAACTCTCTCCCTGCTTCTGTATTTCCACCTGCCTATGACTTGAACTGTTTCAAGAGAGAGGTATCAAGACACTTATCCCATTCTTTTGGCTACCGAATCTGGACTTTCCAGGGACCGGCACTACAGTGGGCCTTTTTGTTTTATTTTTGTTGCCCTTGGCCATCTCCCTTCTACATAAAAAAAAGACCAAAGTCTGTACTATTTTAATCCCCACTTGAGTTTCTGAAGCTGTTGAATATCAACAAATAATTAATAGAATAAATATGAAAATGCATGTCAGTATTGAAAGGATCAAGGCCATAACAGGCATATTATAACAGGCAAACAACTTGATGTGAAGAGAAGGAGGTGGGGAGTATTGTTAAGCCGGGCTGACATTAGCGGGATGGAAGATGGAAAGACAAAATTCATAATATGTTGCATATTTACGTTATCATCACGATATATGCATTGGAGAAGTTGTATACATACATATCTATGTAATAATATTACTGTTACTCTAATTGTACTTTTTTTTCGAAGTTACATACTTAGTATTGATAATATGCCAACTTTTGGCGCCCAAGTAAGACCCAAAAGTAGTACAATGTTTTTTTTTTTTTTTTTTTTCCATTGTATAAAGACACATTTATGCCTGTGTGTATGAAGAATATGGGCCTACGGTAATCATCTATAATATGTATGTCCGTGTTCCACTCCTACCAATCCCAACAAATGTAGGGAAAAAATGACGCCGGAAGAAGTGGCGCAAGAATAAATGGCACCAGTAAAAAATGTCACGGGAAAAAATGGCACCATAGAATCAGCTAAAATGTGTTAAAATTCCATTTCTTTCCATTCGAAATCTTTTGTTATATATATATATATATATATATATATATATATATATATATATATATATATATATATATATATATATATAGATATATATATATATATATATATATATATATATATATATATATATGTGTGTGTGTGTGTGTGTGTGTGTGTGTGTGTGTGTGTGTGTGTAAACATCAGATATTATTATTATTATTATTATTATTATTATTATTATTATTATTATTATTATTATTATTATTATTATTATGCTGATGATGATCCAGAGCGTTAGGTCCAACAGAATTATCGTACTTAGCTTAGATAGGTCCTTGGCTGGTTATTACACGAATCAAATGATTTACGATACATCATTCTGCTAGGTTAGGTTAGGATAATAATAATAATTATTATTATTATTAATCATACTCGTGTTGCTTCAAACAAATTAATTTCTTCTAATTATGCAAATAAAAAAAAAAAAAAAGACATTAAAATGTAATACCATTAAAAACCCATGTAAAGTCAAACCATTTTAGTTTCATTTTCACAAGTACTTTTACTTTACTGAGTCTGAACTATCGTTTAAGGAATTCTAGAATGAGCCAGACAGCGAACCAGAAACGTAAAAAAATAAAAGAAAAAATAATAATTTACATTGAGTAGGACTAAACACCATTTCATAGTCCAGATATTTGACTCAATGGGCCAGTGACACGCTTAAAAGAGCATAGATGATTCTTTGATATTATATAGGCACCGTTATACCTAGAAATAAAACATTTGTAAATGGTAAGATGCAAATTTTGACTATGACGGGCTCATACTCATACATACGCCATAAAACGCCACTAAACGCCTCACATATATCGAATAAAGGCGTGAAAACACTTTAAAAGATTCAAAATGTATATACAGTGGAAGAAGAAAAAAGTAGTAAAGTCACTTAATAATGGAGCTACGAAAAAGTATTTGAACCAGCGGACGAGAGGGTTAGGATGAAAATATTTTTTTTGTACTCGACTACGAGTACGATTACATGACATCACGATTCCATTTATTACAAGTAGGAGTCCACTGCATTAGAACTGGATTTGAGTCCAAGTACGACTACTTTTGTACTGTATTCGAATCCAGGTACAAGTATATTTGCTTTCTCTCTCTCTCTCTCTCTCTCTCTCTCTCTCTCTCTCTCTCTCTCTCTCTCTCTCTCTCTCTCTCTCTCTCTCTCTCTCTCTCTCTCGTGCTTTCTGGGCATGTCTCCTTAACTTATTCCTATATGGTGGACTTTAATTTTACACACACACACACACACACACACACACACACACACACACACACACACACGCCTCTTAATGTGTATCTAGCCCCTGTTCACCTAGCAGTAAGTAGGTACGGGATGTAATCGAGGGATTGTGGCTTCGTTGTCCCGGTGTGTTGTGTGTGATGTGGTCTCAGCCCTACCCGAAGATCAGTCTACATAATCTCTGAGCTCGCTCTGTAGGGAAAGGCTGGCTGGGTGACCAGCAGGCGACCGAGGTGAATAACATCTGTTCGCAGATGACACTAAATTGATGAGAATTGTTAAGAACACTGATGACTGTCAAGAACTACAAGGGGATAAAGGGGATATAGACAAGATTGATGATTGGAGTAAGAGGTGGAAACTGGACTTTAATGCAAAGAAATGTCATGTGTTGGAACTAGGAAAAAACAAAAGAAGGCCAAAATGGAACTAGAAGATGGGACAGGAGGAAATACTTAAGACCAAGGAAGAAAAAGATCTAGGAGTGGTGGTACAAGATACACTGAGCCCAGAACGGAATACAAATCAAATATTTGGATCCACATACAGAACATTAACCAACATTAGGGTGGCTTTCCACTACATGTATAAGGACTTGATGAAAAAAATTCTAACCGGTATGATACGTCCGAGGTTGGAATATGCCGCTGTGGTGTGGTCACCTAATGCAAAAAAGGATATAAGGAAGTTAGATAGGATCCAAAGAGTGGCCACAAAAATGGTACCAGAATTAAGAGAACTAACTTATGGAAACAGATTAAAGGAAATGGGACTACCAACCCTGCAAGATAGAAGAGAGAAGTGATCTAATAACTCTGTATTAGATAGTAAATGGAATTGAAAAGCTGGACAACCCAAACCTGGTGATGATGGAAGAAGAAACTAGACAGATGAGAGGAAGATCAAAAAGAGTCGGTGTCTAAAGGACACAAGGAAATTCAGTTTTCCACATAGAATTGTGGACACCAGGGATGGATTAAAAGAGGAGGTTGTTGAAGCAACCAGTATACATAAATTCAAGGAAATGTTGGATATATGGAGATATGGAGACAGGACATTATGGGCCCCGCTCGAACCCTGTACAATACAACTAGGTCAATACAGCTAGGTAAACACACACACACACACACACACACACACACACACACACACACATTTTCACCCTGTAATAGCAATCGCAGCGCATGTCTTCTGCAGAATGTCTTCCATCAGTGGCAGGAGAGTGAAGTAGATGGAGTGTGTGGTTCAATAAAGCAGCAAGCTGGAGCCTCCGTCAGCTCAATCATTGAGTGACTGCTGCGGCAACTTGGCATCACACTCCTACACACACTTGGTAATAGAGCAATAGAATTCTAATTATACATGCAACTTATCATGCGTGGGTACTCTTCTCATCTCGCAGACAAGAGCCACTGGCCAATGGTGCTGGTGACGGACGTCGCCTACGGGAGCAGTGGAGTCTTGGTGCCATGATTGGATTCTTGAGGCCTTGGTGCCATAACTGGAGCAGTGGAGTCTTGGTGCCATGATTGGATTCTTGAGGCCTTGGTGCCATAACTGGAGCAGTGGAGCCTTGGTGCCATAATTGGATTCTTGAAACCTTGGTGCCATAACTGGAGCAGTGGAGCCTTGGTGCCATAATTGGATTCTTGAAGCCTTGGTGCCATAACTGGAGTAGTGGAGCCTTGGTGCCATAATTGGATTCTTGAAGCCTTGGTGCCATAACTGGAGCAGTGGAGCCTTGGTGCCATAATTGGATTCTTGAAGCCTTGGTGCCATAACTGGATTATTGGAGCCTTGGTGCCATAATTGGATTATCGGAGCCTTGGTGCCTTAATTGAAGTCTTGGTGCCTCAACTGGATTACTGGAGCCTTGGTGCCTTAATTGGAGCGTTGTTGTTGTGGCCTGGTTTGTCAATGCTTAATTGTACTGTTGTTGTTGTTGCTTTATTTACAGTGTAGCTAGAAGGAGTAAAAAATGAAAGAAATTGAGGAGAAAGCGGTAAAACAGAGAAAGACAATGTTTACTTAAGTATTCCCCTTTCAATCTTGCGTATCATGGAACCCGTTCAGAAAAAATAAGAAGCATCACCATCATCAGCATCCTGAATCGTATATTGTTGGTTTACATTTCTCATGTGAATTTCTTGTGCGACAAAAAATAATACCAAAGAAAACACCAGATAAAGAACAGAAAACAAATCTTGGGAAAAAGTACCTGGGGTGAGACCATACCTGTCTCTTGCAGTATTTGTGTACGTCAGTGAAAATAATAGTGTTTAGTACAGTCGCCGCCTCTCGCCGCTCATTGCCTTGCGCCTTTCCAGCAGGTTCACCCGGAAGGACAGAGCATCACAGACCGACAAATATAGTGACTCAAGAAAAATGGGTCTTCACAGCATCCTCAAAAAGTTGAAACAGAAGGAACATGAAGTCCGTCTGCTTATGCTGTATCCTTTTATGGTAGTAAGCAAGGTCGCCCCTCCCCAGGATAGCTTGCAATTCTTTGGGTTATAATGATCAAGTATGGGTATGTCTCCTTATTTTTCGATCATTTCCTTCTACACCTTTACAAGACCCATGGTATACATATCATACAGTAATATAAAGTGGTGGTAAATTCTCTTAATGCTACAGGTGACTTTACTTATTCTAACCTAATCTTAGTTCCATTACTATACATTACTCAATATATCCTAATCTAATGTAAATGTAATCTAGGAAGGAATTTTACCTTATTTGGGAGGGGTAAAGCTTAGAGGTGTGAAGCTTAGATTACATTAGAGGTTCAGTTAGGTTAGAATGTGTAAAGCACAGTATTGATTTTTCTTTTTCCAATGGTAGCAATTTGTTTTTCATGAAATTTCTCATGCATTGTATTATTATTATTGTAGAAAGTGGTTTATGGCTACATTTTCAGGGATTCTAAGTGCCATGTTTTTTGGTGATTGTGATAATTTACTCCCCAGAAAATACTCATTAATTTTACCCCGCCTGAAAACTCAGCATTCCCATAGGCCTCACTTGGGGTGGATACAAAAAGCCTTGCTCAGGAGAAATCCTGCATCACCAGCAGCAGCATGAAAAATGGTAACAGTTTTCTGCCACTTTAGACTATTGTATTATATGTATACAATGGGTTTTGTGAAGGTCTGGAAGGAAATAGTTGAAAAAAGATGCTGGAGCTGTACTGGACCATTACCAATAAATAAGATGTTGCTCTATTACCAATGCTCTTATTGTTAACATCACCATGTCTTGGTCTTCATCTCTCTCTGCCAGTATCCTAATTCTATAAGCTAGACCTAACCTAACTATACCTATCCTACCCTAACATAACAAAACCTATCCTACCCTAACATAACATGATCTACCCTACCGTACCTTACCCTATCCTGCCTTAACTTAACTGACAATTGGCAGTTTCTTTATTATGTTGCCCTTGTGAAATTTTTTAAATAACCAGGGATGTTATTCATTTTCGATATATATATATATATATATATATATATATATATATATATATATATATATATATATATATATATATATATATACAGTATATATATACCTACCTATATATATATATATATATATATATACACACACACACACCACACACACACACACACATGAGGTTGAAAATACTCTTTGAATAAAAGACTTTCCATTGAAGGAAGTAAGAATTACCACTTTTCCACGGGCAACAAAATGTAATACTATCATGTCATCTTGGCTCACTGAGTTCCATATTAAGAATTTTTTTTTTTTTTTTTTTTTTTTGCGGGGGGGAGGTGGGGGGAAGAGGGGCTGGGAAGGGAACATATACCATTATACTTTACTTATATAGTGTTTTATTAAATATACTTGTATGTATTTTTGACAGTTTTTGCATGGTCTATCATGATGTTTTGAATATTTATTTTGTATTCCATATTCACCTTTACTTTTGTGACTACCTAACACAATGCCTTGCATCATGCCCCTTCCTCATCTTGATTTTGGGAAAAAAAAATGATTGCTGGTAATCCTTTTATGGGTTAACTCACTTCAAAGAGAACTTTAAGGTTGCCCCCCACACATGCTTTGCATAGAGAAAAGTGAGAAGATTTTGGGGGAAAACTATTGATGACTGCCCTCAAAGACAAATATTATCACAATACATTGTTTTAACAAGCAACTATGTTATTCTATAATGAAATTGAATAGTCATTGTGGTAAGTGCAAAGTTTCTTTCCTTAATGAAGAGAACTAGTGGCCTGGACAATGCTGGGAAGACAACAGTGGTGAAGAGATTCTGTGGTGAGGACATCAGCACCATCTCCCCTACATATGGCTTCAACATCAAGACTGTTGAGCATGTTGTTGATAAATATGAGTAAGATTGCGAGTCACTATAGTGACAAAATAAGTTTTTTGTTCATTATTTCTAATGTTTGTGAATGCTGTATTGCTATTATGTTCTCAATAGACAAAAGCTGAATTGGTTTCCAATATACAGTAAACCGAATTGTGTTCTGAATATACATGCAAGCAGAAACTGCACACCCAATTAGTATAAGATGAATATATTTTCCAGTTATGTAAAATGAATGGATGTCCTCAGTAGACACTAGATATGAGTCCCTTAAATAAATACATGACAGAATTTATGTCCTTAATTAGTAAATCTGAATTTGTGTCTTTGGTAATAGTAGGAAAAATTTGCTTTTCCCACAATAGAAAAACTGAGTTTGTGTTCCTGATAGGTACAAGTTGATTCTATGTCCTTGGCTGTTGCTTCTCTTACAGAAAAAAGAAAGAGAAAATCCTTAATGTGTAGTACAAACTGAACCTATGTGCTCAACAGGTACAAGCTGAATATCTGGGATGTTGGTGGCCAGTCTTCCCTCCGATCCTATTGGCGGAACTATTTTGAGTGCACTGACGGCCTCATCTGGGTGGTGGACAGTGCTGATGTTGATCGGATGAGAGACTGTCAAGGGGAACTGAGAAAACTTCTCGAGGAGGAGGTTTGTGTTTATTAGTTTCATTGTGGAATAATGACTTAGCCTTATTTCTCATTAGCTAACAGTGTACATGGCCTGAGCTACTCTTGTTTTGGTCTTGTCTCCAAATTCCTTACCTTTATGTATTTACTTCTTTTTAGTTAATGTACACTTTTGATCTCCTTCATCTCCAAGTATTTGTGTTTCTATTGTATTAGAAAAAGCTCTTTTAGCCTTCATGTCTTTCATACATTTCTTCCTCAGCTTTTTTGTCTACTTATAAATGTCTAACCTTTTTGTACTACCTGAAGTTGAGATTTTTTTCATGAATTTGTGTCATTGTATGGTAGTGTGGTGGGGGGAGGCATGAATGATGAATATTAATCATCATCCTTTATGATTTTATAAGCTTTTGGTTATGGGTAAATTTGTCTTTTGGGTGCTTTGTGCTCCTTTACCCTTGATTTAATTTCTTATACTGTAATTTATGATTTTCTGACCAGCACTTCATAATTCATCTATGTGCTTTTATTTTTCAGAGGTTAGCAGGAGCTACTCTTCTGGTATTTGCCAATAAACAAGATCTCCCAGAAGCATTATCTTCAGAGCAGATTAGAGATGTGAGTATTTTTAAAACCAATTAACGATCTTCATCAATATTATTATTATTATCATTGCCTTTATTAAGCTTTGCAAGAAATAACTGAAGACATGGTAAAAAAAATGTTTCAGAAGTGTAAAAGCATCATTTGTGAATTTCTTATTAGAAACTAGTTATGAATAATGTAATGAGAATGATAAGGATCTGAACCTCTTTTAAGAAACTGCAGATCCCTTCTCATAACATCATGAGGAACTCATAATTGGATTTCATAAAGAGAAAAGCTACTACTGTAAAAGAGTTTGAGTCTGTCTCAGTACTTGGGGTTGTACCTGTCTGTGCTGTTGCACCTTAATCCCTAACTGTTCAAGAGTGAATCCTCTGACCTGGACCTGGAGCAAGCCAGCATGTTGTGGCTTTAGGGATAATGATGGGTCGCATATAGGCACTGTGGAACTACAGCATCCCCTAATTTAGGTTAATATTATCGGTGACATTCAATATAATAAGTCTGTTTTTCTCTAATTCTTTCTTTTTCTTTTTACTGTTACCCTTAGAGCACTGTGATTCTGCCAGGGTAGAGTAGCCGATCTGGTGGAAGGCAGTGTTTCTTTTTTACTCCACCTCTGCTATGCTGAAATATCATTTACCATAATCTTTAATGTGCTACAAAGTTTAGAATGAAGGGCTGTATCTGCTAAAAAGTTCCACTCTCTAAGAAAGACAAGACAAAAACTGGGATCCTCCTGTCAAATATCCTTTTTGTTTATATATGATAACTGATATGATCAGTTGATGAAGCATCCACTAAATATAACCATATATTGAGTAAAGATCAAGCATTGAAGACCTTGGCATAAAAAAGAACCTTTGGGCCTTTATCGCCTACATGAACAAAATAAATGTTTTCCCTTAAATAATGTTTTTTTTTTTTTTTTATTAAATACATTAATGAAAATGAGGTTGCACAGATGCTAGATTATTACTGAGGGGACAAGATTGAGAAGACTCCATTTTTTCCCGTGCTTGTTTTGCTTTTGCATAATATTAAAACAATAGGTAATAATTTTCTGAAGCAGAACCCTCACCTAATCTAAGCCATGACCTGTTGCTGTTTAGGGATTCACATTTGAAGGACATTTATAGTGGTAACACTCCTTGACCAATATGTGCTACAGTTGTACTGATAGATGTATAGCCTTGCTGTTTCTTGCAGTTCTGTTATATAATATCTTATAATTCTAAAATAATTAACACAAAGAATGAAAATATGAGTGAGAGAAAGAGATCTTTGTATTTTTGTCTGTTATGAATGTGACAATGTGGAACAGGTGCAGCCAACACCCTGAACATCAAGAGAGACTGGATTCACTATGGCACTAAAAGTGTGGTTCCTTTGTAGTGATCAGATAAACATTAAGTCTCTCTCTCTCTCTCTCTCTCTCTCTCTCTCTCTCTCTCTCTCTCTCTCTCTCTCTCTCTCTCTCTCTCTCTCTCTCTCTCTCTCGCTCTCTCTCCTGA